>JAYKAV010003059.1:198763-216528 GCA_035582835.1 Phoebastria nigripes
TTTTTTTTTTTTAAAGGCTGGTTGGTGTGGCACCTAAATCCATGAATATTTCACATACAACCAGACTTTTTCAGCTATTGTAGCTATTGGTGAGATACCTGTCAACTGGGAGACAAAATTTAAGTATCAAGTCAGTAATGAGAGACCCAAGTGAGAAGGGGGAATGCTTCCTCTGCTCTTGGTTCTCTGCCAGGTCAAGAGGCTTGAGACGAAGTGGGAGATGCCTACCTCCAGTTCAGAGGAGGTATAGGAAAAGGTGGTGGGTAGAGGCAACAGAGGAGGGAGAAGAAAAAGGGATAAGTGTATGCCTTGAGGAAGAGTAGGAAGAAAAGGTTGCATGCAGGGTTAGAGGAATTGAGGGTGATGAAGGCTGAAACTGCTGAAACTACTGAAACCACTGCTTTTAAACTTTTTTAGATCATATCTCCCTTCTTTTTATGATAGCTTTCCCTATTTCCCATTATTTTTCCCCTCCTGCCATACATGTATTTTTGTAGCTCTCAAACTTGAGCATCTGCAAAAGAAAATGATAGAAGGAAAGAAGGGACTGGTCACAGGTATTGTCCTTAACCTCTGCTAAGTATTGGCCAACATCTGGGCCAGCACAGTGTCATGTGGGTTAGGTTCCTGGGGAGGGAGGGATGGGAAGGTTAAATGAAGCTTAGCCCTAGATAGCCATCTAAGCTACCACCCCGTGTCTGCTGTTGCAGGAGCATGGATTTATTTCACAGTTTCTTGTGTTCCTCCACTGGGATGTATTCCACAACCCCTAGTTCGAAAAGCACTGCAGCAGACCATAGTCTCCTTGAGGGAAGGCATTCTTCTAGGTTTGTTTTCCTCTTCAGAAACCCACTGGCCAATATTAATCAAATCTGTTATGGGGATGGAAGTTTCAAAGGGAAACTAATTCTAGCTAATGCTAGCTAAGTCTTCTCATTTGGTGTCTGCACATTACTAAATTGTATAAAATTTGTGTAAGAGAACATTCTCATGCCCTAACAACAGAAAAAAATATTGTTGACGTTTAAATCACTGTAGACAACAGCCACAATATTTGGAGCGTGCTGGGGTATAAACTTAGGATAGGAGATGTTAGAATGAGGAGTAGGTGGTAGCCTCATCTGTAGAGTGTTTATATGGTGTTGGGCAAGGCCCTTATAGAGTAGTTAGGTGTTTGTTTTCCTGTATTGCCCATCTTTAGACATTCAGGTGTTGATCTGCAGGTAGCAACTGCTGTCAGTGCTCAGTGTAACTTTTGAACCTATACAATCCTATACTGACACAAAACAGCCTTACAACTTTGGCAGCCTGCAATATCTTAATCTTATTTCAGGTGGCAGTTTTAGCCTTGGTGTCTGTTTCCCATTTTGCAAATTTGGAAAAATAATCTTCCATTGCAGAATTACTATGAAGATTTCACAGGAGTGCTCTGAAGATTGATTTGTTAATGTTTTTGAAATCATTAGTCTGGTTAAAAACGTCTTATGGACTTCTGTGGTATTTGTGAATTCAGTGTTGTATAATGTTGTTGTAAAGCAAAAAATGTACAATACATAAGGTATGGGGCCTCATTTAATAGGGGAATGAGAAATAGCTGTCCATGGAATGAGGCCAGCTGCAGAAAAATCAGTATGTCTGTGTGATCCTACAGGAAGTTCAGAAGCCAGACCCAGCCTTTAGGATACTTCCATCTGGCTTGGTGCCCTTCTCCCCAAGACCTGGAAATGGCTGCTAGAGCACTAAGTGGGATCCAAACAGCAGTGGTCTTCCATCTTCTCTCACTGGAGTTGACCTACCTCGTGCTATACTTGCAACTTGTCCCTGTAGTAAGCAGCCAGCTGCTTGGGTGGGAAGCAACTGGGCCCACTTAATCTGTGCATCTGCCTACAGCATCCTGGCACTTGGATCTCTGTTGTGGACAGGGGAAGAGTCCCAATGTCCCTGAAAGTGGTGACGAGGATCGGATACTCACATCCAGCCATCAGACGTGCTGAGACCACACCAGCATTTGCATTGCCTTCCAGTGCGTCAACTATACAATCAAAGTGGATGGACGGGGGATGCTGAATTTAGTTTTTATAGACAGCATGCATTCTGGTATCCTTAATTTTTGAGCTCAAGTGTGCAATGTTAAGTGTCCAAACAGTTCTTAGTGCAGCTTTGTGTGCCTCTGTTATCGGTAGAGTATTTGATAATGTTGTATGTCAGAAGCAGGTAACGTATTTATTGGGACAAGGACTTTCTGGGAGGCAGAAGAAGGATAAAATTTTGTCTCCTGTAACCTATCTATGCAATTCCTGCCAGGTATGGCATGGCTGTATTGGACTTTTATGTAGTATAGCTAAGTACACTATGGGAAATACTTGATTCTACATGAGAAACATCATCTTACTTWATACAAAAATTTTATTGTCCTGGGTGCTAGAAAAAGACTTGGTAGCTCAGCTTTCTTGGTATATCTTGATACTCTAGACAAATGTAGAAGTATTAGAAAAGGTGTTCTTATTAAGATAGAAAGTTAAAGTAGGAACCCTAGTTATCACGAATGCTGAAACACAGGCATGATCCAAACATGTATATTCATTTCCTTCTTTGTCATCAAGCCAAACTTAAGGAGGGAGTAGAAGATGTACTTAGCCTGGTGTAAAATAATTGTGTAAGAGAGTACCTAATGAAAAAAGGGCAACTTCTAAAAACCTGTACTTTTTTTTTTTCTTATTGTCCTGAGAACAATTCGTGTCACATCCTCCCCCCCTTTCCCTCCTCTCAGTAATTTGTATGCCACATTGTTATTGGTGAGGTGAAATTAGTGAACAAACAATATTGCATCAATGTGCCAGTTGTGACTTGTGACTTCTCTGGTAGCCTATCTTTCACTCCACCCGTTTCATATTTCTTCGGTCTTTCTCCTTTTCCTCTCGCCCCTTCTGTCTCAGCAGCACAATCCTCTCTAGGATTGTGATTCCAGAGGTGACTATGTGACTAGACATTTGGAGGACATTAAATAGAAGGGAGAGGGATTGTACCCAGACAGGCAAAGCTGTTAAGGTTTAATAATTTGGTAGTTGTTTCTGACACAAACTCTTTGCTATTCCATTGAAAAGCCGCAAATGTAGCTGAAGCTGTTGTAACCTCTCTAATGGGGAAGTGTGGGCAGATGCAAACTACTCCAGTTACATCAAAATTTAAATGTAAACAAAGCGGTATCTTTTTTAGTGTAGCTGTTATCTTCCCAGTATGGAACAATGTCAGCCTGACCAGCAGTTATTTAAAAAGGCTGCACTCAGCATACAGTTCAATTTGAGTTAAGGCTTGCTAGTATAAGTAAATAATGAAAGTCTTGCGATGCGAGCTGGAACAATTTCTTTTCAGACATAGTCTTGTGACATGAGAGTTGACCTGGCAGATTGTTGTTAAGTTTATTTGCATTTATTACTCATATTCTCTACCTGTTTTAATGTTAGAATCCTTTTGAATGTTCCTTGGCCTTTCTGCTTCCTTAAATTCCATTGCACAGCTCTCACAGTTATGCAACTGTGATAGCTACAAGGTGATGATTTTCTTCTGCTGGGTGACAACAGTTTTGCTCTTCTAAGGAGGATTCTTTAATGATACTGGCTAAAAGTTTGCAGTAGAGTACTTGTGTAGTTGCACACAACTTTAAAAGAGTGAGGAATCATTTAAATTCCTTCAATACAGTATTTGATATTTTTCAGTCRGTAGAATGATTTGAGGGTGAGTGCTGAACAGTGGGATTGCAAATCAAAAAGGTCAGAAATAAGGACAGAAAGGGAATTGTCATGAATACCTTTATGGATAACAGTGATCTTAAAAGATGTGAGCAGGAAAAAGGCCTGAGAAAAAAAGGAAGGAGAGAGCCACTAAAAGAACTTCAGAATTAATTTGTGAATAACTTTTCAGTTACGGTTTTACTTTTTTTTTTTTTTTAATGCAGTGTGGAGTAATTGGTTAGAGAATAGTCTATAAACCCTCCTTAGTGAAAACAGACTTAATATACCAGAAATGTAAAAAACTTGCAATTTTTTGCGAAGTAAATAAAACTTGTGGAAATATCTACTGTTTTGAATGACAGACTTGAAGCTTCTAAATAACTATTAAATCACAAAAATTCCTATTTTAACAACTTACCTATGTTAAAATGATATGATTAAAATGTCTCACTTCTAGACTACTAGAACTTTTTTGACACTTTATATGCCTTATTTTTTGGGTAAAGTTGTTAAATTTCAAAATCACTGAAAGAAGTTAATCCTACAATGGAAACAGATGTGCATCTGAGGTTTTTGCAGRGGGACTTTCATTCCTCAATAACAGTGATTGGGCCTGTTTTATTCTCTGTTTTGGCACTGGAACAGTGTATGATTCATTTTTGTCTCATGCTAGCTGTAGCAAGGAAACCACACGCATATTGCAGTGTAACAAGGTTAGAGAAGTACATTTCAAATCGAATAGGAAACAGTCATCAAGGATATTTATTCATTCTGTGGAACTTTCGTCCTGTGTTATAAAGCAGACTTGGGGAAAAATTCATCTCTTGCACAGATGTGTTTCACCTTCGCTGTAGGCAGTTCTGTGCTGCCTGAAGAATGGAGCCGGTGATAATACTCCATTCTTGAAACCTTGAATAGTTTTGGAGTTTGTTTACCCTGGCTGTTTCCTCTCCCCCACCCCCCTGAGAAAACATAGTGCATTTTTTAAATTTGTTTCAATAGCCAGAGGAAAGGTCTGGGTTGAGACTAGAGCCTAGGGTTTATACCTGTGTAGTAATCCTTACGGCTGAGGGGAGGGAAGCTGTGATAGCTGGACTTTACAAAGAGCAGCTGGCATCGTGTCCAGGTATTTTGCATTGATCCAGTCTTGCTGGGAGATGGCAAATGCAAATACAGGTTTGTCGAGATCACAGTCCACTGAGTTGGAATGGGATCTCTTAGTAAACTACAGTTAACTCCAGGTAATGTTTGATAGTGTCACYAGGTTATCTAGAGGCAGACGTGGCCCTTTGTGAATATGAAACTTGAAGCTCTTTGGGGTTAGTTTTTGTTCAAATGTCAACGTCACCTCTGGTTTGTCTGGTTTCTCTGTCAGATGCTCATTTTTCTCCCAGGAGCTGATTTTCATTCAAGAACGGAGTCATGTTGTCAGTGGCTGTGGAAGCTAAGTGTCGTTATCCTTGAATGTTTGTGTGCAGGTTTGTAAAATCCACATTTTAAATCTTTCAGCTACTGCTGTCCTTGTGAGCGTTCTTCCGTTTCATGTGGCACTCGCTGTATGTCAGGCAGAAGCTCTGGATAGAAGTGAGGAGCCTTTTATTATAAAAGTATGTGGGTAGCTGAGAGTAAGGTGTGAAGATGGCTCGCAGGGTCCTTGTGCAGTGAGGTGACTGTGAATGTCCTTTTGCGTACAGGCTCGAGTTTGAGGATCTGTGACGTGAGCCGTCACACTTGTGAATGTGCCTTCATGTCTGTGTGGGGCTTGCTGAGAGTGAATGCTGCCTTTCTGAGTAAAAATTCAGAATGTTATTGGTGTTGGATTGGAGCAGAGGTGACCCCTGGTAGCTGTAAAAAGCTGAATGAATAGAAGAGGCTTTTGAGTTAATTTTTGAGATCCTTTTAGTATTATTGTTCATTCCCCAGATAGCCAGTGTGAGGTATTCYGCCACCATCGTGGACATGGTGTCTGCAGGCAGTTTCAGGAATCCCTTAGTCTTAAGTGATCTGCAGAGTATACAAACTGTTAGCTTTGCCTCCAGTTTCTGCTTTTAGAATAATTCAGATGTTTCTTACTTGAGGCATCTGTTTTGTTTCTGAAGATGGAAAAGACAACAAATGCACTGCTGTCTGCCCTTGTTCTGTCTGGGTCAGGCTGTGTGGCCCAAAGGGACAAGGTGTGCTAGCTGAGGTCTGGTGCTGCTTTCCTGCCGAGCTGCTGTGACGGGCCGGGAGGACAGGAACAGGGCAGCAGGCTGCGCCTCTGCCTTGCCTGCTCTCTGGTTGCTGCTTAACTGGTTGCTTCAGCTGACCTCTTCAGCTCTTACTGCCGCTGCTTTGTTCTCTTCCTGGCTCTGGTTGATACAGAGAATTTACCTGAAGCCTGGAAAATGAGCCAGTCACATGGAGAGACTGTGCCCGATACAGCCGTAGTCTCGGACTGAAAAATTGAATTTGTCCTCTCCCTCTTCCTGCTCTTCTGCATTTGTTTTCTGATTCAGGAATCCAACCTCCGAGTTAATTAAGTCTCCATTGTGCTATGTAACTACTTCAAAAGCATCTGTTGGCAAGAAAACTTTCACATCAGCAAAGTTAGGGTGAGGTTTTGCATTGTGCACATTCAGTCACTCCGGTTGGTGTGGATAATGGCATGTTGGAATTGAAGCAGAGTTTGGAGCCAGAGGGGGATCATTGTGAATGATGTTTGTAGCCTGCCTCTCCGTGTATACCTTTTGTGGGTAGAAAATGTACTTGACAAACTATGTATTGTCCCATTTGTTTATTACAGACATTTCAGATTATTTTGTACATATTTGTGCCTGACGCTCTTGGCTTGCAGGATATTGCTTTTAGCTCTTTAAACTGGGATTACAGTAACAGTTCTTTGCTGGCGTTCAAGTGAAGATATTTTTCAGAAGCAAACTACGTGTATTGCTCAAGGAATTTTTTTCCAGTGTTAACACTAGGTTTAGAAAAGGAAAAAGAAARGAAATCAGTAATCATCTACTGCAGTTTGAAATTTGTAATGGTTAACTTGCAAGTAGAAAGAAAGCAAGGACTTACAGACACTGTGTGAATTTATGTTCTGCCAGAGAAAGTGGTATTTTATTTTTAAGATGAACGGAGGATTGACTTTTGTTATTGCTGATTAAACAAGTATCTTTGACTTGGAAATAAATATGAAAGCCTGTGTGTTATATTCAATTTAAGATACTTGTTTCATCTAAGATTTATCTGGATGCAAACGGCTCAGGAGAGCTATATTTAAGGCCATCAGAGCAGAACTGTGGGTGTCACTGTGACAGGATTCAAAGTCAAGCTGGAGGATTGCAACAGATTTAAAAAATAAACAAGAAGCTTTTGTAGTGTTTACAAATTATTTACTCTGCTTTTTAAAGGAAAAAATCATCCCGACATTTGAGGACTGTATCTCAGGTTTAGGCTAACAAATACTCTTGGCCTGAGGCAGCATCTTCTATACTAATTCAGTTTACCAAATGTGATGTTTCTGTGGTCTAGGAAGCTTTTAAATCTGACTGAAGGTGTTGGGGTTTTTTAAAGTTGTACTAAAAAGGGTATAGTTGAAGGCATATTACCAGTGTTACTATTTAAAAACYGCAAAGTGTGGTTTTACCTCAGAACCTGAAATAACACAGGTTTGTTTGGAGACTATAATTAGAAGGTGTTTAGCTGTTCTAAATAATAGAGCAAATAAGCACAGTAGCTTTTCTGGGAATTGCATTATGCTTGCTTCATTTTTTTTTTCTTTTGTGCCTGTAATTGTTTGAAATGGATGATGTGTCACAGTCTGACACATAAAGGGGCCTAACTAATGATGTTTCCATAATTGTGTAGAAAGAGCTGTTTAAGATGATGCTGTGTGGAGGAAAAAAGTAACTTCCAACAAAGTGTATTTAAAGACAYGTTAGAATATGTGAGTTTGCATGTGTAAAAGTGTTAGGGAAAAAGGCTTTGTAATCCCTCAAAAGCATGAGGGCAGGGGGGTTGTGTTTCAGAAATACTCCCTGTGTTGTGGGGCCTGGCAGTGGAGGTGTAACTTGCTAATTTAAAAGTCATGGAGTAAATGGAATAGCGCAAATACATCTTGACCCACACTTATTTTTCTCCTTTCCGGCAGTTGCTCGCTGAGTGTGCCACTAAGCACTGCTGCAGCACTCCTCAACTGGCAGAGGAAAATCACTGTAGGTCCCGTGCATTTTTTTTTTCTGACTTTGTATTCTGTTGTTAAATGTATTAAGCACAGCAGGGAACCTTTGAGTATTTTTTTTTTTTTTTTTTTTTTTTAAAGTTTGGTGTGAAGCATTCTGACAATCCAGAATGTCGCAGCATTGCCAAGGTTTCGTCAGCACCATGTGACCCAGTGTGTTGCCTGACGTGCAGGACTGTAAGGTCTCTGGCTAATGCACAGTGGCTTTCAGGGGATTCACAAACTCCCCCATGTTGCTTTATGCTTGGATGCCATTAACAAGGCAATGAGGACTAAGAAGGTTTCACAAGAGCAAGTCTTTAAAGCCACGAGTGGGTGTGTTTGCACTAACTTTTCTAGCCATTTGATAGAGGAGTTTTTTGCATAAACTCTGCTTAGTCCCCGGTCTATGTTACAGTTACACTGCGTTGCTGTCAGTGAAAAATCTTTGGAAAAGCTCCTATCAACCTGGCTAAATCTTGCTGTGTGCTGACATAGCTATTTTTTGGCATAGTATATGATGTTGTTGTAGGTGGAATAACTGTGCTGGCAGAATAACTTCTCCTGTTGGCATATATTGTATTTCCAGCATAGGTACAGCATCAGATGTACTTTAAATGACAAGCACTCAGCTTTTTCTTGCTTTGTGCTTTTTAACTACTGTTTACACTATTTATAATGCTAGTGAAGTCTGTCTGTAAAGGCTGCTAGATCATTCCGCTTCTCTTGCCCTGTCTATGCTGAATGGACTCTATCTTTTCAGCCTGGTCTTTTTTATTTATTTATTTTCAGCAGGGCTGGAAGAATCCTTCCCACTAATTCTTTCCCCCAAAGAAGGGGATTAGTAAGATTGAAGTTTTCACCTTATGTATTCGTAAGCAAAGATCTGTGTGTTTGATGGCTAGTTGGTTTGTCTTTACCTTCCTTTTTTAACGTTCTCCTTTCATTCTACATTAGGTTCGGCTGTGAGATAAATTTCGTGGTACTTCTGCCATTTCCTGATGCCAATGGTTTTTCTGGAGGCAGTGAGTGTTTCCTGTCTGGAAGCTAGAGGCAGTGTTCCTGGCAGGATGGAGTATTTTTGTTTCCCTGGCTAGCCCTTTCCCTGTCTTTGTTTTTGCCTCTTTTTCTCTCAGTTGTTCATTCTTTTTTTGATCTCGGTCTGTATTTGAAATTGCACCAGTTTAACTAGAGCTATCATTAAACAAAAAACGGAACTTGGTGATTTGAAGTACATCCATGCAGGATTTTTCAGTTAACACACTGAGAGAATTCATAGGCCAGGCAGCAGTACAATTGGACAYGTTATACTAGGTTTTGCACTAATCTCACTTCTTGAGTGAACAGGAGTGGTTAGTTACACTGGTGTAACTTTGTACCTGTCCTGAGGGTGGTTTCAGCAGTTACGGCGTTAGCCATAACAGAGTTCAGAAAGCTGTCATAGTTCCTGTCTGTYATCCTGGACTTGCTGCTGCTGCTAGAATAGACTGGCATGGATTATTCACTCACCCAAGTTTTTCTGAAAGTTTTATATTAAATTATATTTACCAAAATTATTAGTTTCTCTGTAAAGAGACTTACATCAAAAGAGACCGATGCACAGTAGCTGTTCAGTTCTCAAGGGCTGAGATACTGTCAGTTTACAGTGGCTTAGTAAGTTGCTGTGAGTTGTCACAGTGGCTTTCAGAAACTGTGACCAAGTTCTTATCCCATCCCATGGTAAGGTAACACAGCTTAACTTGATCTCATGGGAAGAATTCAAAACTTTTATTAACTTGTTCCCTTTTAGTTACTTTAGTTAGTTTACTTTATAAGTTTTATCCAAAGTATATCTGTATATCCATTTTGTTAATAAAACTGGTAAAATAGTACCAGAGGATTAAAAAGTAATCCATTAATAGTTTCCAGCACTTCTTATTTTGAGGCAAAGCTGTTTCAAGATCTGTGCGTGGTGGGGTTTGGTTTTGTTTGGGTTTTTTTCCCCTTTTTTTCCCCCGCCTTGAGAACAGAGGTTAGTTATKCCAGAGAAAAAACAGAGCTGGAAGATGCTGCCAGTCAGCTGGTCAATAATATCTTTCCTCAGTGCAAGACAGAAACCTCTGGCTCTTGCTGAATTTAAAAATCGATAGGAGGCAGGAACTGCGATCTGTTACCTCTTGTATATCCCCCGCAAGCTGCTGTCTCTGTGGTATGCTGTTCAAATTCTGTCTGTGTGCTCTCTCTCAAACTCCTGCTCTTGGTTTCYGATCCCTCTATTACAATATTTATCCCACCTTGTATCTTGGTACATTTTATTTGGTTTGTTTTTATAGTAGGGCAAACTTTAAAGCCTGCTTGAAAACAAAAGCTTGTCAGAATTCAGTATGTAGCCATTAGCCATTACTATTTGATCGGGCAAAATTACAGACCTGAAATTACATCTGCGTATTCTGGAAATTTGTGTGTCTTGGTTATTTTCATTTTGGAGCAGTTTTTCTGTAGGAATGATCTCAGCATTCAGGAGTGTTGCAGTGTTTTCCACTTGCAGGATTGGTGACACTGCAGGAAACAAAACTTTGTGATACTATTTCACTGGTGTATATATTTACTCTGATTTTTTTGCRATGTATAGTTTAGAATAAAAAGCAGCTGCAGGAAATTCCGAGGTATCATTCAGCAGTAGTTTTAAAGAGTAAAACCAAAAGTGGGGAATACTTGCTTTCAACGAAAATAAATATAGAGCTAAAAACCTCTGAAAACTTGCTTTGGGATTATTTTGCTATTGCTGTTGCCAGATAATTTACTTTGCTTCATTTATGCTTTTGTTAAGACCGCATTGATGAAGTATCTGGATCTGTTCATACCATATAAGCATTCTCAGAAGACAGAATTCAGAATTAAGTTCCTTAGTTCTTTTATATTGACTGCTCTTACAGATGATTAGGATTTTAAAAGCAGAATTTACAGTATATTTTTACTTTAGGGATGGGAAAGATTTTGGGTTTATGGGAATTTTTATTTGTCTCAGGCAGGTCAAACAGTCATTTGTCAATCTTTTGAATGATTTGTTCATACAGGCTAATTTTCTTTTCAGCTGATGGTCAGAAAGAATGCTTAGTTTAAATGAAAGTATTAATACAGTTAGATTAAAACTTTTTTTGGTGCATAGGCAGCTTGTGCAGTTTTTAATCCCTTAGTGTTGCTTCCACTTTCCAGACCACTTTAGAACATTACTTCAATGTATATATATAAATAAATCTCTCCACAATATTCAGAAGTGAAAATACATGCCCATCATTGCACAAAGAGAATACGTTCCCATCAGTTATGCAAGAAAAAAATTGTGCTAGTGTGAGGATTTTAATGATTAAAAGATTAAAATAGTTAAAAGTTCTGGTTATGTTTTGTTTTCCTTCCTTCCCCCCCCCCCCCCGTGTTTCCAAGACTTTGGTTTCTGTTCGCTGAGTTTGGTGTACATTTGCTTACAGTAATGCACCACAGTGCATAGGATAAGCTTTCAACACAGCAAGTGAGTGCATGATTGAACTAAGACTGCTCTGCTGAGTTAGATAAGGGAAAATTGATCCTGTTAGTCTTACTTGCAACAGATGTAGGCCTGGAGATTCACAAATAGAAAGCATCTCTCCACTGAGTTCTTAGCTTCAGTCAACCATTGCACTCAATATACCCAGATTTAATGCTGCTGGTTTGGAAAATTAATGTTTTTAGAATTTAAGGGATTCTTGCCTGTTTGCCATTTGTTAGCAAAAGTACAATGTGGGCCCTTAAGAGGGGCTCCCATCTTAGCATGGCTGACCTTGCTTATGAAAGTGCTGATGAAATCTTTTACTGAACATTTGAATCATAGAGGAAAAGATGTTTCTCTTCTAAGCTGTTTTGTTTGATTATGGTGTGTTCCTTTGGGGTTTGAAAGGATGGTGACAAAAAAAAACCAAACCCAATCAGACTGAGGGGAGGCACTTTAAGTGCACTATCTATACAAGCATTATCTGCAAGAGGAACAGTTTTGCTGGAGTTGGCAATCAGTCGTTCAGAGACTTTCAGAATGAGTTGAGCAGCTTGCAAGACTTCCTTTCCTAATAGCAGCTGTCATGGACACATGATACAGGATGTATTGCACATAAATTTCTAAGGAAGAAGCATAACTTTTTTTTTTTAATAAGCTGTTGAAGATTTTTCTAGCTGTCAGGATTGGTTCGTCACGTGCTACATACCATTGTGAATTTTAAAATAGAACACTGTATATCAGTTAACTTTTGGCAGTTCTGCAGTGTGTACTCTGCAGGCTTCTGTGTATTTTAAATACTGTCAATCTTTTGATTTTAATGCCCAGTCAGTCTGACTGTCTCAGGCTTTGAGCCCAAGCAGGTTCATAGTCTGTCTGTTTGCTTCATTGTTTTACAAACAATATTGCTTTGTTCTGTAAGTGAAAATAGAATTTCGAGATAATTAACACAGGACTTTAAGGAAAAATAAAGTGCAGTCAGAATAAACTGGGACATGGTAACAGTGCAGTATGTAGATTTTTAAGAGATTAAAATATCTCTGCCTCACAAGTGCTTTTGTCTTAAATTCTTGTATAACAGTATCCATGAGTATCAGGGTTTTTTATAACATGATTTAGAATACGGAGTAATAATCTGGACATAAAGTTCATTAGAGGAACCATAATGTTTTACTTCAATGTTTGTTGAAAGATGCTTTACAAATAAATAGCAGTCTTGTTCTTGCTTTAATGAACATCCCAGTTGAAGTGCAGATTAACAGCTGAAAGGAAAGGTTTGCATGTGATGAGGGAATTGCTCTAACCTTTTGTCTACTTTTGGTATCTAGTAATGGTCTTTTGTTTAATTTTAACAAGGCATTACATGGTGTCTCTAAACTGATCCTAATTATTAGAAGACTTTCCTAGAGTAAACTCTGCATTATAGAAACTCCCATATGTTAAAGCAAGTCCTTTTGGTCCTGGAAGATCCCTTGTTTCTCACTCTGCACTGGTCTAATGGCCTACATGTGTCAAGCTGGCTGGTCCCAGAGGRTTTAACTTCCTTTCAATTTCGGGATAAGGGACCTACTCTGTTCTGCTTATCAGTTCTGTGCTGATACGGGCATGTCCCAGGTCTTGTCAGCACCTTCACTGAGCCTGCTGCAAGCTCCAATGTGAAATTAGTGAGTGAATGCTTTGTACGGTCCTTGCAGGCAACTCAACTCCCAGTCTTTTGAATTTGCATAAATTAAAAAAGTGAAATTATTTCACTGAAGCTGTTCTTCTGTTGTTTAAAGATGATATGTAAAGTTTGAGACTTGACGTGGTAGATTTCTAAAGGTTTTGAAAAACTTGTCTTTGATCAGTTGTGGATTTGGGAGTCCTATTTTTGAAATAATGGCCTCTGTGCAGCTATCAGTAGTCCATCGTAAGCATAAAGAAATGAGAGCCTAATTAACTAAATGATCAAGTAATTKTCAGTCTGAAAAAGATTTACTAGTAGTAGAAGCAACTCTGATAACTTTCATAATGAATGGTCTTCGTGCTTTAAGAGAAGCATTCGCATATGTGGCTCTTAGAAGAAAGCAGGACAGGAAAGTAAAGATACCTTCCTGAAAAAGTGTCTGAAAGACAAGAATTACTTTTTGCTTAGATCAATTTTGTAAAATGTAAGCTACCATACTGGTGTCCTCTTTTTCAAAAGAGAAGAGCCATAATGAAGTAAAACTTACATGAGTATATTTTTAAAGTAGTTGTACACAGCTCAGTTTGAGTTAAATGGATTATTTAAGTCACTTTGACTTTACATTTTTGCATCCTCGCATACTGTAACAAATCACTGTAAATGTTTGATATCTGTAGGTCTGGGTTCGTTTTAAAAGCTTGAGAAATCTTCTGATACAAATTTGTTAACTTGCTTTTATAGAATAAATTTTTCAGTTTAATCCAAATAGTATCAACCCTTTAATTTCACCTTTTATTAGAAATCAAAGTTAGAAGACATCAAAAAACCCATACACAGATTGAATTTAAATATCTTTACAGTCTTCTAAATGTTAAATGGAAAATGTTACTATTCTTAATTTCAGTTTTTGAGGGGAAATACGTTGAAGGAGTCATAAGTGCGTTCTGCTAATTGTTGCAATTAAGCATTTCACCTATGCTGCATTATGTTACCATTAAAGGATTTTATTTTTCAACTTAGTGCATATAAAGGTTCTGCCAGAACCTTTGTTGTTTTGACATAATTTCAATTTGTTTACTTCCAAGTTGCAAAGTGTTGGTTCTGCTTGTACTAAATCATCTGTGATTAAACCAAGTAACAGTCCTAGCATGCTGTGACACCATGTGCATTGACATGAGTATGGTGGGGTTTTTTTAATGGGACATAGTGCTACAGAAGCACATAGCTGTCAAAATTGTTAAGCTCTTTCAGACTGTTCCTCACTTTGTTTTAACTCTTAGTGATGCCAGATTTTTAGTTGAACCTGAGGCATGTGTAAAGCGAGTAGGGGTATGTTCTTTTAGAAATCCTCAGGCAAAAGCGTTTGGTTTTTTCCCACAATTTTAAAACTATTATGGAATGAATTGACATTTAAAGAATGCCCATTGGAACGAGAAACTTGATTGCTGTTTAAAAATCCTGTGCGTTGGTATTTAATTTAATAGCTTAAGCTTTTGCATATTTTGTTTTACGTTTTATTCCACTATTTTTACAGTTCTTACACCATGGAGTAAACTAAAAGGAAAATGTGTTTTTGATGCGTCTTAGATGTTTAGAGATACCTCAATGTTAAGAACATCATAGCTTGGAAATTCCAGGATACTATATGATTGACAGGAGATGCTCATTGGAACAGGAAGGCAGAATCTGTGATGCACTGTCGGTGGATGAACTTCAAGCTCTGGGGTTTTTTGTTACAGCTCTCTTTAAGCTGGAGCAGTGCATCTCAGAAAGCAGCTACGGAGTATAGATGTTGGGAATTACAGATGTCAGAGAAGGAAGCTGTTAGTAGTCAGTTTTAATCAAGAAATAGCTTTCAGTATGCTAACACAAAGTCGGTGCTTGGTTAAATTGCCAGAGGAGCAAATACCTAAAATGAAGAGTGTTCATTTGCAACAGGAAAAGTCTAAATTTGCCATTTAAGCACCAATGACATGAGGGAATGTTTAAAGGTTTTAGTGAGGATGTAGCTACTTCAGTGTTTATGGTGGTTTTTTCTCCTTTCCTACACGGATGTTTAAGCCTGCCTTCATTTTGCAAATGTGTGTGAAGCTGCTTGTCCTGATGGCAGACTCCCTTATTTGTTGCTCCTGTACCCCAGGTTGAACATGTAATGGAAGAGCAGGCGGCATGTTGAGCTTGTGCCTCTGGTGTGTTTGGAGGACAGTTAGGAGCGTGAGAGAGTTAGTCTCCTGCAGCAGCTGGCTTATGGAAGTAGGGCTTTATTGCTCTTTTCTTGCAAAATCAGTAGGGTTATACTCAGCTGCCCTAGTGCATTTCCTAAAAGTTTTGAAATTGGTAAGATGCGACAAGCAAAGGTTATGTCATGGAGAGCCATACTAGAAGATTTTTCACCCCAGTCATCTCTGAAGTTGAAAACTTCTCCCTTTGCAAGATTATTCCGATTTCCTTTCCCTCCCCCTCCACTATATGGTCAGCAATAGCATTTACTTAAAGCAGCATGATCAAAAAGAATTATAGAAGGAAATTAACTGGATGTTAGTTAGGTTTCACCAGCAAACAGTTTAGGAAGGATTACTAAAGGAACAGCAGGTAAGTACTGAGCTTTGTGTGAGTTACATCTGTAAATGTCATTTGTGCTTTTGGAAATCTTCAAATGACAAGGTGTGTTTGTGCTGTGGCAACTGGTGTTTTGTGGTAGCCTGTGGTGTGAGCAGAATGCAAAGCACGGCTGGAATTTGGATTTGTGGTAGGGCTTTAGGCATGGCGGGAAGCCAGAAACATGTTTTTTCTGAAGTCAGTAAGTGCTTTTGAGGAAATGTTGAGGACAGTGGTGAACTTAGATTTTTAGGAGTTATACTCTGTGTGTGGTTTTTCTATCCCTTTGCTGTTGCCCATACTAGTTTCTTCTGTATGTTGACAGAGTTTATACTGGTCAATGAGAGTGGTGCAGAACTTGCAATGAATGTTGCCTCTTGAAATCAGATTGTTCGTTATTATTACCATAATTGTGTGTCTCGGCTCATTTCAAGTCTTGTGATTTCAGAGCTTCATTTTTCAGACAGCGTTATCTCCTTCATGTGGACTCACTGTTACTGGAATAATACAGGCATTGTGTTCTCTGGCTGTACAGAATCAAATACTTTTTCCTTCTTTTTGTCAGCAAAAACATGCAGATGCTGTGTTGGGTTGGGCAACATGAGAACTGGCCAGTGCTCCAGATTGCGCTAGTAAGGCTTTTATGATTTTGTACAGCTCTGATCATTATTAGCATTGTAACATTTGTCTTCATTTTTTCCTGTAATAAATAATCTGCTGAATCTTTTCACTTCAGCAAAGTCATCTTTGAATGTCACTAAAATGGCAATCCAAAATTACTATATAAAGAAGAGTATGGCTTTTAAAACTGGCTTTATGCATTTAAATATAGAGAACATAATTGATGATTGTCTGAAATAACTGGCAACTTCTCTAGTCAAAAATCCTGACAAAGTTTAACCATTTTCTTTAGAAGAGCAATCTGCTGTTTCTGAGAGACTGCTTATCAGATCCCATTACACAGAGAACTATAGGATGTACTGGTCTCTTTCTTTCGAGCATGGGATAATCTTTGTTTATTTTTCTTAAAAAAGAAAAGTACAACTGGTTCATCACCAGAGCTGCTGTTTCTTGATTTTGTACATCTGTTGGAACTGGCAAAAATGCTGTAATATGCATTCTTTCCTCTCCAGAGAAAGGGAGGAGGGGAAGGCTTGTAGTCATAGGTTTGGCTGTGTTACTGTGTTTACTTCCTACATTTTTTCTTATTTTATTTTTTCTTTTTCAAAAAAAACCACCTTCTTGCCTGAAATGAGTGCTTTGATTGCTGTTCATGTTGTTCATGGACTCTCCTGGCTTGGGGAGGATGGCACTTTCCACTGTCCTGGTAGTATCTGTGTGAACATGCAAATGTTAGTAAGTGTGTAGTTATAATAATGCTTTCAAGGTTATTCTTGTACTTCTAGACATACAAACTTAATTTATTGTCAGCCATAGGCTATAGGATTTGTGTATCTGTAGTATATTTCAGATGCCATCTACCAACTGCATGTATCTATGATATAACATCATGAAAGATCCTAGAGAGAAGGATGTTCCCTTCTGTCATCATTGTTGAACAATTTTTTCAGTTTCACCTTTTTTCTTTAGATAAGGGAATGTTTTAGTTCATTTAATGAGAAACAGCAGCTGTAAAACTATTCAATTTGTTTTGGGAACAGAAGCAGGTAAAGCATCCAAGATTCCTTCTGACTAGATTTTAGGCTGAAAATGTTCCCTTAGGAGGGAAGGAAGAGTATGTTATGATCTTGAAATATGCTTTATTTTAGACCCTGGGAATAAAATAAGAATTTTTAGGTAGTGTTCTACGGAGGTAAGATTTTCCTTTATTGGGGGGGGAGGGGAGAGAGAGCAAAAAAGTAATAATAATTCAGCATATGAAAAAATAGAATATAGTGGCTTTTAAATTTTTTCAACAACAACAACAGTCTAGTGGCCCAAAATGTAAGACCTCTTTTTAGCAAAACCAGGAGATGGGGGTGTGTGGGTGTGTGTGTTTGTTAGGGGCATTTTTGTGGTGGTAGTTTGGGGGGGGGGGGCATTTTTGTGGTGGTAGTTTGG
>JAYKAV010003059.1:219380-235953 GCA_035582835.1 Phoebastria nigripes
CCCCCACACAGAGGGAATTTCAGCAATGTCATGAAACTTACTGGTAGGTGGTTGCTATGTATCTACAGCAGGCAAAAAAAATGTAGATGTTGCACTGCCAAGGCAACAGTGCAAAGCTCAGACTAAAGAGAATGGAAAATTTGGTGACTGTACTTAGTCCATTTGTTAAAGCACAGTGGGTATTTTGGTTTTTTTAGCTATGAAAAATGATTGAAGGTTTTCTTTCAATACAAAGGCCTCTCCAGCTCCAGATACCTTCYATCTTGTGGCTGGTTGAGACACCACTTGTTGCCTGTCAACAGGATTCTGATGCAAGATAATAATCAGCTTGTTCCTGCTTATTATCTGAGGAACATAATGTTTTAATATTGCTTTAATACTTAAACAGTTCTGAAACCATTCTGAATTCTGACATGAGTAGGCTGAATGCTACTGAGCACCTCATCATGCTTTTCTGCTCTTGGTGTCTCATAATGCCATTCTTCAGCAAGTTGCTTTTTTAGAGATTTTGCGTTATCATAATGTCTAAAGGTTATAGCCATGACTGTGATCCAGATGTGCAGTGCACACTAAAAACTCACAGAAGATGACATCTCTGTTTCAAAGATGAGCAATAAGTAGAAAGAAGAAAAGGAAGAATGTTGGAAGAGAACAAGCAAAATAGGACTGACTATTAGGTAGATTAAATATTCCAATATTAATGTTCAGGTGCTTAATGTTTAGGAGGCTTTCAAATTTAAATGGTATGTTAAGAAACATATTTGAAATACAATTTTGCTTTCATACTTTAAATGAAACAAAATGTGCTAATGTGGGTCAAAAGCAGGGACTGGAAAGGTGATAGTGTCTTAGGTCCTCTGGTCCAAAGTGGATGGCATTGCTGTGGTGTAGTTTGAGCAGAGAAGGAAAAATGACTTGAGAGATGGATTGGTTGCGTGAGCTTGTAACAAAGTCATGTGGACAAAACCAGTACAGCTTGCTTTTAATATTTTGATACTGCAGAAGAAAGGAACCACTGATAGGCAGAAGTATGCTTTGCTCAAGTTTCCCTGAGTTTTTGTGTTCTGGACAAACTGTTGTTACTCAAGGTAAGGGGAAGCATGTAAGAACTGTTAAACCATTTTCTGTTAAACCATGTTTCACTGATTTGGATATTTTTTTTAGTACTTCAGTAAGTAGACTAAGGCAGATTTGTTTAATGGAGACTTTTCCTTATTTTTTGTGCCTCAGTTTTCTTACCCATTTTTTAAAAAAAAAAAAAATCCTAAGTATCTTTAAATGGTCAGAAACTGTAGTAAAAATTGCTATAGATAATACCATTATAAAAATAAAAACCGGGTCTTCAGAGCAAAGTTAAAGTTCCGTGCAATCATGTGGGACCGCAGCAATGTATTAGTAATAGCAAATATTTAAATCATTGCTCCAGAACTGCCTACTGCATGCTCCTTACTCTGAGGGTGGAATCCTGTGGAAAACACAGTATGTTGCAAGGCAGCTAAACTGTGCCAATGTTTATGTGTGAGGGGAACAAACTAGTACTATACGGGCGACCTTAACTGTACCTTTGATAACACGACTTTTTCCTAATATATTTCATGTCGTAGGAAAATGCTTCACAGTGGTAGACGGATTCTGTTTTTAATGCACAGATAGTACCCCCTCACTGAATTCTCATCACTAGTTTAAAATTGGATGAAGTTGGTTACTTTTGGATACTTCTCAGCAGAATCATTTTTTATGGTTGTCATCCTAAAGAAACAAGAGCTCATGTGATCATGTTTTGTCTTTTTCCTGTCTTTCTCCTGATCGCTTTTGAAACCTTTAGCGTCTTCAAGTATGTTGAGCAGAGGGGGTTGAGCATTCAGCGTAAGTTAATCTAAGACATTTGGGGGGAAAAAAACATAATACTTGAGCAAGAGAGACCATCAATAATGCCTCCAGCAAGAGAAATACCTGCATATGAATCCTACAGTTACCTTTTAAAATTTGGCCTTCCAGGCAGCCACCGCAGCACCGTCTGGCAAGTTGTATGTCCCTAGCTGGGAGCCTGCTGCAGCACTGCTCTCTCACCTCGCTGTTAGCCAGGGGAGCTGGGAGAAGGCACCCAGAGGGAGGTGGGAAGGAGAAGGGGGAGCAGTATAGAAAGTAATAACAGGGATTTAATGTTGTTGTGGAGCATAGAAGGAGGATGGAAGAAGGAATTGTACAGGCGTGAGGTTTAGGGAAGCAAACACTATTCAGACTTTCACTGAACAGCGTATGCTAACAAACATTGTTTAAAGATGAGGTATCACATACAGTATGCACAAACCAGATCAGCAGACATTTGCTTTCACAATTATGTGGTACAACAGTAGTCGCAGTTTCTAGTTACTTTGGCGACTGCAATCAACTTGTACGATATGCAATTAAAACTGAGGGCTTTTTTTCTGAACAGTTTTTGATATGTAGTCCTGGCAGAATGCATTAGGGTTGTGATRGTAGCCGACCTGATTTTAGCATGGATCAAATATTTCATGAAGGAGCTGGATGGAATGCATTTACTAAATTTGCAATTAATCCCGAAGTAGGAAAGGTGCAATAACTTCAGAGGGTAGCATTATTCCCTAAAGTTGTCTTTAAAATTAGAAGTAAGTACTGTAATAAATAGGAAATAGGTGCAAAGTAGAGCATTTTGGTAGGAAAAAATTACTGCACAAATAGGTAAAAGAATGAACTGAGTGGATGGTGCATGACAGTGCTTCAACTCTCCTCAGCATTGATGAAACATCCCATGTAATATTGTTTCAGGGTTTGGGCATCACACTTGGACAAAGATCTGGCCCAGATAAAGAGCAAATAATTATAAAAACTTTGATCCCGGGGGGGGGGGGGGGAAGAGAAAGGAGAAAAAAAAGGAGGGAAGCTAGGTTAGTCTGTTATGATGTTGGGTTTTTTTTCTACATCGTGGGCCCCTGGGTTCTCAGGAAACAACAAAGAATAGTTAAGAAGTAAGTATCTCTTTTTCAGCTGTCTTTCACTCTATTTGGGGTAAAAACAGGTCTTAGAGATGGCAAAACTGGAACTAAACAGATCTGGAAACAAAGTTAACTGCAGTATTAAGTGTATTACTACTTCTCCTGTCCCAGTGGAGAACTTCTTATGATCTTCCCAACAAGAGAACTACGAGTTCGTTTGGAGAAGAAGCTCTGTTGCAGTAGTTATGCCCTGGATGAGCTTCCTGGGAGCTGTGGGGTCTCTGGCACTAAAGCAGTCTAATGCCAGAAATGGTCCATACTGCTGGCACCATGGTCTTTCTGATCCTGGGCTACTTCATCCTTGGCTCTTGTTGCAAGCTCAAATGCATCCTGACCATTGTTGTTACCTGAAATCCTGTAAAAGTCTGGACCAGTTGCAACCTACTTGCAGTGACTTGGTAGGGGACACTGGCAAATAGGTGATCTTTCCCTGGGGAAGGAGCATGGAAACCTCTTGGGCTTTGTTCTAGACTAATTTTTTGAGATTCTGTTTCTTCATATCAGTTTTCTGATGTCATTTTAACAAGCTTTAGTRAATCAGTATTCCAAATGTGTTCTGTCTTTTCTTCTGTCTGAATTATTTAATGGTTTTGCTCTGAAATTGTATTGCTGACACTATTAGAAGAGAGCAGCGATTCCTAGATTTTCTTATCTTTGCCAAGCAAAAAGCAGATTGGGCAAAAGAGCACAAATTCTTCATTCCCCTTCTCTTCTCACTGTACATCCTTTCTTCAATTAATTGCTCTTTGCCTCTGGTTTTTGTTTTACTCGTTATTACTTTGAATTTGGTTGTTTGTCCCTTCTCTCAGCCAAACAAGAACTTTTGGCTTTCACATCACCTGTAAAATGAATGCAAAATGTTGAAATTAAACCTGTAATCTTGTACAGTTTGAACTGAGATTTGCTCTGGTCTAAAAAGTTACTTTCTAAAGGTACGCCAATACATCAATCCCAAATGGGAAGTGCTTTCAGGGATGCACCCATTCTTTAATAGCAGTGGGAGGCAGGATATAAATTGGTACTTCATTCTGTGGCCTACGCTTGAGATTCTTTGGTATAACGTTAGTGAGTCTTGGATGTATTCCTGTATGTTGAAGAAGCATTTGGATCAGAGTCTCTTTGTGTACATACAAAGCCATTATCTCTTCAGTTGCTGTAAGTGGGAAAATAGAGCTGATTAACTTGGCAATAATATAGAAGAGTCTAGCAATTACTGAAACATTTTTACTTGGAAAGTAAGAAATATTTGAAAACAGACAAGGATATCTCTAATTTTTATTTGTAACTGCATCATCTGTAAATTAAAGGTTGAAAATGCCTATTTCTTTGCAGAACTCCTGGATGGGGGACCTCAAACATGCTGTTTTAAAACACTTAATGAAAGGAACAGGACTTGCATTAACTTCACAGAGCTTCAGATGTAGCTCCTCTAAAATTAAAATAGCTAAATTTTCAGATAGATATGTGAGTGGGAATAATTTTATTAGTATCATTACTGATAAAGAATATTTTGAATTGATTTTATGCAACTGCTATAAATTGGGTAGGGGGTAAAAATAAACAATTTAGTCTTTTAAAATAAAATTACCTCCACTTGAACAGCTATAAATTTAAGCCCTGCTGCATTTATAAATCTGTTGAAGTCTATTCAGGGCGACTGTTCACATGGATAAAACTATGGATCTGTTTTAAGTGTTCATACCAGTGGACCTAGTATTGTTTTCTATTTAAAAGAAAGCTATTGCATAAAATTATTGGAAAAAAATTATAATGGGTAGGAATTAAGGCGCATGTGTGTTTATGTGTATATATTTATATTTGGTATTAATATGAACTATAMTACACATTGTCTGTATTTTTATCATGTGAACTTTAAAATGCAAACCTGATGGAGGAATTGATTTGTGGCAACAACTCTGTCATTGTATAGAATTGTTCATGTAGTGTCTGATTACAAAATARTGTAACAACGTTTTTGGAGCTTTTTGCTCTATAGTATTGTCAGAGTAAAGGTGGCAGTGAGACCCTGAACTCTTACCAATTTCTGCATTTACAGTTTGAAATGTATTCAAAAAATGGTCAAAAAAATGAAATTGTCTTAATTGAGAAACCAGAATCCTTATTTATAAAATACTTGCTTTGTTGTTTTGACATTTTAAATTGTAAAGAGTAAACAAACATCTATTTAAAGTAGATAGTGGTATTCGTGATAAAAGGCAACCAGTAAAATACTAAAACGTCATGCAGTACTAAGTCAGATGCCTTTACAGTAATAGATTACACTACAGATCACTTCGCAGGGATCCTCCCAGATTATAGAAGGGGTCAGGCTTAGACATGCCCATAGTGACACTTCTGAAACTGTAACTTTTTCTAGTTGCTTAAATACCTTTTTTGGTTTTATTGTTCCACTTTTCTAAACAGTGGTTGCTTTGTGACCATAAACCTTACAGTGCTGCATTCAGCCTTAAATACAGTATATTTCAGTACTGCATGAAGTTATTAAGGTGGAGTAGAGCAAAGCGTTACACTGATTTGTAGTATTTCTGTACAGTCATAGTCTAATGCAGTAGTGATAGAGTTGTGAAGGGAGGTGGTAAGGAAACTGTGCTGGCCACCTAATGTCAACTCCTGATGTCTACTGCCTTGGTACCTGCTTCAGCTGCTCTGGCAGCTGTCTTGTCTGCTTCGGTCTATAGATAGAACTGTTTTTATTAACAAAACTCTCTCTTGCCCTTCTTGATCATTCAAGGTATGCTGTGATCGCTTTTGGATGTGCCAGCTGTCCCAAACTTACATGTGGACGAGAAGGCTGTGGAACTGAGTTTTGCTACCACTGTAAGCAGATTTGGCATCCAAACCAGACCTGCGATGCTGCTCGCCAGGAGAGAGCTCAAAGTCTGCGCCTGAGAACAATTCGTTCTTCATCTATTAGTTACAGCCAGGAATCTGGAGCAGCAGGTATTTATGATTAGAATACTGTGTCTGTAAAATACCTTTTTAGTACATCTGTACAATTAACTCTGAAAAGGAAAGAACTGAATAGTAGCGTGGTAGATACTAACTGCTTTGTCTTTGTCTTTCAGAAACGTAAAATTTTAAGTCTGAATTAAAATTTTGAATGTTATAATTTGAAGTACTCTGTGACCACAGCACCTGACTTCAATCTTACAGGCTTGTCAGCATTTTAAATTCTTCCTTTGTAGCTGAAAAATGTGAAGTCAGAGGAACTTGCTGCAAAACATTCTCTGCGTGTGGCAGGCTGACTTCATTAGTTGTATCACTTACACACTCGGAACACGTATTTTCTCCACTGTAGGTGAAATTTCACAGAGCTGCTAATGATAAAAGCTGTTAAAAATAAAACTCAAAACCACTGATTTTTTGCTTTCAAAGAGACTATTAGTCTGATGCYAGCTCTGATGTTTGACATCTGTTTGTTAGTACTAATTTCTGTTTTTCAATAAAATGCTCATCTGTCTTGGCTACCAGAAAGCTAACAATTCCRTCTTCTTAAAATTGAACTTGTTTGTAACCCCCCAAAAAAGAGGATAAACTATTCAGAGTAGTATTTTGCAGAGCAAGAATCCAGTTTGCTATTGATAAGAATTGGCTCTGAGTTTCACCAAACTCTGTTCTGTTTGGCAGCTTTTGTGTCTGCCTGACCAAACAAGGTAGATTTGGGGAGAAGAGTCTCTCTTRCACCTTGAATGTAGTTAGAGTTGTCGTTCTCCAATCCAGCCCTAGACTTGGGAGTCTCTAATTTGTTGTTTGTGCTGGCTCATTTTAACAGGGCACTCCATCTTGTCTTAAAAATCGGCATTTTGCTCTAGTTTTCAAATAAATTTTAAAATTAAACTGTAAATAAATTAGCACGCCAGCTCCTTTCCTTGCCCTTTCAGTCACTCCCAGCGTGAACAGCAGTAGCTCTGCCATACCCGTGCTGTAAGAACTTGCTCAGTTATTTACTGCCCTGTAGGTTGTGCATCTGTTCCCATCTGGGAATAGCTTGTGCATCCTTTCAGCTGCTCACTGTCCTTTTGCACTGGAGTTGGTAGAGGTACTGTTTCTGCTGGTTCTGCACCTCTTTGGATATTCTTTATACCAAGTATAACCCCTCTTTTCCCTTTGTCCTACCTAGTAGCATAGATGCAGTAACTTGGATTTCTGCACTAGGAGCTGCAAGTTATTTCTGCTGCTGTGAGTAAATAGCTTGTCCCAAAGTGCAGATGCTAACCAGTAATGTAAAGGAATGAAGATCACAACTGTGGTTGTGTCAGTATACAAGTATTTCACTGTTGCTCAATGACCCCTTGTTTGTTAATGATAGAGCTAGTCACTTAACCGCATTTTTCAATATTTGACTTGGGAACAAGGAGAGCCTCCAGAATTTTCTTTTTGCTACAATATTTTTTTCTAGGGAGTAACTAAGTATTAAGTAGGGCTGTGAAAAGGACTCAAGAGGAGGTTGGTGATACCAAAGAAATGCACTTAATGTGGAAGGGGAGATGGATTTAAGAWAAGAAGAAGAAATAACAGAGCAGAGACTGAATATTCAAGTAAAAGATTCGTAACAGCATGTAGAAGAGGATTATATTTAAAGAGACCATATTATCAGTCCCATATTAACATACATATTTAATGCCCAACTCTAATATATATTGCATTAAGCTTAGAAAATCCTTGAACAGAGTGTATGCATTAACTATTCAATTACTTGAATGTGGTCTAATATGTTTTGTTTTCATTAGTTTTACTTGGTCCAAGGTTTACAAATACAAATAGCTATCAAGTCATTGCCAAATCAAGATTAGTAAAGCAAATTTGTAATAAAATTCTTCCATTTTTCAGATAATGGTTCAGTCAGTTTCCCCAAACGTATGTCTATATTTTGATTAAATCTGCTTGTCTAAAGAACTGATATGATCTTAATATTCATTTTTAAACAGCTGATGACATAAAGCCATGCCCACGCTGTGCTGCTTATATAATAAAAATGAATGATGGAAGCTGCAATCATATGACTTGTGCTGTCTGTGGCTGTGAATTCTGTTGGCTATGTATGAAAGAGATCTCAGATTTACATTATTTAAGGTACATTTAAGAAAAAAAAATCTATGTGGTTGGTAATTTGTTTTCTAAAGTCTATCGAAGTAGATTCCTGGGTGCTGTAAGTCTGGTTTTCTTCCTGTTGGAGTAGAGAATCACAGTTGAAGTATCCATATCTGAGAATTAAGTTAGTTTTCAATGCATGTTTTTAAATCAGTGCTTTGTTATTTTTTTATTTTAAAATATTTTTCTAAGTTTCATGCATGCAATGTGTATTTAGTACAACAAATGAAGTGTTTTAGATGAACATACCCACTATTTTTACTGATGTCTTAATACTGCTGTATTGTCTTCGTAGTAAGCAATACAAAAACTCTAATTAGATAAATTACCTGTGAACCACAGATTGGCATGTGGTAATACACAGTATGCTTCTCTTTACATTGCAAAATATGCTGTAAAGGCAAAAAAAATCTGAAGAAATTATAACTGATGATTTGGTATCAATAACATCTGTAACTTGGACCTAAGAACAATAATTTTGTAACTAGAGAACAGTTCAGTAGTGTATAGTTATGTTGATTTATTTACAATTTCTTCACAGTTTTCTTACTTCTTTCTATTAGCCCATCAGGTTGCACATTTTGGGGAAAGAAACCATGGAGCCGTAAGAAGAAAATACTGTGGCAACTAGGGACACTTGTTGGAGCTCCTGTAGGAATTGCCTTAATAGCTGGCATTGCTATTCCTGCTATGATTATTGGAATTCCTGTGTATGTGGGACGTAAGGTAAAATGTGCTACAACTCCTAATGTGCTTCAGGTTTTACCTTCTGCATTGTATGGCTTGTATACTATGTTCAGTTGGCTATCTTCACCAGCCTTTAAAAAAAAAAAAAAAAAAAAAAAAAAAAACCAACCAAAAAAACCCTCAAAAAACAAACAAACCAACCCCTGAATTGTTTAAGGATATTTGTTTCAATTGTACAGGAAGGAGGAGCAATGTTTTTAAGAATGTAGTTCCTCTTAAAACAGGCACAGCAAAACACCGAACAATTTCCAATTTCTGCATCTTGCCATAGAAGTTCTTGCATGCTTTGTCAAAATTGCTCTGTTTTTAATCTCTGGTTTCCCTTAGAATTAAACAATATTTAGAGGAGAAGGAAGGCAAAAAGGAAATCCTTCTTATTTTTCTTAAAAGCAGATAGTTACCAGTATTTTAGTATAAAATTCTGCTAGTATAGGTTTGTGCATGCACACATTTAAGCATTTATACTCAGCAGCTTGTTAATTACCTTGGGCCAGTCCACCACGTGAAGCAGTGTTCAGTGCAGGCAGCCAGACAGCATCTATCTTCATTTTACTGTTTGTGGGAATCGGTTAGAAACGACCATGGTAATCAGAAGGCATTTGATGTATTTCCTCTCAAAAATATAATAGCTTTTAGTATAAAGTAAATGACAAATTGCAAGGAAAATAAAAGGTAATTACATCTACTATTAGTAATTTAGGATTAAGTAGTAAGTTATCCAAATCTTTTGGGAATGGGCTTTTTGAAATGATGGCTTGGTTCAGCAGGTGCTAAGTGTTCAGTTATGTGTRCTGGATGGCATAATCAGAAGACTTGTTTTTCTCTTTTTATCAGCATGGATTCTCACAGTGACTGGCACAGAGACATAATTCTACATTTATTGGCGGGGGGGGAAGTGTTTCTCTCTCACATGAGCTGTTACTGCTAGACAAAAAGTCCAGGGATGCAGCTTTTCCACTGTATTCTTTTCCATCTTTTTCTTTCAAGCAAGTACTCCTACCTTCTGCTACCATTGTTTTTTGACCCTTCTATTCTGTTTTGTCTTAGTCCCCTGCCATCATTGGAACCTTATAAATGATAAGAGGAAGACGGCAGCAGTTACCTGTTTCAAATTCCTATTGCATGTTCTGCTTTTCTCATTAGATTTTGGGATAGGTCCCCATCACTGAGCACCTTTCACATGTTAATGGTAAAGTCTCAGAAAGTTAGTCTGTGAGGGCAGCCTCATGAGAATTTCCATTGTACCCCACTGCTTAATGGTCATTTTTCTGTGACTCCTGTCACATGTTTGCACTTTTCTTCAAAACATCTGATGATGGAGATTCCACAGGCTCTCCAAGCCTAATTTTCTTAGTAAAATTGATTTTTCTAACGTTAATGTAAATTCTCTTCCTACACTAAATTCTTATTGCCCTATCTTCAGCTGACATAAAGAATCCTTTTGCTTTGCAATATCCCGTTAGATATTTGATGTTTTTTAAGTCCACTTTCATTCTTATCTCTAAACAAACCTAGCACTTCCAGTTTTTCTTGACAGACTGTCAAGAAAACACACTGGTTTAGACCTCTGATTCTCATCTTCTCTTCTGGATTTCCTTCCAGTTGTTCATACCGCCTTCATTTTTGTCCAGTTTGAATATAGCAGTGAAGCTGAAGCATTACTACTGCTGAGTTAAATGAAAGGGTGATCCTGTGCATACAACTGCCAGTTATCTCTTTCTCAACAACATGCTATTTTCATTTTGTGTACTCTAAAACACATACCCTTCCCCACCGTACTGGTAATTTAGGCAAATGGTCTCTTCCTAAGGGTAGTCTTGAACTCATTACCATTGTGATGCATCTTGGTCATTTCAGGCCATTTTTTCAACTTCTCAACACTAGTATGAGTTCTGGCATTCTTGTAACCTTGCCAGATTGTATTGGCCTGAAATTCAACACACACATTCTTCTCCTTCTAGCTTCCAGGTTAATGAAACTGTTGAATACTCTTGGATCCAGGGCATATCTCTTGGAAAAGTATAGGGTGAAGAGTTTCAATTTGGGGAGTAAAAAAAAAAACTAATGACAACTTGGATGTTTTCTATCTGTTTTACATGAAACTAATAGTAGTTTTCTCTAGTCCATTTTTCAGTCTGGACCATTACAACCTGTTGAGTGTCATACAAGAAAATGTCAAAATTTTGTTCAAGCCAGTGCGTGACATCTGCTTCTCCCCATCCTCAAGGCTAGTTATCTAGTCACAGAAGAAAATTAAATTGACGTGATTTCTACTTGAAAAAAATCAGTGTGGCCTCTTTATTTCCTGCATTTGCTTTGATGTCTGCAAGTTTCCAGTTTTCAGGAAATTGAAGTTCAGTTCACTGGTCTTTAATTCCCCAACTGCTTGTTTTACACCTTTTTAAAGATTATCATTGCAGTTTAACTTTTTCCAGTTTTCCTTACTTATTTTTTTTTCCAGACACCTTCTATGAATAATAATTTTCAAAAATTATTATTAGGGACTCTGAAATTGGGCCTGCTGAGATATTTTTCAGATCAGCTCATGTAAGTATGCTCTAACCTGCTGTTTTCCTACAGATCTTACTCCTTTGTCACCAGTCACCTGGCTCACAGTTGATCTTTAGTAACAACTGAGGGGGAAAAAAAATTGAACAGGCCTCCAGTTTCATCCGCTGGCTGTCTTTCCTTTTTGTTAAATAACAAATTGATCCATTTTGGTCTTCCTCTTACTAGCAGTGTACTTGTAGAATAATTTCTTGTTGACTTTGATGTCCCTTGCTTTTTGTCTCCTCTATTTTAACCTTTCTGATTCTGTCCTGACACCGTCATGCTGTTCCTTTATACCCATTCATAGTAATCTGACCTACTTTCTATTTTCTTAATGCTGCTGTTGCTTCAGTAAAGGAAGCTTCATTGTTCTCTTACAACATTCTGTCTGTCTTCTGCATTGGAAGAGTTTGTGCTTGTGCTTTGATAGAGTTTCCTTAAGGAAGTGTAGTCCTCCCTTTTTATAGATATAAGTCTTGTAACCTACCAGTTTTCTGCGTTTATGGAAATCCCTCTTCTTCTGGCCCAGTATTTTTATTTCGATATTCTTTACTCAATATTTGGAAATCTCTTATTTCATAGTCATTCCTACCAGTGTAACCTTCTATCTTCATGTTTTCAATCAGTTTCTCCTCTGTAACCACTCCCTTCCATTCCTTTTTGTTACTTTATGTTTAAGGAATCCAGTAGCCTTTATAGATATCTTTGTTTCTTGTATGGTTTTTGTTTCAGTAGTTAAAATTGCCCATAACAGTAAAATTCAGTGCCTGAGGTGATCCTGCTAATTGCTTACAGAGCCCCATGAAACCTGATCTTCCTGGGTTTGTAATTCTTACACGCTTGTACTATGAGAGTGTTCATGTTCAATTTTTCCTTTTTAATGCATAGGTATGTTCCACATTGAAGTGCTCCCCCACTCCGTGTTGCTCTTTGTATAATGTACCTCAGAGCAAGTAAATGCAGTCTCATTATACAAAGTGCAGTGTCTTCTCTGCCCTTTYCTTGCCTGTCTTGCCTGAACAAATACAAATACTTCAAGTTTATTCCAAAATGAGAACTATCCTACCAAATCTCTGATTGAAATTATAATTTAGAAAGCACAACGTTGTTGAAACTTCAGCTCATTTTTGTCATTCTTTTTGCAGTAGCAAATCAATATAAAAATACTGTGATTATCCTCTTAGTACTCTCTTTTGTGTTCTTCCTTAGATGTAGTGAGGATTAACTTAGCCTCATGACAACCATTAAAATAGCGACCTGTTGTTCCTTTGTAATTACATCTTAACCAAGAATGATGACAGATGAAGTGCATAGCCCTGAAAAGCCATGTTCCTAGAGAGAGTAAATGAAACGCACAAAAACTAGGAAATCTCTGTAAAACAGCGATCTTTGAAGGCCTTTCAGGTTCATGTGGGATTTGCAGCAGATAAGTTTGAGGCAGTCACATTTCAGAGTTATTGCAGACTTGAACCATCAGTARGGGTTTTGGTTAGCAGATTCCTTGGTAAATAGCACAGCTAAGACTCCGGTTTGCTAAAATATTTCCTGTCTCAACTTGTTAGAGTTGTCTCAAGGCTTGTTATGAGAGGGTGCCAGAGCAATGGTGTTCTTGCTCTCCCCCTCCCAGGGTATGTTTGGTGAAGGCTGCCTTACTACAAGACTTTCATGGCTCTGTTATGTCAACCTCTGTTTCCATAGATCTAATAATCTGTGAAAGTTTCACTCCGTATTGTTCAGGGGAAAGATGGCTGGGAACAAGAAGTGTCAATTTGATCAGATGTGGTAATTCTTTGATCCTGAAAATTGTCTACTAATCCCAACCATGTAAGCTGGAGTAATGATTAAACAAACAAAAAAAGCTGTTCAATGATTTAGCTCTTCTAACTTGAGGGTGAAAGTAAATGCTTAGTTGCTGGATGGGACGACTTCTGACTTTTAAGAAGTTGCCTAAAATTAAGAAATGTATAAATGTTCTTTCCTTTCAGTTAAGGAATAAATCATGACATAGAATGTGGTCTCTCTGGAAGAGAGCAGGGTACAGATTCCAAACTATTATATGTCAGTTCTTCCATCCTTGCAGCAATATATTATTGATGATGATAATAGTCTAAAAACCCTTTTCTTCTTTTCTTCTCTCAAGATTCACAATCGATATGAAGGCAAAGACATTTCAAAGCACAAGCGAAACTTGGCTATAGCAGGTGGTGTAACGTTATCCGTAATTGTTTCTCCAGTTGTAGCTGCAGTAACTGTAGGTAAGCAAATAGTAATTTTTTGTATATTGGTAGCAACTTGCAACCAGAACTCTATAAGCACTCATGAATAACACAGCTGAGATAAGTCCTATAGTTTCCTTTTATAGGTGAAGGAATTGAGACAATGAGGAGTCTGAGGTTATACATTTATTGGGGCAGAATGGAGAATACAGTACTTCAGGAAATGCTGCATTAAAATTAAAATTAAAAATAATTTTTGTCTTGCAAATTGAAGTTTCCACATTGTCATATCTGGCTTTTAAAACTGAAGTATTTAAAGCTTTTTTTAAATGACTGACCAAGAAAAAACTGTTGCCACAGAGTCTATTCGTATTTGAATAACTTCATAACAAACTTTTCTCAACACAGAAGAAAAATACAGACTCGTACACTTAACATGACAGTAGTTGACAAACTATTTGTTATGCTCTGGGAGTCAGTTTGAATTCTATCACATTCTTTCTCATAGGGATTGCTGAGGATAGCATTTAAAGAAAATCTGGCTGTATATTACAAAATACTTGTCACCTTACCATGTAATTTCAAGATGACTGTAAACAAACCCTGATTTTATTTTTTTTTTGAAAGGAGTGGACTTGCCCAGCACTGCCTTRCTTCTCCTTTGTTGCAGCACAGGCATCTTTACAGTTGCACAGTAAGCTGCCGTGGATAACTGATTCACATTAAGACCCACCATTTAGTTTTAAGCTGGATCAGTCCCCTGATCSGATTCATCACGCAGTTGTGCATGCAGTGTTCCCCCTTGTGCCAGAAGTAATGCTCAGAGAAGAATGAGTGGCCTCAGGAAGACAGGGCCACTTTTAGCAAGTGATGGTTTAAATTGGCCATGAAGCTGTGGCTCTAAACTGCTTGTTAACAATGGTGGACCACTGTGCAAATGCAGATATGCTAGTTGTAAAACTGTGTCTGGTGTCTGTCTGCATTGCATTGTTCTCATGTAGCTGTGGTGTCAGATCCCCACTAAACAGGTAGTGGGACACAAAGTCTCATAGATGTATTTATAGGTCTGCTTTACCTCATTCTTTCAAGCTGTTTCTTATTCCTGAGCAGAGATAAAACTTGGCTTTTTAGGGAAAGCAGTTGGGTTTTATTTTGTGGAGCTTTTACTCTTACCCTGTTGCCATTAACACATGGCCTTCAGTCTCAGGGCATTATATGGCTTCCAAAATAATGACCTTGAGAATATAGATTTCCTCCTTGAATGCTGAGGAATTTCTAGTGAAAGGGACTTTTATAACTGGAACCCTTCTTTTAGGTTAGATGGAGGAGCCTTTGCATTGGATCTGTCTCTGTCCTGGCTCTTTCAGAATGTGCCAGCTTGCCATTTTTCAGTCCACCATTTTTCTGTACCTTCTGTGTACTTCCATCAGCAAAGCCATAGAATGGTTTAATTCATATGCCAAAGGAATAACTTTCACAGACCACTAGAAGTGGTGGGATGGGTGTGTGTATATCTGCGTGCGCTTTAGCCCACAGTTCCTTTCACTGTTTCCCTTAACTCCTGCCACTCTGCTCCACAGAATTGTTTACTTTTAAGGAAAACTTGTATAATTAAAATTTTTAAATTTAATCTGTGTGATACAATAAATATGAAAGATCCCCCAGTAATAATAATGTTAAGTCCTATTAAATTGATAGCGAAGCCCTGTCTGACTTAGTGGATGCAAAATCAAGCCCCTTATTAAATTAGTAGAGGTAGTAACATTTTTAGTTGAATAACATTTGAAATAGATCTCTGCTATTTCTGCTTCTCAGGTGGAACGTTATTACAGTCCCCTATGGAGCTTATATAAACCTTTAAAGTATTTTCATTTTGTTTGTAAAAGATGTTATGGACGTACTGGAAGTATTAATTCATCAAGCATTAAGCTTCTCTGCCTACCAATGCTGATAGAGGACGTTCTGCCTGCTGAAAGTACTTTCCTGTCATTTCACCTTAGTGATTTACCAATATTTCTTAATTTTGCTCCCTCCTGATCTCTTTCAAGTGTGAAATACTAAGTAATCATGGAAAATGAAATCGCTTTTATGAAAGGCTCTAAAATATAAGTCACATTTAATGAAAGACTGTACTTTCCTCTGTAGGTATTGGTGTTCCTATTATGCTGGCTTACGTGTATGGAGTTGTTCCAATTTCCCTCTGCCGAAGTGGAGGCTGTGGTGTGTCAGCAGGCAATGGAAAAGGTGTCAGGATAGAATTTGATGATGAAAATGATATAAATGTTGGTGGAACAAATGCAGCTGTAGGTAAGAAAATTCTGTGTTTCATTTTCTATAAATTTGGGCTTTGTGACTTATATTTGATGGCCTTAGGTACTGGAGTACTTATTTGCAGAAGAGGTAGTATACAGTTAGGACTACCTCCACTCATTGCTGAAAGATCAACTGTCAGATGAGGATAGCTTCTCTGTGTTCGTGTTGTGCTGTGCTGTAATACAAGCATTAAAGCTTTTCTTGCCCATTTGAATCAAAGCCAGACTYGAGTAAAGTCTTTTCCGTAGGTGAAAGTTTTAAGATTAAAATTAATGCTGCTTTTTCAGAATACTGGTTTGTGGAAGCTTGCTGGCTTTCATCTTTTTATCTGTAATAGGGGGAACTAAATGCTGATCTGGTGCTATTTTTATTTTAATTATGCGGCAATACCCTTTGTGATGGTGTCTCTCTGTTTTCCTTGACTCCATGTTACCTGTCCTATTGATGGTTAACTTTTTGGTATCTTAAGTATGTGATGTCAGGCATAACCATTATAGCAACTTCAAGAAAGGTCTTTCCCCTTTTTCCCCCCTTTCCTTCTTTCTTTCCCCCCTTTCCTTCTTTCTTTCCCCCCTTTCCTTCTTTCTTTCCCCCCTTTCCTTCTTTCTTTCCCCCCTT
>JAYKAV010003059.1:236099-291573 GCA_035582835.1 Phoebastria nigripes
CCCCCCTTTCCTTCTTTCTTTCCCCCCTTTCCTTCTTTCTTTCCCCCCTTTCCTTCTTTCTTTCCCCCCAAAGTGATCTTTTTGTCATGGTATGTTCTAGAAATCCTTTTTCTCAGCATAATTTCAGGAACGGTTTCCTTGGTCACGTTCTAGAAACTACTACTCTGCTTCCATAACTGACAAGCCTTCTTTATTTCTGTCTAGATACCACTTCAGTAGCAGAGGCACGTCATAACCCTAGCATAGGCGAAGGAAGTGTTGGAGGACTGACTGGCAGCTTGAGTGCAAGTGGTAGCCACATGGATAGAATAGGAGCCATTCGAGACAACCTCAGTGAAACCGCTAGTACCATGGCCCTGGCTGGGGCTAGTATAACAGGGAGTCTCTCAGGAAGTGCAATGGTTAACTGCTTTAACAGGTAAGAGACATGCTTTCTTCTGTATGGTATCCTGCTCTACATGTAAGCAGAGGAAGTGGTATTACTAGGTTTTCTGATTTTTATTTTTTTAAATTGGTTCCTATTAAAAGGAACTGTCTCTGGGAGATAGAGACAGTTCATCTCTGACAAACTTGCTGATTTCCAAGAGATCCTGCCAGACCACAATCCTCAACGAAGAGTTTGAATTTTTTTTCAGGGTGAGTGAGGCCTGAGATCTTGTTCTCCTGCTTGCCAGGAGAGCAGCCTCTACCCAGGAGTCAGAGGGAGGCACCTCRTGTCTAACACAGTCGTGTTCCTCAGTGCATCTCACCCCAAAGTCAGAACTGTTGACTTTTTCAGTAGTCTACAAGTACTAAGCTGTGCCTTCAGAACACCTGGCTGGAGTGTGGATTCAAAATGGACTTAGGCAGGAGGGGAGGCAGCTGGGCATCTGGCCTTGCTGAGGTGGCAACTTCTTGTCACTTAYGTGCTCAATGCCTCCTGTGAATTGGGGCCTTACTGTTTGTTGGCTGTCCTGCACCCTGAAGAGAAGGGGAGTGTCTGGAAAGTGTTAACATTGAGGGTTCAGGATGGAATTTGCTCTTTAAATCAGGTGCTAACACTGCTCATTTTCGTGAGTAATTTGGAAGTCCAGGCTATATAGAATAAGGAGGGCAGGATAGCATCAAGAGTTTCTTTGGGTTTCAAGCTGTGCCTGCTGAGTGAGGTATACCTATCCTCTTCTTTAAAGAGCTGAGAGTGGAAAACAAACCAAAAAACCACTAAACCACTTCCAATTCACTGTCAGAACATAGATAAACAAGGCATTTGGAAAAAAGCTTATCATTTGATTTCTGGTTTATCTGCTCAGCCCAACTTAAGATTACTCAGGTTTCTATTATTCCTGTTGCAGTTGATAACAATACAATATAAAACAGAGTACAGAACACAGTTCCCTGCCTGTTACTTGATTAGTAATAATTTTGCAGCCGGAGAAACAGGGGAACTATAGTGTCTTGAACTTACGTACCCTTCTGATTGTTTTTTCCATTTTTAGAGTGCAGTACGCTATCTGCAAAAGAATTGTAGCTAAGCCTGGAAGTTGTTCTTGTAAATCTCAGGGAGGAAAGAATCCAGAACCTCTGGTTAACATGCAACGTTTTGCTTTGTTGGGAAGTTAATCTGGTTTTGCTTTTGGGGGGTGTTTTGGTTTTTTTGGTGGTTTGTTTGTTTGTTTTTAAATGAGAAAATAGTAATTTTTGACAGTGGGAAGAGAGAACCTGTTTCAGTAGGGTAAATATGTGCATCTGTACTGGAGTAACTAATAAACTCTATTTACTACTGAATGGTGGAGAAACTCTACAAGATGACATTAATTTTCAACTAGTGTGCTTTGACTGTAGCAGCAGTATACACAACTCTTTTCCTTTCTCTCCAAGACTGGAAGTACAAGCAGATGTGCAGAAAGAACGATACAGTCTGAGTGGAGAATCTGGCACAGTTAGCTTGGGAACAGTTAGTGATAATGCCAGTACCAAAGCAATGGCAGGATCCATTCTGAACTCTTACATCCCTTTGGACAGGTAAGAGAAATGTGGTGAAAATAGAAGATTAATAAGCCTTGCTTATAAGCATGCCTGAGCTGTTCTACTTTAATGATTACCCTTTGAACCTGCAAATTTTGTTACAAATTGAATTACATCTGAATGCTTATATTTGCCAAGGTTATTTCCAAAGATGAACACCATCGCTGTAGCTCAGTAAAGTGTTTGATCTTTCAGACTTTGTGTTTTTCTTTGGGTTGTTTATTTGGTTAAACACTTAACTTTTCTAAAACAAGTTACATCTCTAACTTTCTTTTGCTATGTATCTTGGAAAGCAGTAAGAGTTTGTTTTGCTGTGTTAGCTGCTTGTCTTAGAGGACCACTTACACTCACGAATTCTTTCTTGTTCTAGGGAAGGCAACAGTATGGAAGTGCAAGTGGATATTGAATCRAAGCCAGCCAAATTCAGACACAACAGCGGAAGCAGTAGTGTTGATGATGGCAGTGCTGCAGGTCGTAGTAATGCCGGTTGTTCATCAGCCTGCTTGCCAGAAAGTAAATCTAGTGCCACCAAGTGGTCCAAAGAAACAACAGCAGGAAAAAAATGTAAAGGTAAGCTGAGAAAGAAGAGCAGCATGAAGATAAATGAGACAAGAGAGGACATGGATGCTCAGCTGTTGGAACAACAAAGCACAAACTCCAGTGAATTTGACTCTCCCTCTCTTAGTGATAGTATTCCATCTGTAGCAGATTCTCACTCGAGTCATTTTTCTGAGTTTAGTTGCTCAGATATGGAAAGTATGAAAACTTCCTGTAGCCATGGTTCCAGCGACTATCATACTCGCTTTACCACAGTCAGTGTTCTCCCAGAGGTGGAAAATGATCGCCTGGAAAACTCTCCACAGCCAAGTGGAATCCCTGTGCCTGTTCCAACAGCCCCAAGCACTGATGTTCCACAGCTGAGTTACATTGCTGAGGAAAGCATTAATAATGGATCGTTGAAAGATGTAGATTTAGGTGTTGGTGAAACACTGAAAGAAACAAACAACAACCATTCACAACATGCTGTGGAATTAAGCACTGCTATTCAGACTGAAATTTAAGCCTGTAAGTGCTGCAAAAATATATTTACCACTAAAGAACCCTGTCTGAAAGCTGGTTGAATTACATGCGACTTCCATAAGTTTCAGGTGACCAGCAGAAGCAAGGTTTTGATACAACTGCATTTTATATACACTTGTCTGATAAGGCAAAATACTTCATATGGATCTTAGACCTGTGTGAAGAGACATGAAGGCTTTAACCAAGTGCATAACAGCAGTACAGATACATCCCATGTTTTGTATTTTTGCCACAACTTTGCTTGAAAGCATATACTTGGTGTATTTAGAGAAAAAATGGTAAATTCTTAATATGTTAAAAGCTGAAATGAATAATACGTCCTGCACTGTTCACTTGGAAAATATGGGGTTTGGGATAAATGGGTGTTAGCTGAGCGTTAGTGACTTAAAACCATTCTTGTGTGAACTCTATTTAAGGGAAGTAGAAGTTTTGCAGAGACCTATAAAAACATATTTCAACAGTGAATATTCGTAATGATAATTTTGTTTCATAACTGGACACACTGTATTTAGAATGCATGTAGAATGAACCGCATATCTTCAGATGGATGTAGCCTGTGTCAGAAGTGTTTGTAYGTGTGTACACTTTGAGCAAGGTTATGGCATTTTACATAATTTTGAAACAGAAGAAATTGGTACTTAATATATGGTGGAATGGAGATGTCACCTGTGAAGAACAGTGGGGTTACTTATTTATTCATGCAACCAACCATGCAGCAGATAAGGCTACTATATAGTGTATAAAAACTGTAAAATAACAATCCAGTGATTTATAAGCATTGTAGAAAAGCAGATGCAGTCACCTTTCATTAGGGGSGAAGACAGTGCCCCATCAATTCTTGGTGCCTTTGGAAAAGACTGGGTTTGAAGTGCCTGGTCGTTTGAGGATTTTACTGTAATGTTTTCCAGAAGGTCCTCTTTGGCCACCTTGGATCACAAAAGAAAATTCTAGTAAATAAAATGACTGTGGTAGATAAATGTATAATAATAATGAAGTATTAGCCTACCAAAGACTCACTCAGGCTTTAGTGGACATGACATCTCTTTGCAAGACATGCAGAATCAAAGTGCAGTGCAATGACTGCCCAAGTACAGAGATGGGTTCCAAATATGCTGGCTTTTTTCTTTTCCTTTTGCATATGGAAGATGTACAGCTGAACACAAGCTGAAGTTGGCCAAAGCGCCTACACTGTTAACTTTTTTTTTTGCTATGTAATTCACTAAAATGAAAAGAAGGAGAGGAAAAAAAAAAAATTGTGAATATCAGAATAACAGTTAACAATGTTCTGTCTTGTGTTTCATGTATTGCCATTATGGTGCTACTGGAAGTTTGGTTGGATGAAAAGAAAATGCCATCAGCTGCAGTCCTCTTCCATGACTTAGCCTCACCAGTTTCAGTAATATGCTTATAACACTAGTGCCAGTTAYGTTATTTGATAATGCTTGTTACAGTATTTGTATATTTGCAATTCAGTTTTGCTCAATAATATGCGTGTAAACTGCATATCTGAAATAAATGTCTAAATACTGACTTCTAGCGGTCCTTGTTTAGTGTGCTGATTAGCCTTATAAAAATGTGTATGTTCCCAGAAGGTGTTTTTTGTCTGTTAAGGTGCTGACTGCTGTCATCTCTTGTTGCCTTTAAACATTTTCATTTTGTTAGGTGTGCTTTGGAAGTTAAGTACTCTGATATGTTGAAATATAAGATCTAAAGTTAGTTGCATTTTGTACAAGACTTCAACCTGGTTTCTTTTCATCTTAAAGAATAGCAATCTGAGCTGCCTCTATGGCAGGCAGRACAGTAAATGGTTTTCTGAGAGGATGCCGTGCTGGCATAAGCATATTACTCTTCAAACAAAATTGCACCATCTTGGTACAAGTGGACAGGCTATGCTCAGATTGCTGAGCTAAACTCAAACTCTCTCCATTTAAAGTGATGCTTTTCTCGATTCACACAGTCTGTACGAAGTTTATTCTGAAACACTGCAGACTAGCCAGAGTTTCTGGGTAATAACTGGTATTTTTTGCTTGGCTGAGCTACCTTTTCATTAGGCTCATTTTCTCACCTGCATCATGACAGGCTTGGGAAGTAAGAAACTAAAACTGATTGGGATGCATTACAGAAGACACAGCTGGATCTGCCTCATCCCAAACCCGTATGTAAGCTATATTTATATCAAAGTTATATGAATAACGAGGATAACTGTTATGCTGGGTCAACTCTAAAGCTACAATTAGAGCATTATTTATACCGTTTCCAATGGCAGATGCTCAAAGAGAGAATAAGAAATAGGACGAGTGAAACAGTGTACCCTAGAAACGGTAGCAAGGCGTACAGGCAATTTTTGCCATGTCATCAGGCAGTCTGAATTGGAAGCGAATGCAAATTTTATATTTTGTGGGGAGGTTAGTGTTAACAGTTCCTTCTTGTGCTTTGTTCCTGATTTGATTTCCTCCCCGTCCCCCAGTCTGAACACTTTTAAAAAATACATTGTTACTGAAGAGTAAATGTATTGAATTAGGATCAGCATTAACTGAATGAAGCATTTGCTGTTCATCATCTTACACCACCAGTTTGTGAATTCTGATGTAATTTTTCAGGCCTGTATAGAAGTGTCTCTATTAGTCATGAACTGAAGTGTTAACTGATTCTTTAGGCAGAGGCTGGAGAATGCAGTGGAGTAAAACGTGACTCGGTGAGCCAGTTGTGCTTCTGTCACTGCACACGCAGTCCAACTGGTGAATGTTCTTCAAGGCCTCCTATTTCTAAACCTCTGAGTAAGTTAAATTTCTGTGCAGTCCCATACGACCACCTTCAGTTAGTCATCTTAAGGCAGACGTTATTTGCTCCATGCCATGCATCAGGTGAACCTCCCCGTTTGGCTTTTATTTTGCTTAGTTTTGAATCTGATGTCTCATGCAATAGCAATAAAGTTACTGCTGGTGACTCAAGCCTTGAAAATGTGTGATTTGGCTTTATCTAGTAGGCCTATGAAATGACTAAAGCACATCAATTTGTAGCAATGCAATCTAATGCTAACAGGGAATTGGGAGGTGGAAGACCTATTTCTGTGAGTTTGAACCTAACTCTTAATTTCTCTGGGCCTCAATTTTGTTGTGCAGGAAATTGGAAATACAGTTTACTCTTGTAAGTAAACTTTATCAAACGATAGTGTTATTTTCAGTCACTCTGAAATAATCTTTGATAATTTTGTATTCCACATTAAGAGATAACTAATGTTGTAATATAGGTAAGTTTTTCTGTTCACTTTTGGATAAGTTCTTAGCAGAAAACTTTTGCTGATTCATTTTGTGACTTTTTTTTTTATTCAGAGGTAATATTATTTCATATGTGAGGCAGTCTAAACAGCGCTAATAAATTTAGTGCAGCATTGAATTTTGTTTTGAGTCTATAAAAAAAGTAAAAGATACAACACTTCCATCAATACACTAATACAGAAGATGCTTCTTTTATTTATAGATCTACCAGTATAAGAATTCAATAAAGCAAAGTTTTTCTTTCACTGAAATAAACCACAGGAAAGACCAAGTTTACATCTGGTCTCCCAACGTGGTGGTTCTTTTTCACAAATTTTCTTCATGGTTCCTGGCCAATTTGACTAATCTATGTCAGATTGTGAATCTCAAGAGGAAATTAATTTTAATATCTGCTATATCAGAGAATACTGGAGATTAGTTACAATTTTAAATAAATAAAAGCTGTCCTCCCAATGTTTGAATATGCTTTTTTGTAGTAAAGCATCTGGACTTGTACATCCCTTCCTTGCATTGAATCAATGTGTCAAACTTTTGCATGTATGAGCGATTACTTTTTACTGATAACATAAACTTATTTTACTGACATATCTCTTCCAGTTATTTTGATATGCAAATCCAAATTAATTTTTAAATAGTTGCCTACTTAGTAATGCCATCACTCTYATGGGTAATAATGCTTTATAAGGATAACCAAGCAGATGGTTGAAAATTATTAACTGGAGTTAATGAATTTTAAAATAATTTCCTAATAAAAGTTCACTTGATTTAGGTGTTTAGGCGAGAGATTTTAGTTGCCTCACTGAAAAACAAACAAACCAACCCAAATTCTGCTGCTGTCCTGTTTTCTGGCAGTCACATCATCTAAAAGTCTTGTTTCTTTGAGTGTAAAGGGACAAAAGCTGCTTGACATCCTCCTTCCTCAAGTGTTGTTTTGGGAGGAAAAGATACAAACAATATGCCATCTAATTCAGGTGAAATTGAGGCAGTCTTGAGCAGAAACTCAGGAATGAACTTGAGAGAACCTTTCTGAAATTATAAAGGTCTAAAGAGCACCATTATGCCCTTGGCTGCTCCTGTCTGCCCTAAGGGTGACAGCCACGTGGTCTTTTCAGATGGAGCAATCTGGTGTTGCTGTGGGAGCAAAATGTTCTCCGCGTTAGGGTCAAAGAACCCCCAGGTCTGATTTTGGTGAGAGACAATCCCAAACTGGTGGCAGTATCTTTGTTACCTTCAGTCTCCAAGGGTAAGAGAAACAACAGGGAAATGCGGACATGAGGTATTTTGTAATCAAGAAGTTTACGTGGGAGGCAAAGGAAGAGTTAGATACACAAACCACAAGAGTAGCACTAACTTGTGTGCCTAACGGAAGTCAACCTACAAGAACCCCAAGTCTTGGAAGATGGCTCTGAAGATGTTACTCTCCAGTCCCTATTTGTGGTTTGTTGCTGTTCATATGATAATATGTTAAGGATGTAAGGCATAAACTGAGGGTATAGACTGTGGACAGGTGAATGTGATGTTGAATGAAGAGCTTCCAGTTCTCCCCCAGGAAGGGACGTGGTCTTGCACTGTTCTGCTTGCCTGTGTGAGTGCTGCCCTTGCTAGCAAAGCTGCTGTCCCCCAAAGGAGGGAGCACCAGCATTGCTCAATGAACAGTTTCGACTCCCCATCAAAATTCAGACCTGAGCGCTCAGATCTCCACACTGAAGTGCTCTGCCAGACAGCACAGCATCGCGACCCACCTGGGTGAAGGAGGCAGATGAAATGGTACCCTCAGCAGAGACTGCAGCCAGGACAAAACCTGCCAGTCTCCAGTCGCCATCATACAGAGACGCTGCCTCCTGGGAGAGTACATAGTGTTGGTCAGCCCTGCTGGTGTCACGGATGAGATGCTGCGTCAAAGCAGACTACTGAGAGCCCAGGAAGCATCAGGGGATCTCCACAACTTGTGAGTTTGCTTCCAGCTGCTGTGGCACTGAACTTTTGTGCTAAGCCTTATGGATTTAACTAGCTGTAATATTGCTCAAACAGTTCCTGTTACCTGCTCCCTGAGAGGACCTCTGCCAGTCAGCTGCGCAGGCAGAGCGCAATGCTGCCACTTGTATGCCAGGGATGCGTGTGCCCCTGCGCATGCAAGAAGGTTGAAGTCCTGTGGGTCCTGCAGCAGTCGGCTTCCCCTGCTGCTAGTGACACCTTCTCATCATCATGCAGAGGTGCACACAGACTAACAGCCCTATCATAAATGCTCTTGTCTTGAACTTGCAAAATAACTTGTTCAGCTTCCTCAACTCCATGATGGGTTGCCATCTTCCTTTCTTCTTTAGTTCTAGAAAGTAACAGCTGTAAAATAGCTTCCCTAGAGAGGAGGAAAAGAGGCCCTACTTCTAGGTCTATTTTATTGCCAGCATTATAGACCTTGCATAGTGTAACTTGTGGACAGTCTTTTGGACTCCCAAGAGGAGAATTTGGAAAGTATCTACCAGATCATGCATATGGTTTTGCAACGTCTTTCTAAGTACATGCAAAGTTTTCATATAAGGTTTTGAATGCTGCCGTAAAGAAACTGTTGAGAAGGTGGAATAGCCTCTGTGAGGGCATAAAATCATCTTGTGAAGATGTAATTGGAAAAGGTGCTGAGACAAGTCCTGACCAGGACATGTTGGTCCCGTTTTTACATGAGCTGGAATTCTGAATTGCACAGAAGCATTCCCCCTTTGGGCTGTACTTGTATAAAGGGGCCTCTGCTGGAGGAACTGGATTGTGCGGTGCATCCTGTTGCTGTGAAGGAAACCCTTGGGCTCTGCTGAAGGAGCTTCTTTGAGTAGCTGCCTCTAGACCTCCTCCTTGTCTCTCTCARATAAAACAGTTTGGTTCAAATTCAGACAAAGTTATTGCTAAAACAGAATAACGTAGCAATCTACCTCATATACTTAATTAGATTGAAAYATAGGTATTTTTAAGTGACCTTGAGTACTAGGGACAGCAACAGCGTTGTCTTTGAGGTTGTTGAAAATGTTAGAGTCAGCACCCAACAACTGAGGTGTCAGAGAATTCATAGTAAAAAAAAAAAACAAACCAGTTGTATTTTTTTTCTGAGGAGCCAGATTTTGTGTGTGTGTGTGTGTATATATATATATATGTATGTATKWATTATACTTCTCTGTCCTTTCTCATGATTCGCTTCCTTGTACAAAAGAGATTGCAACAGCTTTTCTGAAGGAGTTTGTGATTTTTGTGGTAGCTTCTCTGGCCTTGGTGGAGGGCTGCTGCCTGGGCACCCTCACATGTGAGGGATGCACCACAGCTGCAAGTGTAGGGGCAGATGCTCATCGGTGAGTGTGCCCAGCTGCTCTGATGTCTGTGCTGCTTCCTGCCCTCTGCTTCCAGAGCTGCTGGCCTTGCCTGCTTGTAGACATCTTTTCCTATGCAAAATCTGAATTGTCTTCCCTTTGTGTCACTTCTTGATCCCCTAAGTTTGGTTTCTGGTCTTTCTGGATGGTGAAGGCCAAGCTGCTGCTGGAGGCCGGCTGGGGTCAGGGGTGTGCTGTGGGGAGGCCAGGCTGAGAGCTGCAGTTCCTGCTGATCTCAGCTCTGCACCATTCCCATCATGGCAGTCCCCACCTAGAGTGGGGAAACACAGTGTTCAAGGTAGACAAAGTCTGTTCCTGGCTCTGCAGTGGGGTTGCCATGTGACCTTGTTCAGCTTCACTTCTGCATGGAAAACCTGCGGTTCACCCCCAGCTGTCATGGTGCATGGAAAGCTGCAAGCGTAGTGCAGCCATCCAGCACTGAGCTGTGCTGAACCCAGCATCGGGCAGGGCTGAGCACTGCCTTGTGTCAGGACAAATGCAGAGCTGGCACTTCAGCAGCACATGGGAAGCCCAAAGGGAGTGGGACTGTACGGCGGAGCCAACCCATCCTGCTGCTCCTCAGCCGTGTCCTGTATGGCAAAGTGTCAGAGAGCGAGTGCACTGACCGAGTTACGCAAATAGATGTGTGTGCAAAGCTCCTGCATAACACTTCTGGCCCCATTGCCAGCTCCTAGCTATTGGGTTTGACTGCATGTTCCATGGGAACCATTGGGCAAGAGAAGGAGGTAAAGTGCCTGGGAACACGGCAGGGTAAGAGCATCCCCTTACCAGCCTCTGGGCTGACACCTAAAACTTGATCAAACGGCTGCACTGGGCTTCCTGTGAAATGTTTCAGTCGCGGATCAGGCAGCAGAGGGAACACCTATCCGCCTGGCACAAAATCCAGCCTCCTCGCAGCAGCTGGAAGCTCAACCACAACCATGAACCTGCTGTTGCACCTTGCTCATGTGCCAGGCCAGGTGACTGAGTATCTTCGTGATGTGACGGCCTCAGCACCTGCCTGCACACCAGGTGCCACCAGCAATCATTTTGGCGGGCAAAGCCAGCAAGCTGACAAGACATGGCTCTCCTTTCACCAGGTCCTGGTGAGCCGGCTTGACGAAAGGACTATTATTGCTTACCGTCTCAACAATAAGGACATCAAAATTCACAACAGCCTAAATTAGAGCAGTTGGGTTTAGGCACCAGACCAGTGCTGTGTGCTCAAGGTGTTTCTGAGCATGCCATTCTGTGCGCTGGGCACTTTATCCCCCTATAATCCCTCTCGCTACCAGCAAAAAGACTCTCACATTGCTGAATTTATTTACGAGTGTGGCATTTAGCAAGCAGCAACTGAGAAATAACACAGGGCTGCAAGGAAATGACACCCGTGCCCTGCATTGCCGCAGCTGGAGGCTGTGCCTCACACTGAGATGTGTTGCATCCTAATGGGTAGGTAAACAGTGCTGCACAGGCAGGGACCCAGTAAATGAAGGAGTACTTATGGATAAGTGATATTTAATACTCCTTCAGCCAGCCATCGGAGTTTGATACCCTGCTCCCAGCTGCCTGCCCTTTGTCCCTTGGGTAGCTGCAGCTCGTGGGCAGTGAGCACAGTTACACTGACTCAGGTCATAGATCTTGATTTACAAGTGGGGAAGGAGTCTTGTTCCCTGCTGTTCAAAAATATCTATTTTGTTTATTTTAATGCACAAGTCTAAATACTTCAGTTTGCATGCTTCTGAAAGGCCTGCCAGCCACAAAGAGTAGCCCTTTATCTGTGCAAGTGGATTACAGAAAGCAGAGCAGGTTCTGATGAGTGGAAAAAACCTTCCCACGTAAGAGCAAGGAGTGTGGTTTGCCAGTAACTGGGCTCTTGCCAGCTTCTGCTGCCTGCACCACTATGCAGGAAGAGTAAAAAGAGCAGTGGTGAGGGCTCTGCAGTAAATCAGCTTTTTGGCCAGAGAAGCAACTGTGCCATGATGACACTCATCTCTTGTAGCACCTCTTGCCGTTGCCCTTTGGGCGACAGCATCCGTTCTAGTTGGCGATGGCTTCTCTAAAAATTTCAAAAATATCTCGAGGGGCACAAAATAACAGTAGTGCAAAACCCTGTTCCCTGCTATGCTCTACTCCCTAGCCACTARCCTTCCTTTCAGTAGTTACAGAAAGAAAATCGCTAACTCTCTACTTGTGTTAAAAACAGGGATTTGTATCCATGAGCAGATCAGTCACTGCAAGCCTGGTTAGCTTGTCTGCACAGGGTATTTTCACTCTGGCATTTGCTGTAGTGGGACCACACTTCCCTTGGCTGTTCCCATCACCTGAATAACCAATGCTCTCCTCCTGAAGCAGGTTTTTGTAGTGTTGTTGGTTTTGGTTGGTTTGTTTTAAAAAAGAGGTGGATCTTAATGCTGAGGAGGTGAGTGACAAGCAAGAGAGAGTAACACTGAGCTGCGATTTGGATCTCCCTGCCACAAAACCAAGTACGCCATTCAAGATTCTCTTGCACTCTTCTAAAGAGAAAAATGCTTTATTCTTAAAATGATGCGAAACCCAATACCAATAAAACAGCTGCTATGCTGCAACTATTTAGGGCTGTAGAGCTTTCTCTCTCTAGCCCTGAAGGGGCTCCCCCAATTGAGCCAAGAGGGACATGTTTAGGGAGCCCTTACCTGTCAACTGAGTGGTTTTAGGAACTCAGCCCCTGGAAGTAGTTCCTTCCACAGCTTGGTGGCCTTGGCTTGAGCTGTCCAGGCCAAATCAGCAGTACAGTCCCTAAGAAGTTGTTTCGTTTGATTTTTCTAAGTTCTATGTTGTCGTGGTTTAACCCTGGCAGCACCTAACCACCACGCAGCCACTCGCTCACCCCCCCCGCTCCGGTGGGATGGGGGAGAGAATCGGGAGGGCACGAGTAGGAAAACTCACAGGTTGAGATAAAAACAGTTTAATAATTGAAATAAAACAAAGTAGAACAGTAATAGTAACAGTGGTAACAACAACAATGGATATACAAAACAGGCGATGCACAATGCAATTGCTCGCCACCCGCCGAACTGATGCGTTGCCGAGCCGACGCGTACCCGAAAAACATGCGAGCCCGTCCTGGAACCCAGAGCCCCCTCACACCCTTAGTTTTATACTGAGCATGAYGTTACATGGTATGGAATACGCCATTGGCCAGCTGGGTCAACCACCCCGGCTACGCTCCCCCGCCAGCTTCCCATGCACCTGGCAGGGCATGGGAGGCCAAAAAGTGCCCGGTGCAAGCACCACCCAGCAAGACACAAAACATCAATGGGCCATCAACGCTCCTGTTATACCAAACCCAAAACACAGCGTGCGCGCGCTCACCCACCCACCCCCACCCCCCTACTGGGAAGAAAGTTAACTCTGTCCCAGCCGGAACCAGGACATATGTCTTTGGAAATTGTCCTGCCTGTCAAATCAGCCCCCCTCAAATACTCTCTGAACGAAGCAGCCAGTCTCAATCAAATCTGAAGGAGGCAGGGACACCACCAAAATGACTGCAAGTACTGCTTGCCCACTGGTGGTGTTACAGGCCAACAGTTGACGTGTCGCTGAACTTCTTTTTTATTTGCTCAGCTTCATGGACCACTTTTCCTACATTTGAGAGTTGCCAACTTCTTTTTGAAGAAGAAGAAATATGTATTTGTCTATTTGACATCCTTCAGCTATTAAAAAAATAAATGTTTCAGCTGCTTCTTTATTGCCTTGTACTTTAAAAAAATTATTTAATGTTGGAAGCTAAGGCCAAAAGTTCATAGTTGAAATGGTTGTGAGTAGCATTAGACAGACAAGGTTTTGCAGATAGTACAGCTGACCTGATACTTAAGGAACAGATGCAGTAAAGATTCAGTGCCTAAAACTTTAGGGGCCTGCTACCTGTAGTGCATGGTGATCACAATTACTGCATCAATTACTGTTCAATGGCTTCTGCTTCAGAGGTTCATTTGGGAGCGAGGCTAGTAATAAGGCATGGGAAGAAATGTGGATACCTCTCAGAGTGGGGCCCTTGAATATCTGCTTGCTGAGTGCGAGGGAAGTGGGGCTGGTGCCCAGGATCTGCTGAGAGCATATGCCCAGCCTGGCGCCAGTTTCAGGAATGCAGGACTTCAAGGAAGTATCTTCTCCCTTTGGGATTGTGGACTGGGATGAGCTTAAAAAGATTTAAAAAAGCAGCTCCTGGTATGTGACAGTGCCTGGGAATATACTGGAATATTGCTGGAGATCAGTGTCAAGCTATCCTAGAGGGGCTATCTACCAAAGCATGTTTGGGGTAGGTTGGGGGGTTGTCTAAATACTCAACCAGCCAAAGCTTATGGTCTGCCTTAAACTGAAGAGATCAGACTCAATCTCACACAGAAAGTGAAAACCCATTTGTTGCCGAGTATTTCATTAGGGCCGAGTTTAAGCTTTCTAGCAAACCTGCCCTCTTATTGCTGTCTATTGAAGAGAGACATAACTCATCATCAGCTCTTTGCTTTAGAAGATGGGTGACTTCATGGCAAAGTGCTGATTTTTCAAATCAGGGGATGTTTGTTATTTAATCTCTTGCTGACTGCATCTGACATGCAGGTACAAAGCTCTGACTGCAGCTGGTGACAGCTCCCTCCCGCCAGCTGGGTAACAGGTTCACTTGCAAACATTGCTGCAGTTCTCCATTTAGAACTTCTTAACAAGGGGTAATTTTAGCTTCCTGATGTGCTGATCTCTTGTCATTTTTACCTCAAACTGAGTTAACCTCTGTTTCAGCTGACATTCAAGCTGGAAGGTATTATCAGAAAAGGTATCTTCCTAGACTACTGGACTACTTTTCTCTGGACTACTTTTCAGCTTCTAGTTTAATCGCTAGGGATTGATTAAAACTGCCCTAAAACTAACTGTGATACTGTATACCCATCTACAAAAACCCATTTGTCTATTTCCTCATGGATAAATGATTTGTCAAGAACACTCCATTTAAAAATCTCTTGTCTTTAAAGCCTTTTTGTCTTTTTAATAATGTCTGTCTCCTAAATTTACTAAATTTATTTTTATTATGATTTACTGCGGCAAAGATTCTGATTTTTGTCTTCATTGTCAAAACAAACTATACAAATGAGATACGAACTTTAGCAGTCAAGACTGCTTCTTAAAAGATATCTAAAAAGCTCTTAATACTTGGGGGTTTTGGTAACACAGAGAAAGATTTAACTTCATCAAGAGCTTTTGTGGTGTGATGGCTTTTGACATTGGCTCTTACTCAAATACAGTTTTCAAGCAACTAAGACTATCTTAAAATTACACAGCTGGTTTTTATGCTTTCTTTTAGCAAAAGAACCTTTTCCTAATCTGTGTATTATTAATACAATCCTCCAAGTTATTACTTATTGTTATTAAAACACTCTGAACTCTATTAAATGAAAATCAATTAAGTTTTCTAAACCATGTCAGTAAGTTGCACACGTACAATGAACCTTCTTTGAACATACTAAACTGCAGTGGAAAAAATAAAAAGATTGAAATCACTAACACAGAAATTGGTGAATGTGAATACCTTGCCACCACAACTGAAGAATGAAATTGGCACTTTATTGGTTAAGTACAATCGGTTATGTATAGATTAGATGAGCGATAGATCTCTCTTGAACACATGACAATCTCATAAAAAGAGGACATTTAAAAACAAAAAACATCAGTTGTACTGACAGTGCTTTAGGAATTAAAAGCCTCATTCTTGGCACTCTACTTGAAGACAAAACTCATAATCCACATGTCAGAATTATAAGCCTAAAGAGTGCAGAACCAGAAAAGAGAACCATAATTGAACTTTTCAAGAAAAAAACCTTTATTTTTTTAATTAATATACACCTGAGAAAAATTTTCATTAGAACAACATTCTTAATGATATTTCTGCAGTGCTAGTGAGTTTGATATACATTTATATCACATGTGCAAAGAAGGCATTGGGGTATTTGAAAAATTTAAAAGCTTCATCTTGAAAAAAGGAGCTTTGTCAGAATCAAATATAAAACATAAGTACTGCCTGAAATAAAAAAAAATATAAATCATACTGGTCCACAAAATGGCTTTACTTTTAGCTTTATAAATATGTCTGTAAACAGAACTAGCTGGTGTTTTAAATAATCTGATTACGAAACTCAGAGTTAAATATTTTTATTGCGAAGTGCAGCCACTTGTTCTCCTGTTTACCACTGTCACTTCAGAAGCCATGCAAACCAGCAGTCCTTCCACACACACAGGAAAGAAATAATTCTCCGTGCACTAAAAACTACTCGCTTGTTAATAATTTTAAAAACATACCCATTTGTTTAATAATTAATTATTTTGATTCAAAGTGTTCCATGACAAGCTAATATATTATTCATTCACCTTTGCTGCTAAGCTGTACTGCACCAAAAATACTTAAATCTGTTTTGTATAGACCAGGGATAGTGAAGAAACAGATGGCCTGTAGTAGTTTATCTGAAAAATGTTAATACTTTTTGTAAACTCATTTTAGCAAAGCTATTGCTAACTGACCCGTTTATCTCGAAGACACTTTATCACAAGAACTACAACTCACAAAATGATATAACAAGTGATGACTAAGTGTATTATCTATTGTACCGTCAAGATATTTCACATTATATATATATATAATGTAAAATATATTTTAATATATATAATTAACACAGTCTAAATAAAATCAGTATGCCAAATAACATGAACTCTGTTACTAAACACAAACACATGCATTAAATTCTAGAGATTAAAAATGTATACAACTACAAGAAAAAAAGAGCAGCAAGTTTTAAACGTGCATATGCTGTCAAACCAAAATAGAATTCAGTCTGGGTAAAGACCCACTTCAACCCACGCAAATCTGCAAAGTTCATACATCTGTCTTATAAACATGAACTATATGCATGCAACTAATAAATTTTAACTTCTTAAAGTTCGTAAACCTTTTTAAGGCTCTCAAGATCTTCCAAAGAGTACTGATGATTCTGGTTTTCTGAAAGTAAGTCAAACAGTTGCTGAACCTGTTCTTTTTCGTTTTTGCTAAGAAGGGCCAGCACCACCTGAAAAAACATTGTTTTATAATCAGCACAGGTCCATTGAAAATCATAGTATTTGACAGAGATACAAAATCAGTGTATCATTTCCTTTTAAGATATGAAAATTTCATTTAAGTTTCTGTTCAACTTAAGTATGCATTCAATCTAGGTTCTTACCTTAAATCTTTCTGCTTTGCTCAAGTAGAAAAGGTGCTGATATACAAGGCCAGGATCTTTTCCAACTACATAATATTCCAACGACTGTATAAAGATCAAAAGGATTTCTCCTTCAAGTTTGTTACTTAGCAGCATTGGCAATTTTTTTGGATCAGTAATTGTTAAAAGATCTGCACAAGCAGCTTTATCCTTATTGGTATTCACTGCATTTATAATCTGACCAAAGTCATAAGCATTAGATGGTTCAGAAATGTGCAGCTTCTCAGAGGTCTTCAGTGGCACACACTTTTGAACTGCTTCCTTAGAAGTAACGTGATCAGTCACAACATCTTCTGATGTAGCAAACTGTCTCTCTTCCTGTTCATCAGATTCTATCACCTTCACAAAGAAAATGGCAACAAATCATTTTAATGCGGACATATAGATAACCTGAAGCTTCATAAACTGCATGCATATATCCATCAATGTCACGAAATTAAAAGTTAGCATTTTACTCTTCATAAAAGAAAGGCACCTATATTCTTTTATGTCCTACTTCCCCCCAGAATAGTACCTCTCTAATTCATCTTTAAAGGTTTGTAGTCAAAAGTACRTATTTCACATTTCCTTTCACTGCTTGGCACTCCGCTGTAGAAAGACAACTGAAGACTACTGGTAGAAAGCTAAGGAGGACTGTATACATATATTAAATGTGAAGTTGCAGAAGACAAGCAGAACTGAAGTCAAGTCACCAGACACCCATGTTTCATTTCACTGCCGTGCCTTCAGAATACTACAGGTATATGGCAGCTGTATCAGGTTGCTGTTTGGAGTCTCGCTGTGGAAGGAGAAAGCTCAGCATGGTCTAAACTGCCTGAATACCCTCTTAACTTCTCCAGAGTTTGCAGCCTGTATCAAGTTTCATGAATTAGTTGCATGAAAATTAACGACAGGTTCAACTACATTTGCTAAAATCCATTTCAAACTATCAAGAGCTGTGGAATTAGTATAAACTGACTGAAACTCATTGAATGGGGTCTCTTCAACGGTTGCCAAGTGTTTTGGAAAGTCTGAAGATACTGTATTGCATAGTACAGTGTTGTGCTGGGAGCTAGATTAGTCATTTTTGGAAAATACTGCATTGGGCTTATAGACATTTTGTTTTATTTTTTCAACAACCCTTAGTATCAAGAGAGAAATCTTGACTGTCTTCTATATAATTATAGCTTGATTAAAATGGAATAATAATGATAAATCCTGGTTTCTAATCAAATTTTCCTTACTTTTATTTCCAGTGTGTTTTCATAGAACTACCTTGTACTACAGCAGATAAGACAGGGAAGGCTCTCTAAGGGGGCAGCTGTAATTATGATAGCAAACATAAATGCTTCCTGCCCCACCCCTGGAAAAATTACCATTGCCAGTAATGCAGTTAGCTGGTCTCTGAACAATGCAATCACTTCCCAAACCACCTCTAAACACTTTCCGGGTCCCTTTGTTTCTCACAACTCAGAGCTTAATTAACACTAGACCCGGCTTACACCAGTTACATAAAATCCCATGAACTCATGACAATGTGAAGTGTTTCAATAAAACAAGTTTTTTCTATATTAATAACCGCAGTTTCCATTATACCACCATTTTGAAATTACATGATCAAATTACAGTATCACTGTATAATACTGTACATACTGGTAAACTACGTATTTTAACGATATATTTTAAACTGAAAAGGGAGCACACACACCCCCCCCCCCATTCTTAAAGGGCCAGCAAAGTTACAACCCAAAAATATCAGATGACTGAGAAAATCCTTTCATCGCCTAATTCCACCCAGAACTCAGCAAGGGTAACATTTTGATCCAGTACGTAACATTACATCATGTATTTCTTTTATAAGATCCTACAGATATTTCTTCCATACTCTTGCTCTTTAAGGCAGGATTTCATTCTTCAGACCACTAACTTTACTACTAGCACAAGAACAGCCAGCACGTCTGCTGACAACAAACCTTGCCAGCACAGCCCCAGAGGCTTCCCAAGCAGCACAGACTTTGAAAGCAAAACTGCTATTTGACAGTAGTATTCTGTAAAACAGTTTTTGTTTACAAGGAGCATATCCTCAAGTTTAGTGCCATCTAAATGTTTTGCATTTAAATGGAAATTTAAATTCCATTTAAAATCTAAATTTTTCCATTTCTGCTGTGGTTCTAAATACACTTCAAAGCAGTCCAAGCTTCACTATGGAACGTAATGGACACCAAACACATCATATGCAAGGATCCTCCAATATGCCCTCAAAATAACATGAAAAATACAACCCCACCCAAAAAAAGTATAGAGCTAACAAGTGCAAAACAAAAGCTTTAATATTATCTCTTCAAATGTGTGGCTTCTGTACTGCCTGCTGTTAAAAATGAATAGGTATACCTCTTGTATGGTTATTTTCTTCCTTTGCTTTTGCTGACCACGAACTACAGCACTGCCATCAAGGTTAAGCAGCTGGGTAACCTCCTCTAGTTCCCTTTTTGCTTCAAGAACATTTGGATCTATTAGAAGTACTTTGTTGAAATCATCAACACTGGCTTGATAATTCTGAAAGTAGAAGGGAAAATGTTTTTTTTTCATAAACACACCACTAGAAAAATAAATTAGAACTACCATACTGTCCTTTACAATTAAGAAAAATAAAAATGCTAGGATCTTGACATTAAGTAGAAAAAAAATAATCTAAATACAGACAGTGTAATTTCATTAGAGGGAAAAAAGGAAACTGAGGATGAGTTCGAGTTAGTATTTTGCAACTAAATACTTCCGTATTAAATATGTAATAAGAAATTGTTTATTCTGAGAAACATATTCCCTGTATCAGAGAACAGATTATTGAAGATTACTGCTTTTAAGCATAATTGCTTACAGTGTAACACTTCCTTAAGATTAATATAATGTGAGTCCATGAACAGTTTGCATACTTGCTTTGCCAATAAAAGAGAGTTAAATTAAGCTTAGATTAAAAATATACCTAATCTTCCTGGGCTTCAATCCAATAGAGCATCTCTTACAGTTGAAGAGGGGAAATTTTTGGTTATACTTGAGAAGATTGGGATTACATTATGAACTCTGGGATAAACAACAGGATTAGAAGGACAAACACAGCGATAGAGTGGCATTGGGACACAGTTCCTCAATCATCAGTCTGGTCATTTGTTTAATGTTTTTATTTCAAATTTTGACATTAGGAATTATGATTTTTTAGACTAAATTTTCTGGAGAGATAAAGTTAATAGCACCAATTCTGAGGAAGACTGGAATATCACATAGAAAAATCAAGACACTTTGAGGGCTGGAGTATCAAAAATAAGGATGAAATGTAACAGTAAACAATAAAAGACCATGCAGACAGTAAAAGATCAACATAATTTCTTTGTGTGAGAGACCTAACATTTCTTCTGTTCCCAAGCAGTATCATAAGGTTACTGTAAGTCATTCATATTATCATGAAAAAAATTCTCATGTACTAGCTGAGGTATTTCCTCAGCATCTCAACTGTAATAAAAGCACTAGTGTAGAAGTCACTCATATTCTCTTTCCTACGTGGAATATCTTGTTCAATACCGATGACCAGTATTCAAGGTGCAGAGACACTGTAGTAAGTCTGTAAGTGAACTGAAGTCTGCTATATCATGATAGAAGAGTAAGAGAACTAGAATTATTTAGCCTTAGCAAATGAATGCAGAAAGGAGGCAGATTGGTAGCTGTTTTTTGATGAAAGCAATTAAGCTAAACCATTTGAATTACAGATGTGAAGATCGCAACTACAGAGAAATGAGATTCTGAAACAGAATTCTGAAAATGATCACAAGTGACAGCAAACAACCAGCCCTCCTGGATTTAGAACTGCAGCCTGCCAGACTTCTCAACAAAAATCATACAATATGGTTGTACCAAAGCAAGAGCCTGGACTATCAGCTGTAGAAGATGCGGTCCAGGATCCTGCGTCTTAAGTTATAGGCCTAATTCAACACACCAGCATGATTTTTTCCTGATCTTCTCTTAACTACATCTTGGTAAATCTATAAAACCCCCTCATTTACTACATTAAATTCCTCTGCAGCTTTTGTGGTTAAATATCTGGATATTTATATACAAATAACACTTCCCAGTGTAGTTAGGTCTTTGCCAAACTACATGCTTTTAGCTCTTAAAATCTTTCATTGCAGAGTCATTTGTCAACCTCAAATCATTTCTGTTGCTTTCTCTGGTTTTACAAATMACTCACATCCCTGGAATTAGCAATAATTAATGCATTAAATCCAACCACAACAAAACATTTTGGGAGTCCCCARCTCAGACTGTTCTGAAGGAATCCATGAACAGTATGTTTCAGGTTATGTCTTCGATAACAGAAAAATAGTAATTTTTTTCTAGGATATTCAAAAAAGCAGAAGTTATTTCACCAATTCTTGACATTCTTCACTAGTGTGTAATTCCCTTTTTTTAACTGATAGAATCACCATATACACCTTTGCTCATTATTTATACTGATTTTTTATCACCTTCAACACCATAAGGTTACAGATGATTAATACCAGGTAGCTTGGTACAGTTACAGAAAAGATTTTACACAAAATTAAGACTTTTCACCTTCTCTGAAAATTAATCAAAGGAAACTTTCAAAATKTCATAGCTACTGTAACAGAGGAACAAATTTATCATTAAAAAAAAAAGATCCCATGGTTCCTAAGACTTGCATTTGGAATTATAACACAGGATGAGAACAAGCTAGTATACTGCTATGCACAAAGAGGTTGTCCTCAGGTGATTTGTAAGCTGAGAGACAATCAGGTTATTTTTTGTTAAGGCATCAAACATAATGGAGGTCTGAGGTAAGTATTCATTTGACAGACACTGCTGGAACTTGGTGGACGCTTGGAGTGATCACCTCCAGTTATAAACAGCAACATGGGAGAAAGCACTTAAGATGCTTGTTTAAAGACACTTGTAAAATTTAATACAAAGTAGATGATGATAGCTGCCATCATGAGCCAACAGAAGTGAGAAGCTGATCATTCAATACCAGGTCAGAGCTGACAAGTAGGGTAAAGATTGCTATGAAACAATTATGAAGTGTAGAGGCTAATTAACATCACTGAAGAAGGGGAACTAACAGAGGGACGGACAAAAGGAACGACATGGTTCAAGTGGTGGAACATGAGATTTGCAGTCACATTCAGGATGAATATGAGCAATATAAGTCTGCATTTATGAAGATAACATCAAAGGATACTCAGAAAACCTGTGTGTAAGATGAGCACTGTACAGACAACAATACTACTCTGTAGATGGAAAGGAAAAGGTTGAATCCTCACACTGTCCACAGAGCGAGAAAGTAGGTTACTGACAAAGGTTCGTAACGTGTTTGGAGAAGGAAGAGAGCGAGAACAAAGATAATTAAAACCCTGGTTTAACATGACAAGCACTCAAACATGAGCAGATGCCAAAAGACAGCTTGAGATTTTACTTTAGACAGATGAAGACAGACTTGGAGAGAATCCATTTGTCATCAGCAAAGATATAGTAAACACCTYGACAGAAAAAAAAAGACTGGGATACCCAGAAGAATATTAGAACATTAGAACAGAGTTGAAACTTGCTTAACCAACCTCCAGTCCAACCTCGTTTATTCCAATATTCGTGTATTTTCTCAAATGATTACAAGTCAACATGCAGGTTTTTATGTTGCAAAAATATTTATATAATTTATGTATGTCTAATGCTCTACAAAGTAATAAATCATTAGCACTGCATACTTTGTTTGTATTCACCCATCGACTGCAACTACCCGATTGCCTTTGAAGAGGATAAGCAAGTTAGAAGTGCTTAAGAATACCTGCCATGTTCTTTTTCCTCACCTGTAATCCTTTGTATGCTAGTGCTCTTCTATAAAAAGCTTTAATATTAGAATCTTCTATCTGAAGAACATGATCACAATCCTGCTTAGCCTCTTCATATTTATACAGTTTCAAGTAACAGAGAGCTCTAACACAGAAAAACAGAATACACTGTAATATAAGTAAATTCTACAGTGCTGTAGTGCCAACAGTATCTGACTCATAAATGTTAATTACAATACTTCACACAATTCAGTCTCAGTGTGGTATTTTTTTAAAGTACATCAAACCCACCCAATGGATTTAGAGAGGGCCAACTCCTGCAATAAAAGTCAAAATTCAAGTATGACTAATGCTTGAAGTTAGGCAGATATGTAAGTATTTTAAAAGTAGAGCCTATGTTAGTATAATATGATAGTAYAGTAGTGGATATAGTATGGATTTTATACAGCCATCCTGGGTAAAAAAGTGCTGTAGATTAAATAAGCAATACTGCTTTCTGCACCTAATTATTACTTGGAAGTCTCCTATTCAAGTACTGGCCTAATCAAATCCTTCTTAGTTTGTGAAAGCTGATAAGATTACAGCATAAAGAATTATGCTGCAGAATTAGGTCAACCTTTAAAATAATGCTGTTGTATGACCGTGTTCCTACTTTTATTTTCTCAAAATGTACGTTTTCTCTGAACTATTACTCTTCATATTTGAGATACTGCTACTGCACGTTAGTTTTTAACTAAAATCATACCAGTATTCTCAAAAAATGCTGCAAAATGCTATGCTAATTATAACTTTCACTATTGCTTACTCTATTTATATAAAGATTTTAAGATATGTATCAGTGACATTAATACTTGCTCCCCTTGGAAAATAATGCAGTTTAACAAAAAAACAATTTTTTAATTAAAAACATTAAGTGGGAAAAAAAAATCCTTTTTTTTACAACAGTAACTGAAGTGATGCAAAATCTCTATTTCCAGTGAGAAAATATAACTATTGTTATCCCACAAAGAGGGGTTAGATTTTGGATCTTTACCTGTTAGTGTAGATCGTACATTCCTTGGTATTTAACTTCATGCATTCACTGTATTTATTTACAGCTTCTTCATATTTACCCTTTTTTACAAAATCATTCCCTTCATTTTTTAATGTCTTGAACTCCTCCTCAGCTTTCTCACCTACATTACGAAAGGATCACAGAGTTACATAAGAATGTCAGTTCATTAAGGGTAGTTGAATAATCTACCCAGACTAAGAATAAATGCCTGGCATCTGGGGTATCTTTATTGGTCTGCACATTGCCATTTCTGTCCCAGATCTCCCTGCTGCTCTAAGAAAGGCATAAACTACCATATATACATTTGGCACAACACATATTTCCCCATGCACCAGGGTAACTATTTTACTGAAAATAATGGGAATACAACAGACAGCTCTACACTTTCACCTCCTTCTGTCTACCCCTTCTGTGTGGAAGAGGGTAACTATTTATCTCCACTGAGATACCAGTTTTATTTACAATGGTGGAGATATAATCAGCAGGATTAAAGGCCTTCTAGATCTCCACCATCACACCAAGGTGGCCATAATTTGATCTAATATTTTTTCTGCAAGCAACTATCTATCACAATTACTATGCTAAACTGACAACGACAAACAAATCATCACATCAGTAGGGGTTAGTGATACATCTGTTAATAACTATTTATAAAAAGATGCTTCAAGGAACCTGAAAACACCTAACTATACTTTTTTAATTAATATTGTGTTCTTCCATAATTGTCCTTCCTTCTAAACTCCACATCATTTGTTGCATATGCTTCTGGGTTAGACTACAATTTTTAGCTATGTTTGCAGTGGAAATCCTGACTGCAGTTTCCTGTCTTTTGTGAGCAAACAATAATTAGTAACATAGCTCTAAGACAATCATAATGGAAAAATCTACTTTTTGTACCTTGCTAAAGAATATGAGCCCCTTGCCAAGCTTCAGAATTTAAACACTGTATAATAACGAGATAATTTTAACCAATAATTAAACTCAGTGAGTTCTTTTATAAAAACATGGCAGTCTCATACGCCAAAAAACTACACATGGACTTGGGGAAAAAATTAAGTAACAACATGAAACCAGAACAGACTTATGCAAGAAACACAACTAAATTATAACTCAAGTTGTAAGACACAAAGAACAGCAGACAATTGTTGCAAAAAAGTGTCAGCCAACAGTAAGGTTTAACTACTGACTGAACATGATTGCTGGCATGCTTCCGGCACCAGCTGTCACTGTCAGGTCCCACTGATTTAGTACAGGCCTGAGAAGGCAACCACAACCTTAGAGTCAGCCTTCAGTGAAGAAAATGGTTACACGGTCTTCATTTAATATTTCTAAAAACAAAGTCTAACCAAAGCCCACTCTATTTGAAATAGATTTGTTTTGCATCAAAATGCTGCAGAGCACACTTCATGACAGTGATGGCCACTTTTGTTACCTTTCGTAACAGGCTAAACATGATCACTAGTGTTCTCAGGAGCTGCTTATCTGTGTACTTTTCACTACGATGATCTTCAAATTCTCTCTCTTAACAAAGTTACACAAGGTTATATAGATCCGAATTTACTACTAAAAAGGTTTAAATAGGTTGGTTATACACTGAAATAAAAATCCAACAAGTTGTATTCTTTAATAACAGAAAAAGCCTGGAGTACAATCAGTACAACAAAAAGCACTTTTCAGGCTAAGCATTTATGTTTAATAGCAACAGTTGTGCCAGATACCAGTTTTCTACTTGATTTAATAAAACCAAAAGTTAAACCCAATTGGTGCTCAATCCTTAAGAGTGATGAATCAGTAATGACATGTACTGACAACTGTAATGAAAATACTTGTCACTGGACATTTTAAAAAGTAGAGTAAAATTTTTATCAATTTAACTAAGCTTAAATTATACATCAACATGCCTCATGTTTCTTAAATGAAAAACCATTTTCTGTAGCATTACTGAAGTTCAGTATGCACTACTATTCGAATCGTATATAAACCACACTATTACAAGTTTCTAGAACTATGTCTTATTCTCGAGAAAAATGTCCAATTCTCATAAACGCATGCATTTGTAAGTTGTCTGTTGTTTTACATCAGGTACAAATAAATTCAATGCTATCTGAAAAATCATTTTAAAGTAATTAAATCTGTAGTGTCCAAGAGTGCAGATTATTTGAGGACATGCATTATTGCAGTAATGTGTTATGGACAGATAACCCTATCACTGCTACACATTTGGCCAGCAACCCAGTTATGCATTGCAGCCTCCCCTGAGTTAATCAAGGGGAGATTATCTTCAGCACCAGTTCTCTTTATATTGAAATAAACTCAAAGGGGAACCAATTAATAGTCAAGTAAGAGTAAAAAATGATACAGTTAAGGCCTTTGCAAAAAGAATGTTTAATGTCAATAAAAACTAAATCAGAAAGGTTCCTTTACCTGATTTACTGGAGGAGAAAAATAGAAACTGCAATGAAGGGAAAAAAATCAGGAGGAAGAAAGTGTCCTAAAGCAATTAAGCACTCGGTGCTTATGTGTAAACAAGTCCAGAACTAACATCTTTGAAAGGTGACTACTAAACGGCCGCTGCCAAAGTTAGAATCCATCGTAAAAAAAAAAATTACAAAATCAGAAGTGTTCTTCTATAGCCCATTTCAGTAACTACTAGCCACCTAGAAGTCTACCTACCCTTTCTATTCTGAAGAGCTGAGTAACACTTTCACGAACAATTAAACAACAGCTACAGATTATGCAGCTGATCATGTTACTGAGGTTGGGTGTTTGAGTGGTGKTTTTTTGGGGGAAAACTGTGTTATAACTGTAGTATGATGTCAGGGAAACCACTGATACTTGTGATAGGACTCAATATACTGCTGCTGAGAATTTCTGCTATGTTTTCTTTTATTTTATATAACTTCAGAAATTACATGCTGCAAACTGCATCATTTGGCTTAAAAAAATTTATCATAACCGTGGCTCCATAAAACACATTAAACCCAATCATGGCAATGACCATCATCTAACTTGGCTTTTCACAAAGATCTCTGATAAATATTTTCTAAAGCAGTTTCACTGACATTATTAAATCGTATTCAATTTTTCAATTATTTTCTTTTTTGTTTACATATTTGCATTAGCTATACATACGATTCATCTGCAACTGTTCTTCTCTGTTGATATCTGTAGTACTTCTTGGCTTATTCTCTGAAGTAAAGTCTCCTCCATCCCACCTGTGTAGCTGAGCAGCAACTGGGACAACTGGAATTGGTGGCAGTTTCTCCCTCCAACTGGGACCATCCTGATCTATTAAAGTCTTTGTTATTCTGAAAGAGAAAAGCCCCACCAACATGACTTTTCATATATTTAACTCACACTTTAATAACTTACACCCAGATTAAATAATGCAATGTTCCAATTTTTTAAAAAACAACTGAACAATTATCCTTAAGACTAATTTAAAACAAGATTGTCACAGCAGTCAACGGTATTGCACTCATTTAACATTTAGACTTTTTCCCCCTTTTTGGAGTATTTATGCTAGCATTTAGAAGGCAAGAAGCTGACTTCAGCATGATCGGTAAATATTTAAGCAAATGACTGATTTTGCAACTAAGCTCTAAATGCTGCCTACCACATGCAATAAAGAAATAGGAAAAAAAATTGCTGTATTTATTTTGTTTACTTTTCTCAGCTGTTCATAGGTGTTATTTATAACAAGTGTAATTACAATATCCTCAGACAAAGTGTGGTACCTAAATTTGCCAATGTCAAATGAAACCTCTTACACAACAATTCTCTAAATAACCAATGCAAGTCACAAAGTATGTATTAAGTTGCATTTTATAGAACAGTCAGAAATTCATCAATCACTCTTTATCCCCATTTAAAAATGCAAAGAAAATAAATAAAAATTGTTTAGTCTTTCTTAAACCAACACATATATGTATATGTATAAGTCAACTATTTCTGTACATGAGAGGTTCAAAAAAAATCCATTCAAGTGGGAGTTTCCCATTGCTGTGATACCTTTTGGAGAAAGACCTAAGTAAACATAATGAGTAAAGCCATACAAGACTTCATGTTTTTAGTGTTTTTAAAAAACAACAAACAAACAAACAAACATACAAACATTAATCAATTATGAGAATGAGAATAATAGCGAGATAAACTTCTCATCTCAAATTGAGCTTAAGAGTCAAGTTCAACTGGTAATAAGTCTGATATCTACTTTAACAAAGGAAAATTCTGAATTGAGTAGTAAAGCAAGTCACATTGATACTATAGCCAATAAACATGAAATTTGTATATTAGGTGCATTTCCATCTAACACAGGTGTAAAAAACATACTACATGAATACACATCCAAAAAAAAAAAAAAAAAATTAAGAACCTTGAATGTGACATGAAGAATGAAATAGAATGAGCATAAACTACCCAATCAAGTTTTCTTGCTTAGTTTTATTCTTTTTAAATATTTGAATAACAGCTATAAAACAAAAAAAAAGCCTCAGTATAATACTATGGCAACAGAGTCAGAGCACTGAGGACCAAATTCTTTTCCCATTAGGGTCTGATAGAAAAACCAATACAAGAAGCAGCACCTGTTCTAATCTTTATTGTACAACAGAAATTACCAGAATATTTTAAAGAACGATACAGACTAAAAAGGCTGTTTGTAGAGCTATATAATGTGTGATTTTATGTATTACATAATGCTGCATGAAACATACTGTTTCTTATATTTTTGAATTGAAATAAGTTTCTTCATACACAGAATATCACATTTTGTAGTATTATCTAGTTGCTTTATTTGTTTTCTAAGTGAACAAGAATAATATTTTTCTGTGTGTCAGCTGCATATGCCCTTCCAGGGGCCCTCCTCTACCTGTATCATTACTAAGCAGTATTTTATAGGACATACCAACAAAGCAGCTTATCCAAGTTCTGTTTTGCTCTAATTGTACTAAAACTTTAGGTTTTTTAATGATGGTCTGAATTCAATTGTTAAGAAAAATGTGGCACACCATCATAAATTAAACAGCCCTAAGATTTACTCAGGTTATTTTATTAGAGAACAAAAGTGTACACTTCATATTAAAAAGTCAATTCATTACATTTAGGTATTTCCCATAGAAAGTAACAGAATAATTCTACAGTAAACCACAGTCCCATTGACTTCCTGTTTAATTTTTCTCCATTTATCATAATGGGCTTAAAAAGTTGGACAAAAAACCTGATCTAATTCATCAAAATCAACAGAAAGAATCCTGCAGTCTTTGATGATCAATCGACTTCTTGTAATATAATAATCTAAGAACAGTCTTTTGCAAAAATGCATACCTGTGTGCCACGGTTAGTTTAAAAAGCACAGGTATCTTATGAAAAAGCTGGGACAAATACACTTGTTCCCCACCACCAACACCCTAACTTGACCCAACAATCTTGCAGTTTTGGAGTTTATCGCAAATTTATTTGCACAGTACAATACTCATATGGGACTTTGTAATAAAAGCTCCTAAGCTATCTAATGCAATTTGCTAACTGATACTAAAGGAGTTGAGACAACTGGAATGAAACTTCAGTTTAGTAAATGGAAATGCATAAACATATTGTCCCACATTTGAGCTTCTAACGGTGAAAAGCAAATARTAAAACACTCAAGAGGAAATCAAAATATACAAAGTAGGAAATTCATGGATGTTACAAAGCTAGGAAAATGCCACTAATTAAAAGCATGCTTGAAATGCATTTTCCTGTGACTTGGCACACACCATTAAAAGAAACAGTCCTTCCAATTTATCTAAAAATCATCTCAGGATAACCAATAAAAGACACAATTCAACATCATCTAATCAACATGATAAACACTCAAATAACTGTTTATACTTGCTTTCAGTTGACTTTTCATAAAAGTATGTACTTATATCCTTAATTATTTCCTTTTGATTGCAAAATGATCAGGTAAAGGCTTTATATTAAAAATTCTACTTGTCTTTTACATGAGAATTATTAGAAATACCAGACTGAACACACGTTCGATTCTAAGATTTTTGGAAAGCCTGCTTATTTAGGTAAGTAAGAAAGACAAGCCTTAACACGATTTATCAAACCCACCCTCAGACGCAAGTAGCATGATGAGTTTTTCCTGTCAGCTTCCTACAGCATCACCATCCAATTTCCCACAGGAACTTAAAAACAAAGAAACCCTCCAATAAAAGCAGGTTGTTAAGACCTGATATTCCTAATATAAAAAAAATTTAAATTACATTTTGGGGTTGTCCCTTTAAGTTAAAAGGCAATAGAGTAACAATCATTTTTTGTTAAAATTCATTTTTAAAAAGGTCTGTTACTTTGGAAATGAAAATTAATACTTCGATAAACAATTTCAGTTTAATTCATAAACGATAAAATATTAAAAAATAAATTATAAGTTCAATTATGCAGGAGATCTATGCTTTAGAAACTAAGAATTTGCAAGCAAAAATGAATTACCAGCAGAAGAGAAGAAGGAAGAAGCAGCTGAAATAAGGTGATGGGTTGCCAGGGAGGAAAGAGTAATGAGCAGTGAAGCTAAAAACATAAGGAAGGCCTAGAGAGGAGAAAAGGAAGAGTGTTAAGGGAAAAAAAAGGAAATAAGCTTATTAGAAAGCAAGTTACAAGTCAAGAAGAAATATGAAAAGAGTACTGCAGATAAAATAAGCCAAGAAGATAAAAAAAAAAAAAGTATAATAATCACACAGATACCAGGACGAGCAATTATCTCACCAATCCAAGTGCTCTATTATCAGTGTAGATACAGGAGATCAGTAAAAATTGGTTGTGTTATCAAAAATAAGACTTCTAAGAGGAGATGATAAAGTAACATGATCTCCTTTGGCCACCTCTGGTCAAGTAAGCAGAATTTTAAGATATTATGGACTTTTTAATGAAGTAATAATGTAAGTGCTCATGGCCTTGCCTTCAAAAGAATAAAAAGGTACTAGATTCCATTGTTAAAAGTCGCATGCATGTGGGTTCCTGCTCAATGATTAATGGCTGTTCTGCTTTCATAAATACTTTTTTTGCCCATTAAAAGAAAGGAGGAAAGAAAAGGGAATGGAAAATTCTGTCATTCATGCACTTAAGTACTTACTATATGTTAATGAGAACACAATTACAATAGTGTGTATACACTAATTTTACACTATTAAAATATAACTATAGAAATTGAGATGTCTCTCTTGGCAGCAAGAATTAATGTTGGAAGTATTAACACTTAAGTTAAAAATAATATTCAATTCTGTTTTTTACACCTCTAAGCTTTGTAGCCAACCACTGTATCAAGATACTTCACTGTTTACACAACTGCAGCATACTGAAGGCTTCACACTGAACATAAATCTCCCAACTGCCACAGGAAGAATGCTAATATGAAAAGGAAACAGAAATGTCAGAGAAAAGGTATGGACCTTAAAGTATTACTTTACATGGTATCAAATACAAGTTAGGAAAGAAAACAAGTTGAAGCACCAGTAAAAAAAGCCTTTAAAATATTACATTTTTAAAACAGAAAGTGACCTACTTTTGGCAGAGGAAAACTGTGAAGCTATGGGAAAACAACTAAAGGAAACACACAATCCTCTAGTTAAAACACACTAATTGTGACGACCCTGCCTCTGAGGGATACAGAACAGAGGGAGCATGTAAAACAAACAAACTGAATTCTATTTTTCTATTTGGACTGATATGAGTAGAAAATTGTAAGTGCAGTTACCTATTAGCACTATCATTTGCTGCTTGGATGCTGCTGTCTATTTGTAGGACTGTTTTATAATCAATGTATGCCTGTCGATACCGCTCCATAGACTCATTTGCCATTGCTCGTCGTAGAAGTGGCTTAAGGGAAAATGGCTGAAGCTCCAGAGCCCTGGAGAAAGCAAAAGAAAAGTGCAGGATTGAAAAAGAATAACTGAAATAATATTAATAAAACTATTTTATGATATATACAAGTATATGTGTCCTGGTTTCAGCTGGGATAGAGTTAATTTTTTTCCTAGTAGTTGGTATAGTGCTATGTTTTGGATTTAGTATGAAAATAATGTTGATAACATGCTGATGTTTTTAGTTGTTGCTAAGTAGTCTACTAGTCAAGGACTTTTCAGCTTCCCATGCTCTGCCAGGTGCACAAGAAGCTGGGAGGGAGCATAGTCAGGACAGCTAACCCAACTGGCCAATGGGGTATTCCATACCATGTGACATCATGCTCAGTATATAAAGCTGGGGGAAGAAGAAGGAAGGGGGGGATGTTCGGAGGGATGGCATTTTGTCTTCCCAAGTAACCGTTACGCATGATGGAGCCCTGCTTTCCTGGAGATGGCTGAACACCTGCCTGGCGATGGGAAGTAGTGAATGAATTCCTTGTTTTGCTTTGCTTGCGTGCACGGCTTTTGCTTTACCTATTAAACTGTCTTTATCTCAACCCATGAGTTTTCTCACTTTCACCCTTCCGATTTTCTCCCCCATCCCACCGGGGGGGACTGAGCGAGCGGCTGTGTGGGGCTTAGTTGCTGGCTGGGGTTAAACCACAACAATATTAACAACTTTGTGATTCCAGGTGGGCCTTACAGTAACACTGTAAGGAAAACGGGACTAAGTGGTTTATATTAATACCTTAAATGACATGCAGTGATGAAATTGTTAGTGCTTTTACTACAACTTACTCTACTCAAATCCCTGTCTTCCATCTGGAAAACTACTTTCATCACCAAGAAAAGATTAATGTAATGGCAGCTGTTTAAGAGCAAAAGCTGTTCTTCTTAAGTCATGCCTAGATCTATGGGGATTTCAAGTATATGGTGCTTTTGCCTACATAATCTTCAGTTCTTCTTCTTCACATGGGAGCATGCACGTTAAAAGTACATTTAGTAAGACATGAACATACACCTGTCTTTTTTTGGCTTTTAGGTTTTTGCCTGTATTTTGTCTGTTTACTCTTCCGATTGTGTGCCTGGTCAACGCTGAGCTCAACCCCTGACACTGTGCAATCAGAACTCCTTCCAAACACCATGCGCTTTTCCAGCAATATGAAGAAGCAGTCCACAAAGGCTTTATTTATTAAAGACTACCTTTTATAAATCAATGATTCTTGCTAAAGAGAAAAAGAGATAAACTTTGAAATACTGAAATTAAGATGAGTCTAGCCAATTAGACTTCATGGAATCATAAAGTAATTCAGGCTGAGAGGTCCCTAGCCCAGCTTTCTGCTACAGGTAGGGTCAGCTCTGAGATCAGACAAGGTTGCTCAGCGTTTTATCCAGTTGGGCCTTGAAAACCTCCAAGGGAATCTCTGCACAACATCTCTGGGCAACCTGTTGCAATGCCCCCTACTGTTCATCGAGAAAAGGTTTCTCCTAATACACAGTCTGAACCTTGTGTGGTTCCATTTTCTGTTGTGTCTTGTCCTCCCACAATGCACTGCTAGAAAGAGCCAGGATCCATCCTCTGGATAATCTCCTCATAGGTACTGGCAGGCTGCTGTTAGGACCTCTGGAAGCCATTCTTCTCTAAGCTGAACAAACCCAGCTCCCTCGGCCTCTCCTCCCCAGGCAAGTGCTCCAGAGTTCACAACCACCTCAGTGACACTTCACTGAACTCACTCCAGTTGATCACTATCTTTCTTGTACTCGGGAAGCCAAAAACCGACATGGTTATCATAGATGTTGTCTAACAAGTAAGTGCTGAGTGCAAGGGGATAATCACTTCCCTCAATCCACTGGCTGTGCTCCTGTTTATAAGCCCAGGAGGCTGTTGGCCTTCTTTGCTGTAACATGGCTTTGCACCATTACTCCTCCTAAAGCTAAAGAAACAATGATTTCTAGAATAAACATTTCCAATTTCCATTTCATAAATATTTCCAACACTCCATTTCTCTTCATGTTGCTGAATGCATTTGAAAAATACAACAGCGCACAACATCATAGCCCCTACAAAACCTCTGCAAAAATGCTTGACATTCTGTAACTTGGAGAATATTAAAGCAATTTCAGGTTCCTAAAATCAAGAATGAAGAAAAAAACAACCATAAATTCAGGGGAAGACGACGCTGCTTGAAGAATAGCATCAATGGGAATGGAAAGCGACATTTCCAGGGTAGAATGCAAATATAATACAGCCAGGGACCAAACCACACCACAGTACTAAATAAAACAACATTAGTGCATAGGAGCCCTATTTCACTCTCTGTAACAAGAATCAAACGCACTCCAAATCAGAGTTTGAGACAGAGATATCCAACAGAGGGTTTCTGATACTCTTCTAAGCCCTAAATAGCTAAAACTTAATAATAAGTTCAATACTTATTTTTATATCACGAATATAAGCACTACACCATTTTTTACTTTGAAATCAAGTAACCTATTCGTAGATCATCCTTTATGTTGTGTTGCCTAGAGAGGATTTAATTGACATTGCCCAATTCATGTGTGCTTGCAGTTTTGCAGTTCTGCTTCCCAGTCTCTATTTCTACCTCTCTTGTGTTCACTAAGCATCACAGGTCCTTCTGTATCCAGAAAATATGCATGACATTAAGGACACTATCATTAAGTAGTAAGAAAATAAGCTTCCAATTGGTAAGAATACAAAACCCCAAACCTTTATATTACTGATTTCAGTTGAAGTCTTACATACTTCAGAGCTCCTGAATAGAAAAATGTGATGGCTGTTAAGCATGCCATCTTGTTTTATCAGCCAGCTGTCTATAGTCCTGCATCTGTTTTAACAAAATATTGTTAACAAGTCAATTTTTTCAGATTACATTTTCAGAAAACTTTTCTGTCAGGTAGAATATATACAGTAAGTCAAATATTTAGTTAATACAAAGTTACATGCATATTTTATTTTTAGTTTTGGGGGTTTTTTTAACAGTTGGGTTGTGCTGTAAAAAACCCAACTGATTAATTAATGATTTCTAACTGTCTTGGGATCCTTTTTTGCACCTTAAGCCTCAGTCTTACTAACCCTATCTATGAAAATACAAAAAAAGACATCTAGAAATACAGTAATAATTTAGCAGAAGGCAGTGTTTGGAAATTATTGAAGGTGTCTGATCCTCTCTAACTCCTGTATCCTTAAAAGCCACAATAAGCAGAAAGGATTTTAGCTCAATTCCTGAACAGCTGTAATTACTGTTTATAACTTATGCCAAGTATATATTTAAAAAAACCAAAACAAAACAACAAACCAACACAGAGAACACACACATCTACACCATACACATGCTTGAAAGCAATTTCCAACACTGTGATAAGCATCTGGCTTAATAAAGCTTTTACAGTTAAGTTACTACAGAGCATCATTGAAGTAAGCCTGCTTTTGTATTATAAATTTTAACCCTGTTATGCTTTTCTGTGTACACAAGATGCGTAACAACTGCCCTCACACAGTAAGACAGTAAGTTAAAAGTTACTCCTTCTCTAGATTCCATGTGATTGTTTACATAACTGACAAAGATATCTGTCATTTAGACAGGGAATCAGACTTTACTGAAGATTGTTCTAAGTCAAACCGCAATAGCAATATATCAGTTAAAATGTTTAATCATCATCAGGAATGTTGTTGCTCTGCATGGGAGGTTGCAATTTACCTGTTACAATCCTGAATGCAGTCACTGCAGTTGCCTTCTTTGAGGTAACACGCTGCTCTGTTTGAGTACAAGATACTTAAATCATCTGGACTTTGTTCTCCTAAAAGAAGTTACAATTAAAATCAAAGACCATTACTAAAATGACATTCAAGAATTAAAGACTTGCATACTGTAAGTTGCACTGCTGTGATGCAGTTTGCTGACAATGCAAAGCTGCAAGGAGCTTTCCTTTATCATGTCACCTAGAATATGTAACTATTTAAACACATAAATAAAAGCAAACAGATCTGCCCCAAGGAAGTTAAAAGATTATTTTGCTCATCTTCCTATATTTTGTATCCCGTGAATTATCCTCTGCTGACAATGACAAAGAATTTACTGCACAGTAACTCCTGCCAAAACTCCAGGGATAGGCTGTTAGTTCATTTGTAGTTCCTTTAAATAATCTAAACAATAATCCTAAATTAGTACAAGGTGTCGCACTCACCTAGACCGATGACATATTCAATTGCTTCCGAGTATTTGAACACAGCTTCTCCAAACTGTCCACTCTTAAATAACTCGTTTCCTTCACTTTTTAGTTTTGCTGCAGTAGGAGGAAGTGAAGTAGATCTGCCACCACCAGCTGACTGAGACCCTGCTCCATGCGATCTGGAGATCTTCTCAGCTTCAGGGCTTTCACTCTTTTGATCACTGTGTAAGTAGCCATTAACTTCACCTTCATGTTGTGACAAATGCTTTTGTGGTTCTTCCTCTGATGTGCCTTTTTTTAATCCGCTCTCAGTGGACTCCTGCTTCTGTGTCTCTCTGTCCTCCGCCTTACTGCCACCTCCTTTGCTATGAAACTTTCTCTGCGCGTTCCCCATTTCAGCTTCCTCAGTAGCTGCCTCTCCTCTTACTGGCACGCCAATTTCTACAAGGAAGTTATAAGCTGAGTTAGAGCTTGCATCATCAGAAGGAACTATCGTCCTGGCAAGAGAGGGGTGTACGGCCAAAGAACACGGTACCAAATCCTTCACACATCCTAATGTTACAAAGATTTATTTGCCTCACAAAACACTTCCAAGAACACAGAAAAAATCCTACTTAGAAGTAACTTGGAATTATTACTGAGAAGGTATTACTATGAAATTTCATTTCTCCTTGCTGGGCACATTGTAAACCCCTGTTTTGTAGTGTCAGAATGGTACAGAGTTCACCTTGAAATTAACTCTTTAAATACTGGCTATTACAATACTGATACTTTGATTTTCCGTGACCAAATCAAAATGCTTGCATGTTAAAATTAGAACACACATCTAAAAAACCAGTAATGTTGCACCCTTCAAAACTCTCCTCAAATACAACACAGAATAGGAGAGATAAAAGCTTATAAATCATTCTCGAAAAGGTTTCATTTAAACATAATGTCAAAAGCCTTTTATAGAGAGTTCTGATCCTTCAATTTTCACTACTATTTATTACTAATTTAATTAGGAAAAACCATACAATAAGGGTATCAAATATTAACATATATAAATTCCTATTCACCTGAATTCCTAACAGACTACCACCACGGTATTCAAATATAGATTTCAGCAGAAAACCTGACTCTTGATACTACCAGTCACACACAGGCAACTCTGTGTTTTGGTACTATTATTTAAGATGCTGGGTTTTCACCTTCCCTTAACTTGATGTGCTCATCTGTCCAACAGAATTTTTTCATGCCTTCATATACTGGAGAGATACTTCCAATTGACTCAAACTAAACTTCTGAAGTTGACTGAATATGGATGAACTCCAGGTTGCTCCAAATTACACAAATGATTTTTTTAATGCACAAAATGTTACTGAAATCAAACTGAACAGGATGGGAAAGCATCAGATTTTTAAAAACAACAGATTCTCTAGAGCCTAATAGACAAAAGCTCCAACTGCATCCTTCCTAGCTGTGGTCTCTGTTTTGAAATACCGTGTTTAATAATAAGTTCATACTCCACAGTGGGAACAATGATAGGATAAATCTATTCCACCCACACAGACATTTTTATAAAACTTAAAGTAAATTACTTATATTTGAGACTTCTATCCATCCATCCATCAAATTTTGCAGTGCCAAATATGCCAAAAAGGTTTAAAGTCTATTTGGTAGGGAGGATGAGGGTAACAGACTAGCTGGGCAGATGAATGAAGACAATAGTACTATAATAATAATTGCCTTAGGATACATGCTAAAATACTTTTATTTTACATCCACCAAAACAGAGAATACTCTGTATACCTTCTACTAAAAAAAAAGGAAAAAACAATTTTAAACATCACAGACAAACAGGTGAGGTGATAGGACAAGTTTTTAGAAAAAATTCTACAGCAAAACACTCTTAAAGAGCATCCCAACTGCTAGAGACAAAGAAAAAGCAAGAAAGGCAGATAATGTGTGATGTGAATGTCATTAATGCGAACATCATTTCCTGAATACAGGAGAAAATTTCCTGAAGACGAAGTGCACAGAACTAATCCTGGATTAAACAGGAAACATTTATAGCATTTGGAGTCCCCCTGAAATTAAGAATACTCATAATTAACTTTTTTAGCTGTCAGGTTATGTTAACTGCCTAAATATTTCTGGACTGAGTAAACACCATGCACAAAATTGTACAGATATATTTCTCAAATCTAATTCTCATTGTCTTTCAGTTTCAGTGTTTATAACATAAACAATATTCCTGCATTGGTCTCTACAGAGAAATGTATTCATGAAAGCAGTATGGTGGGCTTTGCCTTAAAAAAAAATTAGCGCTTATGAACTTTTAAAAAAAAAAAAAAAAAAAAAAAAAGTCTAGATACATTATAAATTCCAAAGAAAAGTTAAAGAAAGGTACTGAAAAGAATGGATAGGATTTTGACCAGAATGACAACAAATACAAACTAAAGAGAATTTTAATTCATGTTAGTACTAAAATAATGAACTTAAAATGGAAGGACTGTCATAAAACAAAAGCTACTGAATACTCCAAAAGGAACATTTTAAGTATTTTTTTGTAACGGATGACATCATCTTTCATTTAAAATTAATTTCCAGCTACACAAAGTATTTCTTCTCCAGAAGCATGGCACAAAAACAGTGCTGGCAGAATGAAAAGCAACATATCTAAGTTCAGTTCACAATGAATTCGCCTATTTTGAAGCCAGGAAACATTTTCAAGTCTTTTATCTGCTCTGGATTAGCTACATATGAAGACAACTGGAATCGTCCAAATCTCCACAGATTAATTTTTAATAATTTTAAATAATGTTTTGCTTTTGTGCCACACACAGTCAGCAAATATCTGTTTTGTATTATGTGTTCTTGGTTTAGCTGATTGAGATTGTATCTGGATTGTTATGAGCCAGAACATATAACGAACAGACTTCTCAAATAACTCTGATCTCTGACTGCTTACAAGCAGTCTTTGTTCATAAAGAATGAAAAAAGATTTACTGGTCAACATTTATACTGACATTGTAATTGAGGGTTTTTCTTAACTTCAGGATATGCCCTACAAATGCAATTCTAGAGTTAATTTTCAATGCTGTTTCTTTTAACATGATCTAAATTTTCATATTGCTAGCTTGCAGTAGAGCCTAAAAGCCACAGTAGGTTGGGCCCCATTGTGCTAGATGCTGTACAAACTAATTATAAATGAAAGCTCCTTCTTCAGAGAGTTTACAATTCTAAAAATCAAAAATAGCAAATGAACAAGCACACTGGAAAGAGGATCAAGGAATACAGAATAACTATTATATTGGATAACAAGGTGGCCAAATGTCCTCATACAAGACCTCATCAATAAGGCTTCTAACCATAAAGAGAACAGACACAGTCAATTACTCAAGGCTACAATGGCAAAGAAACGTCCTATTACAGTAAAATTCTGGTCACAGAGATTACTACAAATTAAGATTTGGATAGATGTGAAATCAGATACGACATAAAGGCCAAGTGAGTGAGGATACAGAGCCGCCAGTAAGCATTAACCAACAGATAACATCTCAGTTATCTCAGAGCCTCAGTGGTAGAGGAGAGCAGAAAGCAATACCAGGAATGATGAAAATACAACAGCAAGCACAACTGATCGCTTGAGTAGGAAAGAGCTCTAATTGTCTCCTACCCAATATGCTTTGCTTCTCAACAAATCAGAAACTTCAAAATGCAAATCTAAGACCTTACTCGGTGTTCTCTGTGAAAAGCCATGAAACATTAACACATATGTTGAAGAATTATCTGTAACATCAAAATAATGTTTCATTATTCCACATGGAATAATTCAAGAAAAAGTAAAAATGCAAAGACAGAGAATCCAGTTTTATTTGAAGATGTCCATTCCACAAAACATGTTTAGAAAATCAACAAGAGAAATTTGAAGAGTGTTAACAACCCCCCAGCTTGTTTTGGAAAGCTGTAAATCAGTCATCATGATGACAGCTCTGTTTATTTAAGGGCAGAAAGCACATACTTCAGAGAAACCATGATACATGGTCAAGACCAGTTGAGAACAGAATACATAATTCATCAAGGATGCAGAGAGAGTTTTCATACCTATTCAGTTCCTAATAACATTCCCAAAAAAGGACTTCCCAAAGTCAAAGAAAACAAAGTCACAAGATAGCGGGCTGATACAAGGAAATGCTCTTCAGTCTAAGAATGGTTCCAAATCACAGTACTGTCATGTTCAATGACAAAGACCTTAATTTGGTGCCATCAAGTAGAAAACAGACTGGAAAAAAATCACAAAATAATTCTCTGTAGCCAACTGCTGTGACATCAAGTAAATTTAATACCACATAGGCAGCAAAACTATCAGTCAGATGAAGGATTTAACACAAAGGAAGAAGAGGTGCTCTGATGCTTCAATACCAAACCAGTGTACCAAACCAGCAACCTCAAGGTGCACAAAACAGCAGGATACAGACAAAAATAAAAAATATATATATCCTGAATCAGGAAAAAGGTCTCATCCAGAAGAAGAATATTCTCTTCACCTCTAAAGTGTCATAAAGAAACCATGCACAAAGCAAACACTCCCTGGGCAACATCTTTTGCCATGGTCAACTCACAAAACATAGCTTTGTCTGTTATGAGGTTTCTTATATGTGTTTGAAGTACATCTTTTAAAGAGAGATGTGTTGTCAACTTTAGCATTAACAAGTTGAGCAATAATAATTTTAAAGCTTAGACTTTATTTTTTTAAATGCACCTTCCTTTTATGAACAAATATTTACTAAATTTCAGAACTGTTTACTATATTTTTTTTTAAATTATTGTAATAGATCAAATACCACACAATTCAGCAAATTTTTGTGAATTAAAAGGGGCTATTTAAAATATATTTATCTTTAAACCATATGTATCAGTTGAGATTATAAATTCTATAAATGTCAAAATATCAGGCACTTTGTCAAGTACATACATGATTTTTAGTTTTTATAGTGCCTGAATACTAGTTTTTACAGTCTCTGGGACATAAGCAATTTTCTGTTTCTATTGTAATAAAAGGATTTTATTTACTTTTGCTTTCAGATACATAGAAGATGAAGAGAGACTACAATCTTTACTTAGACTGTTTTGTTCAAAGCTGAGAAATTAACTCTTCAGAGCTAAAGAAAACAAAAAATATTTTGTTGTTTTTCTTCCAATTTCTAAATTACAAGTTTAGTAGGAATGCATGAGGCTTACCAACTAGAATGTGAAAATGTGACTACATGACTGGACTACATGGACTACTGGACTGACTGTGACTACATGACTAGATGTATAGAGAAGACATATAAGATGCTTAGTCTACTTACTGCTATTAGGTTCACATAACGTATCAAATTTATTCAATAACTGAACTGACTTCGTATTTGTTTCCAGTTGTACTTTAAAACACAGAGTAATCTATGAAGATGCTTGCCTCCTAAATCTCACAAATACTTATGTGTATCACATGAACACACGTTGACAATCTTCCCTATGTTTAAAAGCCTAACCTTTCATCAACGGAATGGGAGTCTTCCTATGGAGCTAGAAGGCACTTAGTCATCTGAATGCTCCCAATGGAAACCCCAAATTAACTAGGTATTTAAGGCTAGGGACATGATCCATTCCTTTCTTCCAGGGTTTTAGCTGAGGAGACTTAGTGGATACCTACTGATTTTGAAAAATGTGTTTTCCTTAAATTTGTGTGCAAATAATGCATTATTAAATCACACATGAACAGTCTAATATTCACAATTAAGTTGGAAAACCCACAGACTGATTTGATTTCAAGATAAAGAACTACATAGGCCACGGAAAACACGAAAGCCACAGTTGTCATGCCACATTACCTTAAAGAACCAACAGAAAGGAGAAAGGGTRGAAATCAGCCCAGGGATGTTTTTCTGTTGCAGGCTGGAGCCCAGACAGGCAGCTGAATCTAAAAGCAACCTGCCAGTGCAAGCCTCAATAGCCCCGGCTGCCTCACTTCCTTCTACAAGTCAGGTATTCTGATTATGCCAGTAGCTTCATCTCAGCAGTCTTGCAGTTAGTCACACACTAATCCATGAACAGGAGAGCTGCACTTCAACTGCTTGTAAAATACATTTAGTACAAGAATTACACGTTGTTTATCTCTAATATATACTTTCAGAGCACAGAGATGATCTCTTACATTAAACACAAAAAAAAGATAGATAGTTTTCAAAAACAACAACAACAAAAAAATAAAATGACATCCTACTTGATCATTTTTACACTCTTTGATCCAATCAAGGGAGGAAAAATGCAGAAGGAAAATGTGATGGTGGGAAGGCAGGAGAGCTGTGCGAGAGAAAGAGCTAAGGAACACAAAATGTTCTCTAACACCAGAAGAAATTCCCATCTGGGTCCACATCAAAGGATAGGTTTAAAATTACACAGGACACAGGGAAGTAGGTGATTTATAGCAACATTTTCCATCTGTCTCTGTTACACCCTTTCTAGAAATAATTCCAAAGATGTGTAATAAAACTGGATTCTAGATTTCACACTCATATCTACTTTACGTAGTGAATATAATTTTAGTCTTCAAACAGGCAAAATCCTTTGCAAGCAAATATGGATGAATTGTGTGAATAAACATTGGCAGTATCAAAGGCAATGATTTTTTCCTCAGGTTAAAATTAAATAGCAAATGACATGACATTACTTTTATCTCCACCGCTTCTTTCACGTTCTTCTGTATTTTCCCCTCTTTCTTCATCACCTTCTGAATCCTCTATATCTTGAATAAGTATTGTTTTTCCTTTGCCTTGAGTCTCAGATACAGGCTTTAAACCTTTCAGTTTCTTTTCAATCTCTAGCAGATTTTTCTACAATAGAGAAAAAACAGCAATAGCAGAAGCCTTTTTCTATAGGTGTATAAATTGTAATTTCTATACAGAAAATACATTCTGTTAAATAATCCACAGAAGATCCTGAAGAACTATCGAGATAAATGTTACCAATATAAAACCAGACAAAATAAACGTGACTTTTCCAAGAGTCAGTATCAAAACCAAGATTAACACTCAACTTCTGTCTCTCAGAAACTCAGAAGATAGCAAACAAACAAACAAGTACTTTTCTTGAATGAACTGCTTAAGCAAAAAAAATTTAAATTAAAAGGAAAAGAAGTAGATTGTACTATTGTGGTATCTGGCATGGTCTACTCAGAAGAGACACATGGAAAACAGGTTCTTTCCAGAATATCCAAAAAAGCCTAAAATCAGTTTATCAAAATTTATGCTATGGAGAATTTGGTGTCTGACGGATATCTGATGGAGRAGTGTAACTGATAGAACTACAACCAAAAGAGACAACAACTTCTTAGCAGTGTAGCAGAAGGACACTGTTAAATAATGAAAAGGTTTGCTCTTCCTGTAAGAACTGCAAATTAGATGATCAAACAGCCTCTCATTCCATAAGCATTTGTTGATTACTCAAAAAAAATATACTCCAACTGCACTTTACASTTTCAGAGCAGAGTAAGACACACCCAACATTATGCACTATTTTGAATTTAAATCAATGCTGTGCAAGGAAGTGCCATTTCAGTACGCACTTCCTCAAGAAAAAGATAAAACAAGGACAGGAACAAGCAAAGATTCATGTGGACAAAGTACCTTGAAGAATTCCAGTTACTGACAAGCAATTTACCATTATTTTAGTGACTCTGCACATAAACGTTCACTCTGCATGGGTTCCATACATTCATATTTAGCTCAAGAGGGTTTTGAGGATCCTCCAAGCAAAGAGCAACTCAAAAAATGCCCTGCCAAGCACTCTGTCAACTCTAGATGTCTCAGCCAAGGCATAATAGCTGGCACAGATAAGGACAAAGTACAGACATCTGCTTTCAGCTACAGAAGCATTGCTCAGCAAAGCTACTAATGTATTTGGATCTCTGGAAGACTGTACTCAAAATGAGTAAGTATCTTATGTCTGGTATTGTAAAAAGTCTCAGCACTGCCTGTTTGATAATCTTTTCACAAAGACTGTTGTGGAGTTTGTCAACACAGACTCACAAGCTATTTAGTGATTCAGTCTTATAAACAGAAAAAAAAMCCCAAAAGCTCTTTTAGAACTCAAATCTAGAGAGACAAGTGTTTAGAAAGAAAGAAAGGGGGGGGGGAAAAAGCGGGCAGGTTGATTCCGTGGTTGATGTGAAACTCAGGAACTATTCTGGACAGGAATCTAGCTCCAAGAACACCCTAAAAGGGACAAATGCTGTACGTGGTGAATTTGACATAACGGGCTTAGACCTCTCTCACTGTTGCAAGCAACAGCAGTGATCAAATAACTCCATGGAAAGAAGTAGCAATCAGCAAGCTGCTAGCAGCTCAAAATGTGCCAACAATAAGAGCTGAACAGAATTCAGGTGATGAGTCAATTGCACAGCATCCAGAAGTCATAGGTAAAAAAATTGGGAGGGTAGCGGTATGATGGACCCAACAGGCAAAGAGCAGTTTAGTATCAGAACTGCCTAGTACTGAAGATTCTCAGGACATGTAGAGTCCAAATGCAAGGACTGTGTTCTAACTCACAAAACACACCTAAGAAGATACCAATGAAATGACACAAACCAATCCTCTCCTAAATAGCTGAAGTAATAGTAGTACAAGGACCACATCCTGACCTTGAGTTTTCAAAGAAAGCATCCAGCTTTCTTAGATCCAAAATTGGCTAAGAAGGGTCCAGATTCATCAGAAGGTATGAAAGGTTTTTCATTCTAGCCTGGAGGTGAGAAATGAGGATTTATAACATCACGCTGAAGTGAGGACAGAACCCAGGTCCTCTCCTTTTGGGTTAACTTTACCACTACAACAATAAAAGCTTGGCATCTCTTTTGAATTTTTCTTGTGAATTATGTGTCAAACTTTAATACACCTATCCCAATGGATCTTTTTGAGATAAATTTCCAAATAACTTTTATCAGCTAAGACACTAATACCGTAAGCATGTTCAGCAGGAAAATTTCAGGCACCTAAATTACGTTAGTAGAGACGACTTGAGTGCCTGCACGTTCTCACAATTAAGTAGTGAACAGAAGATCTGGTCACATTCAAGTACCTAATTTCCACCACAGGCACCTATGTGGTCTTGGGAAACTGATCATTGGCACAGTAGATCAGCTGTGTCCTCAAAACTCATATTCAAATCAAACAATATAAACTGTACTCACTTTATGCTACAACTGCATACAACCTTTTTCTAGTCATATTCAACTCATTTATCTTTACCTTAGCTATAGCATTTTCTGGTTCAACACATAATACTTTGTTCAGATCCTCTATAGCTGTCTGGTAATTCTGCAGCTGATTGTGTACAGCAGCACGGCGCATCAGAGCTACAAAGGAACAAAGTATATTATTTATGTATTTAAAGCATAAAGCAGATAACAATACAATATTTTTTCTAGATATATTAAGTGTAAAACAGTTTTTAAAATTCTGCATTTACTTCATAATGACTCTCTATGAGTAATAACTGTTCTCTTGATCATTTTTAATGATGCACTTTCACATAACACCTTTTGGGATAGCGATCATGAATTGTGAAGCATCTTTCATATTTTTCCAATTTCCCCCCTCCTCCCATGCAAATATAGTTAGCTACATTCAAGCCCTTGCCTCCTTAATTAAAGGATTAAATCAGCAACTTTCATTGTTTTCATGTCACTTTTAAGGTAATTAATACTTCAGTGTGGGTATTATGGAAACAATGCACTGCATGAATACAAGAGGGCTTATAGTCATCATATAAAAAACAAGAGTTAGCCCCATGCTACTGCATAAGAATACACATTACAGATCAACAGGATGGACTGCATAAAACTTCCCTGACCCTGAAAATACTGTTAAAATTACTTTGGGGAGCTACTCTGTTTCCTTCTTTATACTTGGACTTGATCTAAAGCTCAATGAAGTCAACGAACAACAAGAATGGATATGTACGATTTTATTTGCTCGAAATAAAATAATACATAGAAGGGCAAGTTTATGTTCTACTTTACCTTTTACGTTGCCAGGTTCCATATCTAGTACCTTCTCACAATCCTGCAAAGCACTGTCCCAGTCCTGAAGTTTGATTTCTGCTTGAGCTTTGTTATTATATGCAGCTGCAGTTGGTATTACTGATATACTCCTGAAAAAAGGGAGTATTGACCATGGTAGGCTCATAGTTAGAAAACCTAGCGTAGAAACGCTTCACTATTGGAAGCTGAAAACAGTATTATAACAATATTAATACTGATATTCTAATCACAGTACTGGTTAGAAACTTCTTCCTGCAAGACCAGAGGCAACCATCCACCAACTAGATTTACCATCTTCAGAGGTCTGTTGCTTGCCAGGGCTTAGATGTGAGATGTTGCAGAGAAGATGCCATGGCTCATCTGTCCCTTAAACTATTACCTCTTGCTGCCATCCATGTAGACTCACATGAAACTGCCAAATGAAACCTTCAGAGTATCAAGAGTAACTAAAGAGCTCTGGAGGCTATGATGAAGAGCATGGGGGGCCACGTGGGCTTCTCCTTGATCTTGTTTGTAAAAGGGAAAGACTCAGGTAGCGGTGAATGAATCATCCAGGTCAATGTCTGGCTGTGTGGCTGGTATTGTAGGCAGGGCTTTAGCTTCTATAACAACAGGATGATCTCTGAGGAACAAGGGCAACTGGGATCCATATGACAAAGTGGTGCAAGACAATCTTTGCCAACACCCTTGCTAACCCAGCAAGGAGGACTCTAAACTATGTTCACTGGGAAGAGGGGGTAATAGGGAAGTGCTGGGGGGACAGCATACTGGAAGAGACTCACGCTTTCTTTGTGAAAAAAGCATGACTGGAGGACCATCTCAAGTGCTTGTGCACAAATACACAAAGCATGGGAAACAAAAAAGAAGAATAAAAGGTCTGTGCAGCTATGATCTCAGTGACATAACAGAGATATGGTGGGATAGTTTGCGTGGCTGGAGTGCTGTGATGGAGGCATGCAGGCTCTTTAGAAAGACTAGGAAGATAAGGAGGAGGACATGCATTCTAGTTTAAGGAGTGATTAAACATATGAAGGTTTGTCTTGGAACAGGCAAGGTTTGTCCTGGAACAGGCAAGAGACCGACAAGCCAGTCAAGAGAGCTGATGGGTAAGAATAAGAGATAAGATTGACATGGTGACATCATGGCAAGCACCTGCTTCAGACTGCCTGATGAAGAAGAGCAAGCAGATGAAGTCTTCTTCAGGCAACTAGAGGAAGCCTCACAATTACAGGTGCTGGTTCCCATGGGGGACCTGAAACACTCTGGTATCTGCTGGAAGGGCAAAATGACAAGGCACAAGAAATCTATGAGACTTCTGGATCATATCGAAGACAACTTCTTGACACAATCAACAAGCTGGCGAGGGGGAATGGTCTGCTGGAATTGTTACTCATAATCAAGAACTGGTTGGGAATGCAAAAGTTGACGACAGCTTTGGCTGCAGCAACTATGAGATGGTAGAGTTTAAGATTCTGGGAGAAAAGAGCAAGGTGAACACTAGAATTATAGCCCTGGACTTCAGAAGGCAAGATTTTAGCCTGTTCAGGAATCTGCTTGGCAGGATTACAGGGAGAATGCCCTGTAGGGCAAAGGGTGCCAGGAGAGCTGGTTGATCTTCGAGGACAGCTGCCTCAAAGCATAAGAACGATCCTTTCCAATGTGCAGGAAGTCAAGCAAGCATAGAAGAAGGGATGAACAGAGAACTCTTGACTGAGCTCAAACACAAAAATTCAATACACAGCAGATGGCAGTGGTGATGGGCTATCCGGGAGGAATATAGAGACACTGGCTAAGTGCAAGCGACAGAATTAATAAAGCAAAAGCTCAGCTGAAATTGAAGCTAGAAAAGGGATGTGAGGATGTCCTGGTTTTGGCTGGGATAGAGTTAACTAACTTTCTAGTGGCTGGGGTGATACTGTGTTTTGGGTTTTGTACGAGAGGAATGTTGATGGGCCCATTGATGTTTTGGTTGTTGCCAAGTGGTGCTTGCACAGGTTGGGGAGCATAGCCCAGGCGGCTGACCCAGCTGGCCAATGGGGTATTCCATACCATGTGACATCATGCTCAGTATATGAACTAGGAGGCGTGCTCCAGGAAGGGGGATCGCGGCTCAGGCTGGGCATCAGTCAGCAGGTGGTGAGCAGTTGCATATGCATCACCTGCTTTGTATATTCTATTATTGTTGTTGTTATTATTATTATTACTACTACTGTTCTACTTTGTTTTATTTCAATTATTAAACTGTATTTATCTCAACCCATGAGTTTTCCTACTTTTGCCCTCCCGATTCTCTCCCCCATCCTACCGGAGGTGGGGGGTGAGCGAGCGGCTGCATCGTGTTTAATTGCTGGCTAGGGTTAAACCACAACAGAGGATCAAAAAGAAAAGTTTTTTGTTGGTTTTTTTTGGTTTTTTTTTTTTTTTTAAAAAACAAAGATTAAGGGAACTGTGGGCCACTGGTCAATGCAGCAGAGGACCTAGTGACAAAGGACATGGAAAAGTTTGAGATACTCAGTGGCTTCTTTGCTTCAGTCTTCATTGGTAAGGTTTGCCCTCAGGCTTCCCAGGTCCCTGAGTCTAGAGGCAGATTCTGTAGGAGTGAAGCAGTACCCACAGTAGAGGAAGATAAAGTTAAGAAACACTTAAGAAAATAGGATACATATGAGTTCTAGATGGGGTGTTCAGGAAGGTGGCCAATGTTACTACAAGACTGCTCTATATCATCTTTGAAAAGTCATGGTGATTGGGAGAGGTTCCTGGTGACTGGTAAAGGCCAACATCACATATATCTTCAAGAACAGCAAGGTGGAGCACCTGGGAAACTACAGGCTGGTCAGTCTAACATCAGTTCTCAAAAAGATTATGGAGCAAGTCATCCTGGATTCCCGTCCAGGCACACAAAGGATACTAAGGTGACTGGCAACAGCTAGCATGGATTTATCAAAGGCAAATCATGCCAAGACCAACCTGATAGTTTTCTTTGTTGAGTGGCTCAGTGAAGGAAGGAAGAACAGAGGATGCTTACCTTGACTGTAGCAACACCTGTGACATGATCTCCCATAGTATTCTTATAGCCAAATAGGTAAAACATGGACTAGATAAGTGGACAATAAGGCAGACAGAAAACTGAAGGTACTGCTGGGCTCCAAGAACTGAGCCATATGAAGTCCAATTGGTGACCAGTTACTAGTGGCCTCCCTTTGGGATCAAGTTTTTAACGTCTTTATCAGGGGGGTATAAGATGGAATAGAAGACGCCCCCAGGAAGTTTGTCAATGATACAAAGCTGGGGGGGGAACAGTCAATAACACACTGGACAGCAGAACTCCAGTCAAAGGAACCTTAACAGGCCAGAGGAATGGGCTGGCAGACTTCTCCCGAAGTTCAGAAAAGGCAAGCACAAAATCCTGCACCTAAAACAGAGTAACTCCAGCAACAGTACAGGCTGGGTGCCAACTAGCTAGAAAGCAGCTTTGCAGGAAAGGACCTGAGGGCTCTGGTGGACAACAAATTGAAGAGGAGTTAACAGTGCACTCTCAAGGCAAAGAAGGCATACCACATGCTGGGCCATATTAGCAAGAGTGTAGGCAGGAGTTTGACAGAAGTGGTTCTTCCCCTCTCTTCAGCACCTATGAGACAACCGGTGGAGTACTTGTGTTCAGTCTGAGGCTCAGCTGTACACAAAAGGCACCAACAAACTGGAGTGAGTCCAGCGCGTCACCAGATAGTTAGGGGGCTGGAGTACATGCAATACTTATGAGGAAAGTCTGAGATAACTAGGTTTGTTCAGCCAGAAGCAAAGGCACAGGCTTTGTAGCTGTTTTCAGTTACCTAATGGGAAGGTATGGAGAAGACAGAGCCACATCCTTCTCAGAAGTGCACAATGATAGGACAAAAGGCAACAGACACAAGTCGCAAAAAGGGAACGTCTGATGACGTTTTAGGAAAAAAAATTTACTGTAAGGGTAGTTAAACACTGCAACAGGCTGCCCAGAGAGGTTGCGAAATCTCCATCCTTGGAGATACTCAAAACTTAATTGAACAATGCCCTGAGTAACCTGATCTAACTTGGCCCTGCTTTGAAGGGTGGTTTGCACAAAATATCATTCAGAGGTCGCTTCCAACCTAAATTATTCTATGATTCTGCAGTATAACTGAAATTACTAAGCAGAGTGATTTCACTAGAGGTATGCAGAAAAATAGGCAAGATCCATTTATTTTAAAATCACATCAGTATAATAGAACTATGTCAGAGCACATGCTCTGCAAAAGTTTTGAATGTCTTTAGAAATGAGAGAGAGGTTTAAGGATTTTTGTAAAATAGGAAGTACTCTCTACGTTCAGCTTAGAATAGTAGGCCTCATTACAAGAAAAACAGAATGAATAACTGTACCCTGATTATTTTTATATAGAACTCTACTCTTTTTCCCTTTTTAGCTATATACAAATAACCCCTTCAGGCTATTATCAATTCACTCCAAAATGTTTTATTTAAATATTTCTAAATGTAAGAAAACAGGAATTTTCAGATGGCACTTAGAAAAGTGTCCAGTTAGAACAGTATGAAGTGTCAATATTATATATTTCAGAAGATGTACAATACCCCATGGGGGTCAAACATGGAAAGACTCTCCATTAGGAAGGATTCTGCCCATCCTTATTAATTAATACCTTATTTATGCCCCAAAAGCAGAGATTTTAACTTATTTTTATATTATGGATTTGTATTTTATTTTTTGTATATAAAATACAGCCACGGATGGTTTTTATATTCATGTTCATGTATTAAAAAAAACCAAGAAAGATGTCAAGGCTGCAAGTCAAAAAATACACACCAAATGCCTCAGTTTAAACAGCCTGTGCACTATGAGTATCAATACCTTTGTGCACATATATAATTCAACAATCTCCAGGTAAATTTTCATAAGCTGTTCTACAAAACCCTGCCTCCTTCAGAGACAGTATGAATGGTGCTTCCTAAACATAAATCTGTTCGCTATTTATTTTATTGCTGTTGCACACAATTTATTCCTATTCGTTATTTTCTTTGTACTTGTCTGCACTGACCACAGACATATTAACTTCCTCATAAATTTTTTTTGAGGATATTCCACTATAATATCATAGCCCATGAATTATCTTAACACTTCATCTCACAGTAGTGCCATATCATTACCCTAAGTTTACACTGATAACTAATACACCAAGATTCCCATATGCTCTCAATTTCTAAGTGACAACATTGACGCTTCTAGGACTTGTGTTTTTTTAAAGTCCTTATCATTTCAAAGCACAGAGTTAAACACAAAATGGAGTTTCCTTTAACGTTAGTTTACTGTGTTAGCAGTCAGCACTTTTGCAAGTCAGACCTCTAGTGTCTCAAGATGGGTAATCTGCAAATGAGAAACAAATGTTGGTCTCATGTGAAAATCCTGGTTTGTATAAACGGCATCATGTTTGAACACTGTGAAAAAGGTAGAGAAAAAATCTAGTTCTTCCAAGGTAGCATTCAAATACCTTAACTGAAACACTATAGTTCTCTTCCTGTCGTGCTCAATTCCGTTGACCTTGAACTTTTCTACTTTTGAAACAAGTACAACAGAGGTCCTGTAGCAACAACCTCTATTTATATAAATAAAGCCAAAGTCTGAATGTAGTCCAATGTGCACTAAATAAGGCAAGCAACCTGTAAGAGTCTCATATTTTTTAAATCCAGTATTTAGATACTTTTCTTCTGGACTGCTACTAATTACAGACAGTGTTATGATGAAGCTGCACACAGTGATTTTTCTTTCCTGTAAGAAGAGGTTATTAAATCAATCTTACTTATTAACAATTGAGACAATCCTACCAATACGATTAATTAGAATTCATTTGTAATGAATTTAGTTTCTCAACACACTGCTTATCCTTTTATTTTTGTAAACTTGCCCTTGAATCTCAATGGTTTTGAAAAATCTGAAGAACTTTGTGACACCTGCAGATTACATCCCATCGCTATTTATCCACTTCTCTTCCTGATAAATAAAAATTAATATCAGGATGCAACAGTGCTTTAAGTACTCTTCTGTCAAATTTTTTTGCCCTTTTGAAAATGATCTAATTGTCATTAGTTGCTTCAGTAAGAAGTTGCTTTAATTACATTGCTTTAAAAATAATATTCACAAGTAACAGTCATTAAAATAAAAGAACACAATAGTATTTACTCACCGACTGTAATATGTCACTGCTTCCACATAATCCCCAATGGCAAAGGCTTCATTGCCCTTTTCTTTTTCACGAGTAGCAATAAAAATCTTCTCTTTCTCTGTCATGCCTAGAAAACATATTTATACATAACAACTAACAACTTTCACAGATGCAATCAAAACACTGTCAGCTAAAATAGTTTGAATGTAATAATTTGTATATTTTTTTTTWAAATAATATGGCTTACTAAAAGACACATTTGTATTTTATTTTCTATAATAAGAACCTAAATCCTTCTGATATGCATACAATTCAGAATGCAAGATGAAAGTGGTTGGCTAACCTCTACCATTGATTTATTATAGCAGAAGTATGCTTTATTTATTTACCTAGTGCTCTCAACCTAAACACAACACAAATATTTTAACTGATTATTAACACCAAGACTAGAATTTTTTCAAATATAGCTTCAGTTAACCTCCTAAGAACTTTTAGCATTTCTAGGGGCTGAAAAATAAAGACACTTTTACCTCTATTATAGGCTTCTTCAATTTGTATTCACATTCTACAACACAGTATTACAATTAAAGAAAAATTATGCTTCTAAGACATTACCAGTTGTGTCTATTTTCTTTTCAATTATAGGTAGACTTGGCCTACTAAAGAATCTTGCTTTTGAGTTATTTTCTTCACAGCCTTCATCAATTTTAGAACACTCCTTTTCCACATCGAACCTTAAATTAATAAAAATAACAAATTCAGTAATGCTGCATAGCAAGACTCTTCTACTAATAGAAAGGCATAGTATATTTCCATTATAAACCAAAGGAAAAGAGAGATAAAGGCTGTGTTCAGTTATCCATGACTAGTTAGGAAAAAGATGTTTAGTGTTACCTCCTTTCCTTGTGTTGTTTTTTGGTGTTTTTTTGGGTTTTTTTGGTTTTGTTTTTGGTTTTTGTGTGTGTGCTTCTCCTGCCTATACATTACCTCCCCTCTTCCTCCTCCCTTCTGGTTAAAACCAAACCAAGAAAATGTCTGCCTCACCTCCTCGCCATCCCCCCCAAAAAGGCAGGTAAAATTTAAGAAACAGTATCATCAGGCTCAATCCCAGCCCTATCAATCATCTCTATTAACCTTTGCCAAAATACCTAAGAAACAGCTTCAAAGCAATTAATACTGTAAACGTAAGAGAGATTTCAAAATAGTCTTAAGACACTTCCACAGCTACTCTGAAGCAGCTTTTGAAAACAGTGTTTAGGAATTTATATCAAATAAATATTGCTGCCATAGTCCTATAAAACAAATACAGTAATAACCAATACTACACTATCTAGAAACACTACACTCGCCGCTTTTCTGTTTAGGACTTAATGAAAAATATCCTTTGCTTTCCACAATAATCTTGACAATATGAATAATTTCTATCTGAAACAGACACACAATTTTGAGAATTTATCCAATTCAAAACCTTTTCAGGTAAGACTAATTGTTCTCCATTTTGATTCTGACCTTTTGCTACCTTACTTTTACCTATTTATTATAAATTAACCACATTTCAAAATAGGTGCCTTTAAAATATGAAGTGAAACTTTTTTGTTCAGAAATTGCCTAAACAATTATTTGAAGGTTTTGAAATTATCTTCAAAATGTTTTGAAAACACGATATGCTTCAAACTGGAAAATTTCTTTTTCAGTATACTTGTATTATCCAAAACAAATACATTATATGGGAAAATTCACAAACTGTAGTATTACCAGCATGCTAAAGCACTTAAAGATTGAGCACGTAAAACTGCAARCAAAATCCCAAAATGATTACTTTAAATGACACAGAGGAAAGAGGGAGGAAAGAATAAATTGTTGCAGAAGTTATTTTGATAACCTATTTTGTTTGTCCACACTTGAGCAGGAAGACCCCAATTTCTGAAACATATGTGCATGAAAATAATTGATATGTACAACTTTTTGTAAGAACAGCATCTTATGCAGACAGGGTTTTTGTAGTGGTTTTGGGGTAGAGTGAGACATTAAGAGTTTCATTACCCAAACCCCACAGTCTCCAGATTTAGCTCCCCATCTACAGCACTGGAAACTTGTGCCTCCTCACTCTGATTCTACAGCATCATATTCCAGATTTAAGGAGCTAGAGAGAAGCTGCTAAAATGCAAAATACAGAAGTATGTGCATTTCCCCCTCCGTGTTCAACAATTTGGGGGCATCAATCTGTCACGTAACTTGGGAGGGTAATATGCCACCATTACATGATGCAGAGAGTGTCTTTGTATCAGGGGCTCCTGATACTTTTCCTGAGAAATAGTCAGTTACTGTCTAAACCTCTGATTATGTGTAATTGCATCTAAGCAAACTGATGCACCTGCCTGAAGCTCATTCTTTGTGGTCAGCAGGGCTCAGTGCAGGAATAAGGATTAATCAATTTTGGTTTTAATTTAGAATTGTGACTTTAGATACACAGAAGATCAAATTTATAAGCCCATGTTAAACAACCCTCGAAGTGCTTTCAAAAAAACCTGATAAATTAAGCTAATTTTAATCCCTTGGTTTTACGTACCTCCATAGATTTTGTATCTTAGATGTTGAAAGGAAAAATGAAATCTGAAACAAAATCACTTTTTATTTGTATTTTCTGCCGACTTGTTATATTTCACGCAGCTTGAACGAAAGCATAGACTAAATTGTTTTCAGCTGTTAGCACCACAATGCATCATTTGCATTTTAACAGAACATTTATTTTGGAAAACCTAAGTTTCACTGAAGTGTTAACATTCCCTGAAATGTTGACCTTAATACTATGTTTCTGGAAAATACTTTAAAAACCAACRTTTAATAATGTTCCATTATTAAACAAATATATAATATTAAATACATAGTATTTAATAAAAACTTAAATATAAATGATTTAACATACTTGTCCCATTCACTGTAATCCCGTGGCATGTTTTTCTTGTTTCTTTGTTTGTTTTGTAATTTTTTGTTCTGAAAGAGAAACAGCCAGCCTGTAAGATGATTTTTTAAAGTGGAAATTCACAGCCTTTTTTTGTTTTGTTTTGTTTCTGCAATACATATTCCTAGTAACTAACACTATTCATGACTAATCTCAACATAGTCTTGAAAACTTAATTCATAGAATCATAGAATCATAGAATCATTAAGGTTGGAAAAGACCTCTAAGAKCATCAAGTCCAACCGTCAACCCAACACCACCATGCCCCACTAAACCATGTCCCTAAGCGCCTCATCTACAC
>JAYKAV010003059.1:292400-330868 GCA_035582835.1 Phoebastria nigripes
CTCCATTCACCACAACTCTCTGGGCCCAGCCGCCCAGCCAGTTTTTTACCCAGCGCAGAGTACACCTGTCTAGGCCATGAGCCGCCAGCTTCTCTAGGAGAATGCTGTGGCAGACAGTGTCAAAGGCTTTACTGAAGTCCAGGTAGACCACATCCACAGCCTTTCCCTCATCCACTAGGCGGGTCACCTGGTCATAGAAGGAGATCAGGTTGGTCAAGCAGGACCTGCCTTTCATGAACCCGTGCTGGCTGGGCCTGATCCCCTGGTTGTCCCGCATATGGCTTGCGAGCGCCCCCAAGATGAACCGCTCCATAATCTTTCCCGGCACCGAGGTCAGGCTGACAGGCCTGTAGTTCCCCGGSTCCTCCTTCCGGCCCTTCTTGTAGATGGGCATCACACTGGCAAGCCTCCAGTCGTCCGGGACCTCCCCCGTTAACCAGGGCCGCTGATAAATGATCATCTTGCTTTAAAGAAAATCTTTACATATTCGACGTATCGTTGTAATCTGAGGAGCTCTTCAGTCTCGCACTTTCTCTCCACTGCCCTATTACATGTCACAGAGGCACTGAATAAAACTTTCAGATACGAGACTGCTCTTCCTAATTAGTATCTTGTGCTGCCATCTTCCAAACCATCCTTTCAACACMGCAAGGGAGAACTCAGTCTTGGGAAACCCCAGCCTTGTGATGAGGTGTTTGACACTGAGATTGAATCAGTAACCAAGAGAATGCAATGCACGGATTCTGATAGTCCCTGGAACCCTCACAACAAAACCTACAAATGAAAAACTTGACTTCAAAATAGTGTCTGTACTTCTTTTGACTGTTTCACACTCCAGTCAAGCTAATTCCCAAGATGATTYATGCTCACTCTAGCTTTTAGACAAGCTCCATCATTGAGATTTGCCTTAACTAAAATTTATCCTTAGGACCTTCCTGCAACAATCAGTCACAATAACAGATTCAACTGACTTGTATCACAACCCATCTCCTACACTAATGGAACCTATTTCCATAGCTGGCACCTTTGGCATCTCTTCTACCTCTGTCATGAGACTGTATTTCTGCTATGTCCCTCCCTGCTTGTTGACTTCAACAATACTTAATAGCAAGGTGTGGTTCCAAACAGGTATTCCACAGTGGAACAGCCAGTTCAAAACATTCCCCATCTACTCTGTCCTGGCCCTCCTCTTACCTTGCAATCCATCACTCACTGAGTTAGACCAATGTAATTGTTTGTAGAGTTGCAGATTTACAATTTTCTGGGTTCAAACAAACAATTTGATAGAGATTACAGTGCAATCCCTAAATATTTGCACCAGTTCAACTGAGCATGTGATAAACTGGACCAAAGAAACAAGCAGCAACCTCTTAAACTAGCTTTACCAGTGGTGACACTGCAACAAGGAAATAATTCTGCAGTTGGATGTAAACACTGCAATTTACATAATGCAAATGTGACCCTTCCTGTAAACACTTCTGACTATCTATAATGTTAGGTTACACAAACTTTTATAGTATATAACTTCAGAATTACTCTTAATGTTCTCAGTCTTTCAAGAAGCTAGACAAAATGACATACATTTAGGGATCAGCACATGTTTGGAAGAGGTAACTCGTAAATATGGCTTCCTGAAATATGACTGATGTATGCATCCTGGTGTATATTACAAACTTACTAATTTAATAAATATCAAATTTTTTTTTAAACCAGAAGTCCTTAACTTAAAAGAGCACAAAACCAGTGAAACTCTCAGAAGAAAACTCATAAGGTATTTACACTAATGCAACTTTAATTTAGGGAAAGAACTACAGCATGTCCTTTTAAAGAATAAGGAAGAAGTTTTGACTCAAAAATGCACAGTTTTTAAAATTTTAGGTCTTATATTCTTGGGACCATTGTAACCAAGTTGCGGCTCCAGCAGAGTCAGGAATTTCTCAATCAGTAGTATTTCAGAGCATCTCATCCAAGAGGCTTTGATGAAAAATGTATGTTTGCATGCTGTGGAACTAAAAAAACCAAATAAATCTTGCCCTTGTCATTTTTCTTGCCAGAATTCACAATGCATGGATCCCACAGGGTTTGAAGTCCAGTGAACAATTTCTGGACCAAAGATCAAAGCACGGACTGGCTTCAGTTCAGGTGTCACAGAATTTGACCTTGGTTGTCCTCTGGGCCCCATGGGACAACCTAGGACATTACTATTCTGTGTCAGCTAACCAGTATTCTTTTTTAGTTCAGAGTATCCGAAATAATATGAAAGGCTATGTTACCTTATATACCATCACAGTGGATTTTTATAACATAAAACTTGGAATGTGTGTTGCATGCCCTGGACTGTAGCATGAGGAGGTATCTGAGGACAGAAATCTTTCTGGAATAGTATTAGGAAACTGCCTTTGGCAAAGGAACCTAAGTCTGCTGAAATCCCATCCATACAGTCTTTTGGAAGTGAGTATTTCTAAACCAATGCTTTAGTTCTGTCCTGGAAAAAGTGAGGCAGCAAAAATAATAATTAAGCAATGTGGACAGTTAGGAACACAAAAACTCAAGCTATCCAGTCCTCTTTTATTTTACAGTATAAATGTAACCTCGAAGTCCTGGGCTGTGTGAAAGAAAAACAGGGGTGTAAGACAGAAACTTCCATATTGTGTTAAAGAGGGAAATATTGCATGAAGTTCACTCTTTATCTATTCATTTTTGGAAAATCTTCCCCRTGATTTCACATCAATAAAAAGAAAACACCATATAGAGTTACAAGCTATTAGAAGTGAATTAAAACTGTACCGACATTTTGTATCAGCAAAAAAATCTGGTTACAGACACAACAAGATGCTTCTTCCATTTGCCAAACTTGTACCCCTTGATTCAATCCACTGCTTTAGGGTCAATAAGGATTTCCAGAATTGGCTTCACTGAAGCTACTGAACTTTTTATGCATCAGATCAGATGAACACCGTCACAAATCAAATAACAACATAAAGTTATGGAAGGGTTTGTGGATTTCTTTCTAGCAGAGAGGAGAAATTTATCATGCCAACTTTATACTTGATACCACATTACAAAATTATGTGATGCCAGTGTAAAAATAATTACAGTCCTAATTGATTAGCAAAACATGTTTAAAAATTGTAAGATTACACATAGCTTTATCAGCAAGAAAGAAAAGAAATAAAAACTGATTTAAGTATATTCATCTAATTTTTTTGAGATTTCATATTACAGGTATAAATTTAGCGTATACTATAGAAACAGCTTCTTTTTATTCAGTAGTGATCTAGTAGTAGTATAACTGCACTGCTACATAAAAAAAATCGAATTCTAAAACTCAATTTCAGGCCTCCCTTCTCTGTTCCAGGACAGGTTACAATTACTTCAGAGGCCGTCTGCTTGGACAAAAGAAATGGAAATCATATACAACAGATAAGGCATAAAGCTGTATCTAGGTTTCCTAGGTAATAATGCTAACACCTAAACCTTGTATGGAGAACAAAAGTGATAAAAACTTGCCCTGAAGACTGTTGAATGGTTTAAAATAGGAGAAAAAAAAATCTGAATAAATATTTTCTTTGGATGGAGAACACATCCTCTTTAGTAAAACTGTATATCCTAGATTTCAAGCCACTTTCCACCATTTCATGCTTATATTCTAATCTGGATTCACTGAGTTGACATGATATTTTATTTACCATTTTCTGTTCTAGGAAACACTTATACAGGACATAAATCAAGAGTAAAGCTACAGTGGCAGTCTTCATCTCAGCAAAATAGGATAGTCAAGAGGAACATACATTGCAAAATGTGAAAGAGGACAGATTAATGGAAAAAAAAAAACCCAAACCCAAACCAAAAGCACACCTTAGTCTCAATACTAACCACTTATAAAGCATTATACTGGAATTCCCAGCCTCTTTGTATACCACATAACGGAGAGTGCCTAATTATCCCAAATGTCTTGGTCTGATGTCTAAGTACCAGCTGACAATAAAGAGTAGTTTCTGACAACACAGGAACACAAATCAGGCATTTACTAATACATAATTATTCCAATAAAATTTATCAAATTAACAATTAATAAGAAATATCACGACCTGTAAGGATCCTTCATAACATTTCTCACTTCCAAACTTCCAAAAAGAAAAATCTTTCAGTGAATTTGTTATAACAGTGTCCCAGAATTCCAAAGAAAATAGTGGGAATCAGACTGAAGCCATCCATAGTAACACCTGACAATTCAAAAAAATCCCATCCCACACCTACTTTTCTGCCAATCCCTTCAATAGCACTGCATTTAGTATTAGTAAGGAAAGCTGGTCACAGACAAAACAGATTTCAGGCAGATAAATAAATGAAAAAAAAAAAACAAACAAACAACCCATGAGGAAACTAATACCTAGGAAAAATGTAAATGCTTATTCTATAGTTCTGAAGATTTGTTAAGTATGCTTTATGGCTAAATTAGGAAGTATGCTTTATGGCTAAAGCTGGAATACCAACTCAAGGTATAAAATAAGGGGAATCAAAGGCTACCTATACACCAGTGCAACCCAATATAGAAGTGGCTATAGAGTGAAACAGTTGGTGCAGAGGGTCCAACATCCACACTATATGTGTTTCAGGGTATTTACTTTGGACTAGCTCCTGCCTGGTCTCATGAAACAAAAACCTGCTGGCATCTGGAGAAAATCTTCTGGCATAGTTTCATCCAAAACGAACCTAGTTCGTATGCTTAAACACCACTTTGAAGTGTGAATCAAAGAACAGAAAAGGATGTTTAAGGAGATTTGCTCCAGAAGTGAATTCTTGATCAGAATTAAAACATTATTACAAGACACATGATAGTACTAAGGAGGCACTTCTGTTTAAGCATTGGTCTCTTGCAAGGGAACTTAAAGATTTTTATTTTCTGGTTAACAAAATAAATCTAGTAAGAAAGACTCAATGATTAGAAGTTTGTACATATAAAATTTCCCGATTTTAGAAAGACATATAATTAACAGACATTAGAAAACTGGACATACCTGATTAGCAGGAAGACAGCTGCTGGAACAACGAATAGGAGGCAAGTTATCTTGTCTTTCATGCAGTGTGTCTGTTCTCAGGAACTGTGGTTTCTTATCATCTTCATTCATTTCTGTCACCCAGCTCTGAAAATAAATAATATCTCTGTACCTTAAAGCAGTGGAGCAGATATACTTCATAGCCTACAATGACCCTAACAACTATACTTATAATGCACTGCTGTTAATGGGGAAAAGCAATTAAGACAAAAAACAATTGTGCTTTTTTGAATAAAAAGTAATCTACAAAAAAAATCTGTAGAGTTAAAATGGGCATTAAAGATTCAGTGACATTAATTCAATAAAATAATAAAAAAACCCAACATAATCCTTTGATCATTTTCTCATTTAATCAAATAATTACATTCTACTTATGCACAAGAGGAAGACTGATACATCAAAGTGATTACATTACTGACCATTATAAATTAGAGTTATACTGTACCATCAGTTCACCACTAATTGTTTTCCATTCTTCAGCTGTGAAATCAGAAGCTGTGGCTGCAGGCTTATCTTTTCTCAGAGCTCTGCTCCCTGGATCTAAATGCTCAATACGCTTTTCACAAAACAATGTAAGTTCAGGGTAATATCCCTCTTCACCAGACCTTTAAAATGCAAAGGTATAAAAGTTACAAAAAAGAACTAAACTGCACTGCGTCCTCCATATTTCTCTGCATGTCACCACAGTGACTGCAGAGGACTATTTTCCTGTTACAGTTGAATTCTGCTATCACCTAACAACATTTTGATCAGAAAATTCCAGTGAGTTAACCTTCAACCACTTTCCAATGGACACACATACACAGTTCAAAATTATCATCACAGTGCTCATAAAAAAATGCTCTTGTCATTTTCAGCAAAAGTTAAACAGGCATGGCATCTGAAATTACCACAGTCAGGCAAGATGGCTTCGTGACAGAACCAAAATCCAGAGGCAGCATTTCAGAAAAACCTGGCATTGAGTAACTCAGACCTTTTGGATGGTTAAAACAGGACTCGGATTTCTAGTGTTATCATTTGGACACTTTTAACATGATTACTTTAAATCAATATTTTCATTTTTAAATTAGGAAGTCACGAAGAGGTTCAAGACAAATAGAGTATTTAGGTACAGGTTCCTTTGAATTTTACAGAACAGGAATATAATTAGTAATGAAGTTAAGAAAATATAATGTTTACCTTAATACCCTGAGAATCTTTTCCAGGTGTTTAACATCTGTGCATTTTTCAATGAAGTTGTAGTCCAGATGACCAATAGGTATTTGGTATGTTTTAGTGGTTCCTTGGTCCAGCAAAAATGGTACTGACTCATCACCCATAACTAAATATTAAAAGGAAAAAAATGTAGTGATTCTGTAGGCACTYAGTTATATTTTGAAGCAATGCTAATTTAAGCAATAACCTTGCTCATGCTCTGAAGTACTAGTCTGTTATGCAAGCGGACCTATTGCCATGAAAGAAAAATTTCAAATTTGAAGACCTGATCACACAAACTGTTCTTGACAGAGGTTTACTGACAGAAGTATGGTTACATGAGAGATATGTTTTGGAAAAAGAATATGTACAACTCTACTGCTTCTGCAAGGCAGAACAAGTCAAAAAGACTGCTTAAATAAAAATTGCCATTTTTGCCTACCACATTCTCTATTTTTCTTTAAACATAATATGGTATTACCTATTTTAAGCAAGTGTGGTGTGCATGAAGGAGAAGATGGTGCAGGACCCTCTCTTTTTTTCAGAGGGAAGATGTTAACCAACTCAGTGTATCTAACGGAATGATAACCTTTGCCTTCTCTGTAGCCAAAATAAATCCAATTTTTTGTCTTTCCTCACTAACTGCATTTTCTGGGCCTCTGATTATATTACTGTACTAATCTGAATCTTTTCCAGTAAGTCTGTAACTGATGAAGTGAGGTGTTCAAATTGGACACTTCCTGTTTCCCTGTACCTTTGATCTGCTTATCTGCATCTTTTTCTATTTTGATTCCAAGCTCTATAGAGCAGAAATTATTCTTTTTTTCCCCGTGTTATGTAGTGCTTAAAGTGATCAGTTATTTTTAACAAGTACGATAAGGGCAGCTAGCTAGTATGTGATAACAACTATGTATGGATATAAACCAAATTAAAATAATTGTGTTCTAATGTCTAGCATAATTACACATATTAATTTGTAGTTGCACAAAAATGTTTACAATACAGTATCATTTAAATAATAACTGGTCATAATTAGGTACTGCAGAAAGATACGATTCTGCCCCAAGAATTTACAGTTTCAGTACAGGAAAAGAAACAACATGCATGGAGAGACAGACGAATACAGGAAATAGACAGGAGTAAAAAGCAAGAGAAGTATTCATCACAAAACTGCAACATTTTCTCCCGTTTCAGTATTTCCATAAATGTTAGGAACAGAGAGTTCCCTAGAGTGCCCAGAGCAGCTCTCTGGCAATGCGGCAACAAGGAGACCTCGGTTGCACAGGGGCACAGCACCGCCACAGCCAAACGCCCTCCTCTCCTCCGGCCGGCTGTTGGCAGCTCCTGCTTCGCGGCCGCTGACAATACAACTTTCACCCCCCAGAGTCAGGAATTTACCTTAAAATCCCACACCAAAGGCTCCCCTCACACCACAGCCGGAGCCGGGAGTGCGCGGCCAGCCCGTGCCTAGCAACTGTTGCTATGTACAACATGGCGGCTTCCGGCGCGCAGGGACGCACCCAGGCGAGCGGCAGGGAAGCGGGGCCGACGATGCGTACACGGGGCTGCCCTCCCCAGTGACCCCCTTGCGAGGCTCCCAGAGCCCCGCCGAGCTCCAGCGGCGACACTGGCATCGTGTGGCGGACTTCAACACCCACCTGCCTGGTGCCGCGCTGCCTCCGGGAGACGGACGCGACCCGGCCCTCGCCTCAGCCGGGGGACGCCCGCTTCTCGCTCGCAGCCGCGCATGCGCAGCTGGGCTGTGGTGGAGGTGGCGCTGCGCGCCCCTTTCTTCCGCCGCGCGGGAGCTACGCCTCGCGGTCAGGGCTGAGGAGAGCAGCGGGGCAGCGGCGGGGTGGGCCGCGGCGGCGCTCCCCGCCTGGGGCTGGGTGGGGGGGACAGAAATAACAGCAGTTGGGGGTGTAGCTTTAATAAAACATCACCTGATTGTTTTCAATGTAGTATTTTATTTAGCTTAGAACCGCCAGTCCCCCTCCCAACGCCAGGCGCCCACACCGCTATTATGCGTCAGCCCTTACAATCCCCCGGCACCGTTTCCTAAAGCAGGTCTGCACCCCCTCCCGATGGCAGCAGACGCTCTTCTCTACATTTGTCTAGCAGAAAGCGGCGCCCAGCCTGCCCGCAGTCCAGCCAAACCCSTCCCCTACTCCCGCCAGACCTTTTGTAGCACTGCTACTGCCCTCTCTTTAGAGGGCAACCCCTGGGCTCCCCCTTCCGAGCAGTCAGGTCAACGGCTCATCCCTTGTTTCTGTTGGGCAGGCGTAAGGCGCACGCTATGCATGCCCATCTGGTGAACAAACTGATAGCAACTGTGTAGTAAAAATGTTATCATTTATACTCGAGTGTATCTGGCTTCCAAGGAAAAAACCTAGATATGAAATGTCTTAACAGCTCTGATACCTAAGAAAATCTTAACCACACAGCTCCAAAACAAAATCTCAAGAATGCTTTTTTATCCCCTAAAACGACCCACGGTAGTTCATTTATGAGCCAGTACATGGTCACGCAGTCTGTAACAGAGATACCTTACTATATTGATAAGAGCTAAACACATTATCTCAACATTAACAGCATCATTAGCACCATCAAAACTGGTATTTGGAAACACTTAAGGAGGCTAAATTAGCATCAGGCACGATCCAGCAGTACTTTGTAGTACACTTCAGTGATAAGGATATTTTAGTATTACTTAACACACATTCCAAATACATGCAAAAACTTTTGGCTCATCAATACAAAATACCCACTGTGATCTTTTTAGTACAGACCCCTGAGAAGTCATCTGAAAAGCAAAACAAGATGCTRTTTTAGTTTTGGGACACTACCCAAATTATCTTTATAGCATAGACCTAATTCTTTCGTTGACTACAACTAAGTCAAGAAGCACTTTGGGAATTTCTGTTTACACATTGCTTCTTAATGTTTACCTTGCCTCCCTCCCCTCTTCCTTTCTGAGAGATGATTTTTTTGACACTTCCTCCACAGCTGGGTGCCTGAATTGGGTGGTCTCAAGTCCTTTGAGATTTCATCTTTTGAAATCCAGGTCTGTGTTTCAGACCTAGCCTTCTATTTATTTTCAGTAGAATTTATTCAAACCACAGTTATGTAGTTCATAGGAGTCCAAAGAACATTTACCAAAGTTAAAATGCAAAGAAAGTTTAGATAAGACTAATGAAAACAAGTTAACTCAAAAAGAATACAATACCACTGAACTTAAACTACTCTGACTACAATTTAAATGACAGCTTTAGAAATCTATTGCTGGAAGACAGTATAGACAAAATTTAGTATCACAGTAAACTTTAATATTTCAATATCTTAAAACACAGTAAGAGTGTGCATTTATTTGTATACCAATGGATTTACAGAGCAAAGTTATCAGAAAGATTAAACTGCAGCATAAAGTCACTGTATCTTCAGCAGAAGTCATCGGGCATCAAAAACCACCACTGGAATAGTGCAGTTAAAAGAAAAACAATGTGTTGTGGTTGAAAAAGAGATCAGGAAGAAGAAAGAGGGGAGGGAGAAAAAAACCAAAAGATAGACTGCCTAAATCTAAAGTCACAACTAACTACATAAAAGCATTTCAAAACTCATCTTTAATTAACCCCATGACACTTCCTTTTGTTAAAAGGCTGACTAGTATCAACCGTTCACAGTACGTCACCCAGCAGAGTATCACAGCTTATTATATTTTGCATAGAAAATGGAAAAAAGAGAGGAAGTGCCAGGAAAGAAAACAAGATCCCAGTCACAGTACAGAGATTTCCCTATAGTACTTTGCTCTACTGTATTGATTTTTGGCATTGAAGGATTCTTACATAATTACTCAAATCTTCCATTCCGTTTCCCTTATATACCTTGTCTCCATCGACAGCTTCCCAAATGCATTCAAGTGCCTGTGTAAAAGGATACATCTTTTTGTCCTTTTCTTGTACATTATTCTGTAGCCACATTCTCTGCATCTGATAGGATCTCTTGCCTTTATTTCATTTTCTGTATGACATTCTGATGTGATGGAGGAAGAGAAAGGGAGCGGATAAACAAAACCAGCATTGTTAATGCATAGATAAATTCCTATTTGTGGCAAACAAAACCAGCATTGTTAATGCATAGATAAATTCCTATTTGTGGCAAACAAAACATAATAAAAAATAATTGTAGTGAATTTGTATGAAGAGCTGAATGATATCAAGATACTGTGCAAAAACAAAAACTAGCAAACTTCACTTATATTGAGGTCAAAGAGGATCTTGCTAAAAATCACCAAATTATTACTGCACAGAATACAATCCACTCTTGATACAACTAGAATGTCTACTAATGAAAACTTCAGCTCAGCCCTCCAAAGCCCCAAGTTTATTTTCTTAAAAGACAAAATATTTCAGAGATTCCTGAAGCGACAACTCAAAATCACCAATTTTTAAGTTGTTGACTTATCTATAGTAAGAGAGAATTTGACTACTGCACTTCAATAAAAGCTGAGTGACCATAGAGCATTTTCAAAAAAACTCTCTGAGATACACTAAATAGAAGGTCCACTATCTGCACCACAAGCGGACACTTAGAGAAAGCATCCTCTGGAGATGGAGGACCTCCACACAGCAACACAAGCTCTAGTGAATTACTTCAATATCGCTACCCATATATAGCACATATATGTGGTACCATCAGTGTGTAAAGCTTTAAAGAACATCAGGATCCACACTGCAACTATTTGTATTTATGTACTCTTCAGTATAATGATTATGCATTCTTCATTATTAAAACAACAAATCTCCAGTAACAAGTAAAAAAAATTCACTGATGTCTTTTCTTTACCTCCACAAATGTAAATCATTGGCTGCTGCTTTGGAGGCTGAACATCCTTCTGTGAATCCATGTTCTAAACAAAAAACATACAACATGCACACCAGTTTTGGGATTTTTTTTAAATTATTTTTTCAAGGCATACACAATCATTTCAATATCTCAATCTAAAGCTGACAGAAGATGAAAAACTTCCTTAAAAGTAAACACAAATTCCATCTGTATTTGATACACAGGACATTGGATAATTCAGGTTGGAAGAGACTTTAGAAAGTCATCTAGTTCAACTTGTCAGAAGCAGAGTACTATCAGGTTTCTCAGAGCTTTACCAATCTGGTATAGAAAACCTCCAAAGATGGAGATGGCACAACATCTTCTACTAAACAGGATTTTAAACATTAAAGCCCAATGAATATTTTCATGAATGAAATTAATATCTTCTTTCCTCCCTCCTGCCAATGGTAAGAATTTCCTTGCTGCAAACATAAAAATAAATCATTTCTTATGCACCACTCATGTAACAACAGTGCTATCATAAACAAGATGAGCCTTGTTATATTTTTTTCCCCTCTGATACAACACTAGCTAACCTCATCTACCTTTTCATTGATCTAAGGGATTAGAAATCCTGTGAACAGACTGTAGGTAGAAGAGCAATAGGAATTAAAAAAAAACAAACAAAACAACGAGGGGCCAGAGAGAAGAAATTCCACCCTCAAAATCCTAACACAGGTGTGTATGATTACCAAACTGATCAAGAGTTTGATAACTCAGTGGTACTCTTCAGACACCTCGTAATGCCCTATAATGGTTTTGATTGTTCAGGCTTATTTAGAGACAAGTATTCCTTCACGGTATCAGACTAAATAGTTACATATACTCCACAAACACTCTACCAAGCTTTAAGTAATCCTATCCTAACATGTAGATATGGTTGCAACCATAAATTTTAAGATTGTTGCTGCAACCACTAGAGACAGTAAACACTTTTTTTCCACCCAATGCAAGTCTAGACTAGAACGTGAATAACTCCTTGAAGTTTTTTTGAGCTTGCTGTTTTCTGTGTCACTGTTATGCCTGACGTAGAAGACAAGAATTCCTAACCCTTACACCAGCRAATAGCCTTCATGACGCTTCTTTATGAGCATGACTCTTGGATGCTTTTGCTTAATATTACAGTAAGGATTATTTCCCTGACCTTCACAGTTTGTTTCAATGTAAATTCAACTGGGAAAACTAGGGTCTTGAAAACAGAGGATAAGCTTGACAGAAACAGTTCATCCTCTGTTTAAGAGAGTCTGATCAGCACTTGACAAACTACCTTGTTAAAACCCCCATTATGCCACTCCATTTGAGAGAACTGGATATAATTCATTAAACTCTATAGCTTTCAAGTAAGGTTTTGCTGTACCATAACCATAGTGGCACCTCAATCCACATGTGTTACAGTCTTTTTGTGTCAGTACATTATAGTAAGATATAAGCAGTCATCCATTAGCACTTGAAAACAGCAGCATCTTCTAAAACAGAGAGCTGAACTAAGGAGGACCGCAGTTACAGCTAAATAACTTGAGTTGGTGCTACTCATGCAGCAAAATAATACTGCTGCTAAAGACAGCAGTGACCTACAGCTATGTAATTTGCAGGGAGGTGCCACGGTTTAGCTGGCCTTCACGTACCCTGCAGCTGTAAGTGCTGCCAAGCTGACACAGCCAACAGGCACACAGATGCACCTATGTGCATTAGGGTGCAACCGAAACCTACCGCGAAGACGTGGAGTACCGGCCACGCTACCGGTGCCGAGAGGTCGCCACACGTACCTGTAAGAGAGGCAAACCCACTCCTTCACGTCCTTCTCAGAGCCCACGAAGGAGCACGGGCCGCCATCCTCACAGCCCACCGGCGCCTCAGCCCGCCCCAATTCCGCACCGGGGCCCGCCCCACCGCCCCGCGGGGCTTTTACGCAGGAAGGAAGCCCACGAGGCCGGGCCGAGCCTTTCCCTGCTCGCCGCCGCGAAGGGGACCACGGGCCCGAAGGGAGGAGCCCGAAAACCCCAGGGGAGCCCCGACCCTCACTCACCTGCACAAGCAACCCCGCCGGCCCCGCCGTCTCCTCGGCGCCGGCTGATGACGACACACCGAGCGCCGGCGGAGGCGGGGACAGTGCCGCCGACGYCAGTCCCGCGGCGACCGGTGCCGCCGCGCCGCCCTGGGCCGCGTGCATCACGGGTGCCGTTATGTGCCGGCCGCACGCGCCAGCGATACGCACCATGCGGGGGGCGCGCGTCCGGGAGCCGCGCCGCACCGCGGCCCTGCCCCGCGAGCGAGGGAGCTGCCTCGGCCCAGCAGCAAGCCGCCGTCAGCACCGGCCTCCTCCCCGCAGAATAATTAGGTTGAGAAAGTAATGAATACTTAGCTGTCGGCGTTAACCACTTTGGAAAAAAGCACGGAATATTTGGTGCCATTTTTAAATATATAAGCTTTCATAGGAACAGCAGTGTCAGTTCCCCAAGAAGAAAGCAGGCAGCGGCATGGTTGGATAAAATAAGAACCGACGTACTCGGTATTTTTTATTTGGCTGTACCCGACCTCCTGTACGCGCTCAGGAAAAAGAATACCCTGCGACAGGTCGGATCATACGACTGCCGAGGTGTTTTACCTCAAGGTCCTGTCTGGTTTCAGAAGCATTTTGTCTAAGATTAGTGGATAAAAAACACATCTTGATATTTTAATCTTGTGGGCGGTATCATATGCACCCATATTAAGCCAAACTTACAAGCTGAGATAGTACATATTTCAAGTGTAAGGTCGTATTAGGAAAGAAGTTCAAACGTCGGAGATTCCCGTGCGTACTGAGCTGAAATAGTGCAGGCGAGATTTGAAACGGTACCGGTTGCGCTCTCGGTCACGGGCTCAACCTCACTGGCGGTACGAATTTTGAATCTTCGAAAGGCGTTTTGTAGAATTAGCTACCTTTGCTTTATTCCTGGAAAAATGTTTAACAAATATTGTGTTTTGTGAATATGCCGATTTAAATGACTTCATAATTCAAGAGGTTCCCTAGTTTAAGGAAAGGTCTTTCTTACTCTGTTTCTGAATACTGAATAAAAATTGTCTCCTAAGCACCCAAATGCATTGATATGTTTTATCAGTTTTAATTTATTGATGTTGTTCTCATAGTAGCAAATCACCTTCATACATAACCTATAGCTTATCTAAAATAAACTTGAGGAAGAATAAATAGTTGCCGTTTTCCTAATTTTGTATTTAAATTAAACGTAATGAAAAAACGGTAATGATTTTAGACAGCTCACCTGCTTCTCCATACTGAATAAAGCTAAATATAACTTTCTGAGTGCCAGAATCAAGCACATGCAAGAAAAACGATACGTGAAAGGCAGAGCTGTTCACCTCGATTCTGGTTTCCCCCTGCCATTACCACCTGCCTCCTCTCCCCCTCCACGGTCTTCGCAGGTCTGGGTGTGCACAGAGAGTTTGAGGCAGAAGGGGGAAAAAGCCTGAACCCTGGTAAATGCACACTAAGTAATTACCATCTCATAAATAAACAAACAAAAAACAACTGGTATTATTTCTCCGGACTCGTTTCGTATTTTAAAATGCGTTTGCCGAACCGATAATTTTAAAAGGACTTGCAAATAATACCGCCATGAAAAAGTCAGTTAAAGTTAATTCTGTGAAAATAAGGTCTCCACTATTAAGAAAGAAATCCTGTAATTGCTTGATTATTGGCATCCTTTAACTGTTCCCTTGGAAAGATAGGATGTTTCACCAGATCTTAAAGCTTCGGTTACATTAGCCGTTTCTGATGAAGCCCGCCTCCTTCGAGAGGAGCGCTTGAACGGTAAAACCCCATTCTGACGGGCTGATAAACACTAGCCCGAAAGATGCTCCTTGGATTTAGCGTAGCAGAAAGGGTTGGGGCGATGTGGAAGACCTCCACCGTCCCGTAAAGTGAAACAGCTCTTGGGGAATTGGCAGGGAAGCGTGAGGAAGGGCTTGTGGGGCGAGGTGGGGAGGTGCAGGGGTACTTTTTAGGTGGGAAGGAAATGCGGTAGTAGCCGAGCGCAGCGTGAGTGTGTTGCAAGCCTGTCTTACCTCATTTGTTTGTTTAGAAACAATGTTCTCAGGTTTTGGTTGGGGTTTTGTTTAGTTGGGTTTGTTTTTGTTTGGGTGGGGTTTTTTTGTTCTGTTTTGGTTTGGTGTTTGGGGGTTTTTGTGACGCTTTTTGTTAAATCACGCTTTTTGGTGTGATGCTTCTGTGTATTGCATTAAATGCCGCGATGACAACTTGCTACATTTCTTGGATATTTTTGATCCAAGTCACATAAGTCCACCCGAGACAGAACTTGCAGCTGCTGTGTCCCACTTTAAGGAGCTAGCAAGCTGCCAATTTCACAGAAAAGGTAATTTATTTTATAAATAAATACAACTATTTGGAAAATAATTTCTTCTGATTGATGTGAAATAGATGATACTACCGAAAGCACTTTCAGAAAACTTGTATTACATTTCTGAAAGTTTCTAATGATTTGTCGTTCTAAAAAGGAAGGGGGAGATATCCCAAGAGCCTTTCTCTTTTTACCCGTAACTGTTACCTTGTAGTCACACAAAACAATATTCTTTATCTAAAAATGTCACAGTTTCCCCCGGCTCTGGATAGGTAACGTTTAAACCCGAGTTTCCTCAGGCCCCTCTCAGCCTGCCCAGCGCCGCTGCCCCTGCCCAGCGGTGCAGCCCCCTGCCCACCCACCGGGTGGGCTTTGCAAGACTGGAGGCACGGAGGTTGCCAAAGGGGAAGGCTGCAAACTTGCCAAACCTCACGTACAGGAGTTACATTACTTAATTTCGACGTTTCTTTGGAAAGCCTCTACTTGGCTTCTTTGGATGTAGGTGTTGCTTTCAGACTCACACGCGACGATTTTACATCTCTCGTTCAGATCTGATATTGTTCTGGTGGAGGGAGAAAACTGGAAACGGGGAAAGAACCAGAAAAATTAGAGATAATCTGGGGCTAAATGTTTTATCACGAGGTGAAGGAGAGTAATACCCAGCAGAAGGAGAACACAAAGCTAATTTATTTGGCCTTTCCTCTGTCCCTGTTGTGGCAAGCGCCTGCTTCCCCCCGGGGCGGCTGCTGCAAGGCCTGCCGGTTCCCCGCCGCCGGCAGCTCCCCCGCCTGCTCGGAGCCGGCAGGTAGGTGAGCCTGTGTAGCCCCACGTTAGCCGTACCGGGCTCAGGAGAAACAGGCACCCAGGTATTCAGGTTGTTTTGTTTTTTTTTAATGTGCAGATTAACTAAAACCACGGCAAAACCTAGGCGACGTCACGGGGCATCTCCCACCCKACTGACAGCTGATTTAAAGGAGACGGCACTTGACAAACGCTCTGTGATTTTTTTGTTGCTGTACTAATTAACTCAAATTAGCACCCTCATAACTCAAGCTTAAAGGTTGTGGTGCAGATAAGGTTCATCATCTGTGAAAGCCTTTGGCTGGCCGTGATCGACCAACGCCTCTGAAGTCGCCCCTCAGCCCTGGCGCACCCCCGGCAGSGAGCTGAGAGGGCTCTCGGAGAGGCGGGAAAGCCTCACCCTCGCCAGGCACCTGAGACGAAGCAGAGCCGGGGGAGGAAGGACACAAGGGCGCTTTAATGGTGGGCTGGGTGCGGCGGGGGCCGCAGGGCTGGAGTATAAGGTGTGAGGAGAAAGGCGAGCCTCGCTGGTCTCTTCCCGTGTTCCTGAGGAGCAGGTTCCTCCGTTCAGCGGGGCGGTTCTCCTCGGGTTCCCGTCCCGCCGACGCCCGGCCCTCACCCTAGGGCGGCGCCGCTCTTCCGAGGGCCGCAGCGCGGAGGGGGCGGGGGAGGCAGTGTGGCAGCGGTTGGTAAGGGCGGGTAGTTCAAATCCAAGCGAGGGAAAGCAGCGGTAGCCGCACGCGAGGAGCCGGTGTGGGTGGAGAGAAGCGAAGCGGCTCCTCACTAAGGGCAACGGGCCCCAGAGCCAGGCGGCGAGCTGCTGAGGCGGCAGGATTCCCGTTCTCTCCAGCCAGCCGGGGAGGGGGGTTCCTCGMCTTCACCCCTTCTCAGGGAGCCCCGCCGACCGCCTCAGCTGCACTCGGTGGTAGGCGGCCTGTAGGCTCTGTTTCCTGTGCCAGCGATTTGCCAGATGAGGGGGTGAAGCTGTTGCTTTGCTCGTGTCTGGCATCCCAGGTGACTGAGAGACCCTCGGGTGCTCGTCAATAACCGGTAGCCGACAATAGTCTTCATCGCTGGGTAATTAGACATCGCAGTGAACGCATATATAGACCAACTGAAAACTGTCTCAGCTGGGTAATGTTTCTCTTACATCTCTCTCTTTTCTCTCCACATCCTTTCTCACTTTAGGTTATCCAGTAGGGGTAAACAGTACTTTGAATACAGCATCTTTGCTTTGGAAGATCTCGATTTGCTTCACAAATTAGGGTAAGTGACCCACATCTTACAGATAGGATTCAGCTATGCCATCTTYAATATTAATACCTTTGAAGGTATTAATGACTTCCCTGTTTTTAGATCTGGGTGCTCAGAGAGTCTTCTCAGAGTCTTCTGATAAAGTCAGTTTTACTGCAGACRTGATATCTGTTTAAATAACAGAGAAAATATTCTTGAATCACCAAAACTTTGCCTTTTATCTGTTTTGTTAACAATGGTGAACAGTGACAAACAAGGACAGAAAACATCTTGTTCAAGGCATAAATGTTCGGTGTGTATTACTGGGGAATTTAAATTAGTATCAGGAACAGGCATGACTCCATTCTAGAACTCATGTCTAAGTTATAGGCACCGTTTACATTGCCTTCTAGTAACCAACACTTTTACCTCTTTAGGACACTTTGTAAGACTAAGCTTATCAGAAATTACTCCTTGTCTAAATGTCTGAATCCTGTTCTTAATTTAGTTTAGGTCTCTGAATAAGAAATATTTTGTTCTGTAAACTGCCAGAAAATTTGCAGTTGACTTGTAGATCAATTTGAGAACTACAAATTTAATAATAGATATGAGAAATGTATAGAGCACAAGAATCTACACTTAGCAGATATGGATTTTATTCCTTCCTCTGTAACTGACTTGCTGTGTGATCAGTCTTTTCTTCCCTGCACATCTGTTTTATGATGTCTAAAACTAGGTTAACAATACTTTCAGAAATTACTTCAAGATCCCCAAATGAAAAGGGTTTGATGTTATGTATCAAATCCAGTAGATGAAACTTTTCTCCTGATAAAAAAGGAAGTGCTTATAAAACACTAGACAAGTCATAAGAGGTTTTATTAGRCATCTCTTACGAATATAAGTAGCATCTCATTCTATTATGAGAGATGTTCAGCACGTCTGAAAGGCTTTCCCTTCTATACCGTCTTTGTAAAATGAGACCTTGTGTTAAATTAAATCTTAACTTGTACAAGTCATACCTTTTGAAAAAAAATTAATGTGTATACAAAACTGAGGTGTATACTGAGATTTGCTGTAAAGAAGCATAATGGACGTTGTTCACTCAGTGTCTGTATTGCAGTGGCTTCCCCATAATTTTTTCAAAGTCGTTCTCTCAAAATCAATATAATAAGCTCACAGGCTCCTCCTGCTGGACATTGGCGTATTTACAGCATATTTTTGGCTTTTACTTGAGTTACCAACATTCCTTTAACTCTGCTATTCTGATCTCCCCTACAGCTGCAAAAACTTGTTTTTCTGTAATTTTATGTTACTTGAAACACAAGTTTGCTTAAATTCTTTTATACTGTAATATTTTAAATTTCCTCTACTCTCAGTTTTTCATAAGATTAGATAATTTCTCCCATGGAACGTCTGAGAATGAAACTGCAAGCCTGAGTTTTGCTTTTGTTGTTTCTTCAGCATCCTGCCTGAACATTAAGTTTCTAAACCTGCAAGCCTGTGCACTTTTGTTAAATGTGTGGTTAGTTTGACTGTGTTTAAGGAAAATATTAATATTCTTAAAGGTAAGTGTGAGTATGTGATTTTTTTTTTTTTTTTTTTTAATAGGATTGAGATTTTGAATAGCTGTCTCTAAATAGCATTCAAAATTTAAATCTCTGTCCATCAGCATTTTTGGTAGGAATATCTCCTGGCAACATTTGCTAACTAACAGCAGTTCACCAAAATTCAGCATAGAAAATGAAACTTCTATTCTTTTTGTAGACTACACAAAAATAATGCCCTTTTTGTTACTACAGGTCTCTTACAGGTCTTCCTCCTTTTACAAAAAGAAGAGCTATGCTGATGTGGTCCTCTGCTCATAGYGTGAATAATCTACTGAAGAGCAGCAATGCACTACACAGAGACTCTTTATACTCTTTTCCTATCATTTTGAAGTTATTTTCTAGTTCATGACATCATTTTCAGCCTATTGCCCAAAATGTTGAAAAGTGATGCAGATGAAACACAAGACACTGCTTGGACTTGGTCCTCCACTATCAAGGAAGTTATCCCTAATTCATGTAATAACTAGCTTAAAGCTATGACCTCATGTTTCTTATTTGCGCTGTCATTTATTTCACCAAGGAAAAACAGGGAATGAGGAAAAAGCAGTGAGGGAAAACAAATGTGAAAGTAAGGTACTTGTAGAGGTAAATGGGAGAGGGAAAGGAAGCAAGCCAGACTTCAGAGTTTATCGTCATCTTGRAATTATTTTCACATACATTTTTTTTCCTGGAAGAATTTTTCTCAATTATGTGGATGGATTTTTTTGTTGTTGTTTTAAATATGTTTGATTTCATACTGATATTAGCAYGATTCTATAGGCCCTTATGCCAAGTTCTCACAGTCTGCTCTTTAATATCCTGTTCCTTTTGAACTTCTATATGTTGCTGTCTCCTCACAGTAGAAAACAAACCAAAACACTTTCTATATTGCAACGATCTTATAAAGTGCCTTTAGTATGGGTCAAAAATGCTGATTAAATGACCCGAGATCATCAAAGAATAGTTCCTCCCCCCCCCCGGCAATCTGGGTTCTCACTGCTCGTATTTGGTGGCTTAGCGCTTGACTAGGTCAGGACTGTTGGGATATTAGCAATGTCTTAATATTTGGTGTTTAAGCCACCTTTAAAGATTCCTAATTTTGTCTGTTCTGAAAATTCAATTACTATTTCCAGGCTTAATGTTCCAAAATACCAGTTCTAGAGGCCAGTAACATACCCCAGTAAAAGGTGCTGATTCAAACTTTGAAAGTCTTACAATGTTGATGTGAACTACTATGGTTTCTGTGAGAACAGCCCTCACACAGGCATTATTCATAATATCTTTTATACGATTACCATGTCTTGTGTGTAGAAAGCAGTGACCTATTGCCACTCTGGTTAGGGTGGAGAAACTCTGCCATGTATGAATGGCAAAAAAGTAAGTCTGTATTCTTATATCTCTTACTTAAATAGGTGCATCAGCCACTTGTAACTTTTCTAGGAAAATATATAGCAACTCTTAAAAGCTTTTATACTTACTAAGTTTAAAAGAAACTTTCTTTCTATGTACATGGTGAAAGGATCTATAGTCAGTCATCAGTTTCTTTAAAGTGTAAAGCTTCAGAACACTCAGTTTACCCACAGAGTTAAGCAAAAGCAGACAGCTTCTTTACAAAATAACACTTAAATGTTAAGGCAGATAAGAATGCACTGTTCACTTTGTAACTAGGGGTCAATTTTTATTCCTTCCAGGGACTGTAGGGATCTAAATAATACGGAAACCTGTAGACTTGTGACTTCATGATTAGTCCTCTCATTTTTCTTAAGGAGAAAATGCCTTTTGTCTAAACTCATCTATTACCAGATCTTCTGCTAGTTCTTGAGGACTGAACTGTTAGTGGTTGGATGAACCAATAACACAGTGCTAATAAAAATCTTGGTCCTATTGGAACGAGAGGGAGTTTTGTCACTGATTTCAGCTCAAATGAGACTCTAGTTGCTGTGTCGCTTATTTGAAGTGTTTTTCCTTGGATGAGGATTGGCAGATCAATTAGCTAACTGGATATATGTTTTAATTTGCCTCACTTACAGTATGCTATGCATTTTAATCACTCATTCTAACCATCTACTTGATTGTAATTTATCTTTGTGTTCATGTATAAGCACTGTTTCTACTAAGACTAATTTTGTTGCGGCTGCTAGCTTGATAGACTTATACAGGCCTTTCTCAGTAATCTGAGGGTGTTTTGATGACTACTTTTGTCATTTGTTTCAGAAATAACACTGGTATCTTCATTTACAAAGTCAAAGTGCCAAGCAGAAGATGTCAGACAGTCATTCAGTAACGTTCAATATTCTTAAAAGAAATAGATTAACATCTCCCAGCAGCAATTTTAAATACTCCAATTTTAAAGACACATGTTGCACTTCAGTATTTTTGGACAGCAGAAGCAATGAGTCAGTAAAAGATCCTGATGTAGAACATAAAGAAGCACTGAGTGTAACAAGTTTGTCATTGCTACAAGATCATTCTGAGCACATTCATCCAAATGCCCTCTTTCCTGTGTCATCATCTATTGAAAATGAAATGAATTCTATCTCCTTATCAGAAAGAAGAGAAGCAAATAGAAGTGCAGATTTTTTTGAAACTCCTAAAGTGAGTAGAAAAGGCTCCTCGCTACGCAGGAGGCTGCTTTTGTCTAAGACTGTTCCAGCTGGCACAACTGTAGGATGCTGTGAAAGACAAGCTAGTTCTTCAGGAAGCAGCAGGAAAAAAATACTCTCTTGTGTTTTGAGCTTCGAAGAAAAACTTTCACAAACTGCTTCAGATTCTCCAAAAGATAAAAGTTACAAACCTCTGACAACTAGCACTTCAAAAACTGAGGACTCTAATCCCGATTGCCCAAAACGGAGACTTKCCTTTTCACAACAAAGGACTTCTACGCTAGATGAGTCCAAATGTAAGGACCCCTTATTGCTWGAAGCGGAATGTTTATCTCCAATTCAGTGCAAGGGTGTTATTGTTAGTAACGCTGATGAATTCAATGAAAGCGTCCTTATGAGTGTTAGTGATGGGTTGCATAGGACTCCTACTTACAGTGTATTGCCTGAGGCCAATGAGGGTAAGTTTCTGACTTCTATCAACAGTCTTGTAGAGAACTTTAACTTTGAAATATGTGATATAAACTCTCCCCCTGTTAAGCTGGCAAGTTACCCAGATCTTTCAACACCTGAGGATAGTGGCTATAATTCACTTCATTTGGACAAATCAGGAGACTCATTGTCTGATCATGAGGGATCTTTCCAAGAGTTCTTCCAAAAACGTAAAGAAGGTTCCAAAATTCTGGAGAGTAAAAGAAAGACAAGAAAACTTGAACGAGTTAGAAGGTTATCCACTCTTCGGGAACAAGGCTCACAGTCAGAGACAGAAGATCATCATGGCAGTCCTTCTACTTCAGCATGTATGTTAACAGAAGAAAGAAACTTTGTCAGTAAAGACCATGCATTAGTTCTAGAAGAACAGCCTAGTGGAGACCTAGTTGTAAGTCACGGAGATCTCTCAAGAACTCCAGCTCTGAAAATAGTTCATGAAATTTGCTTGCAAAGACAAAGATCAGACCAAAATCAAATATCAAAGAATATTGATGGAACAGAAATATTTGCATTAGAACATGGTCTTGCTGGACTTATTGGCAAGAAAATGGGCCTTGAAAAATTAGATATTTTAACAGAATTGAAATACAGAAATTTAAAACATGTTCTTGCTATAGTTTTAGATGCTTTGACAGTGGAAAGTCTATGCAGGTAAGTACTACTGCCCCCCCCCTTCCCCCCCCCCCAAAAGGTGAAAATATGTGTTTTTGCAAATAAATTAAAATAAATTCTGGAATAGCGGGTGTTGTCAATAGAATTCGTTTGTTTCTGGGGAAATTAAAAAGTTTTGTCACCATTAACCAAGTGGCTCTTTCTGTGTAGTTCTAAAAATGTATTGTATGGAGGAATTAAAAACCAAACAAACAAAAAGCCAAACATGGGAATTAGTAAACTTAAAACTAAATCATGGTACTTGTAAATTTTAAAATATATTAAAAATTTCTTTAAGCCTAGAAAGTAATTTCTTCTCATTACAAGTTCCCCAATAATGCACAGTACTGAAAACACATTTTCTAGATTTTTTCCTTGTATATTTAATTTCCTCAGTTATTTCTAAGCACAAAGATGCTCAAAGAATTTTGCTTCATGAGTAATGTTCTAGATTAATTTTTAATCTAGAAATTGTCACTTATTTCAAAGAAATCAAGAGTATCATGTGTGCTATTAGTTACAAAGGGAATGGGAGAACAGGTGGAAGTATAAGGGCACGGATGTTTTCAGAACACTTAACACACAAAAATGTGACTTGAGAAACAAACTTGGTAAGTGGTTTATGTGGAAGGAAGAAACTTATTTACTTTTGTAAGTCAAAGATATGCTGTATTATTTATATTGCAATCGTTCTCTAGACTTCTAACATTCTATACAGTGGTGCATAAGAGTACCTGAGATCTGTGTTTCATAACAATATGGTGAACTCTTGAAGTATATAGCAGTAGTCTGTAAAATGACCAATAGTGTATGAAATCATGCAAAAAAACTTTAAAAGGTTGTCTTACTATCATGACTTCTGTACTACTTGGCAAAAGTGTGAAAGTGGATATTTTTTCATTCATTTATTCCAGCATTTGGAAAGTAAGCAAAAACTGGCGTGAAATTATTGTACAAGATAAAAATGCAGATAAGAGGAGAAAGTTGTACATAAAACACCTGAAAGAAGCAGCTGGGGTAAGGTTTGTCTCAAAGGTAATATTTTTTCAAGTGTGAAAGAAGACAGGTCAGAGGAAAGAGGAAACATCTTGTAAAGCTACAGAAAGGTAATTGATAGAGACAGTTCCAACATGAGTATGTGAAGGATTCTAACAGGAGAGTGTAATTGCTTTTATTGCTTTTCAACTGTCCACAGTTTGAGTACTAGTCTTTCAACCATGTGATACTCTTTCGTTTTTTCTTTCTTTCTTCCCCCCCTTCTTGAGTATCCTGTAGGAGCTCTTCCTCAACTGATTCTGGCTTTGGATCTTAAACTCTGTTCACACCTTTGTGCCATGCAGTTCCTCATTTTCAACTTCACTCTAGTCTGCAGTGCCGTAGGACCCACTCTAGACTACTTCCTGATTATTTTCAGGACTGCTTGTGGCTAAGCTTCTTCATGGTGTACTTGTGAACATCAGAAGGACATATAGAAATTTTTTMAGGGGTATCTAGAAAAGTAAGCATATTAATAGCAGTATAATTTTTTTAGATCCTCCATGTGTGTATACACACACACTTCAGTGTAACTTTACTTTAATTGTGACAAAACTTATGTTTGCTATTTCCATGCTTGCTATTGAGATGTCTCCTAATTCAGAAACATGGGGACCAATAGAGAGTGCTACAAGACAGTTGGCTTTTTACCCTGCTCATGGGACTTTTTTTTTAATGGTTCCTGTCTCTTGTTCCCYTACTAAATATAAACATTTAATGGGAAATACATGCACTATACATAATTTCCTTTTCTAATGTGTTGTTGCAGAGGGAAAACAAAAAAAAGCAAAAAACCAGCTGCAAATCCCAAATGAAATAAAACCCTGATTTGCTTCCTTTTGTGTTTGTTTGTTTGTTTGTTTTCTCCTTTCTTTATGATTATAAACTTTAACAGGAATATTTCTTGAAAGCTGAAGATGCTGCCACAAGACTTAATGTTCTCAATAGATCTGCTCTAAGGCCCGTTCAAGCTCAAGCCAGAACTCCTGTAGTACAAACATCACCTTCATACACTGAACTTACACCCAGGAGATGCAGTTCTGTTCCCCATTCAACTAGTAGACAGGAAGAATACATAAAAGTAGGTAGCTAAGAAAGTCTTCACTTTCAGTGTTCAGAAAATCTTCATTTACAAGAACTAAGTAGCTCTTCTCTCCCTCCTCTTGCTACAGGTTGCTAAAACTCTGTTCATTGACGAAGCTCTAAAACCCTGTCCAAGATGTCAATATCCTGCTAAATATCAATTGGTAAAGAAACGGGGACTATGTAGCAGAGAGGCATGTGCATTTGAGTTCTGCATTTTATGTCTGCATGCTTTCCATGGGTCAAAAGAATGCAGTAGTTTATCTGCAAAATGGAAGAACAAAAAAGATGCTCCTCCAGGAAGTGCCCAAAGCAAAAGAAATTTAAAAAGACTCTAAATTTGTAAGGCATGTAAGTCTTTACACTTAATTCTTTTTCCCCTTCTCCTAAATTCCTAATCTTGTTCATATTCTTCCTAAATATACACATTTTGAAAGTCTCATTCAATGTGTTTTTGCTGACTTACCAAGATAACTTCTCATGTATATATCTTAATCTATTTAGTATATTTTTGTTTTTGAAAAAAGTTAACATTTTAAAACATTTTATGTCTTGTTTTACCCATTGTGTAGTAGCTAGGCACTTACTAACATCTTAAATTTTTTAATAAAGTGTCTTAAATGTAGTCTTCAATATCTAGCTTACAGCACCTCATAGATGTTTAAAAATGTGATTCTTGTCTTAATGACAAATTAAAGAAAATTATTTTTAAAAAAATCTTTTTAATGGATTTATTTATTGTTTACTTTAAATTACAGTAAATGTTTTAAAAATATCTTAAAGTGGGGCACTAGGTACATATGCAAAAAATACCTCTACCTATATAAATGATGCAATATGATGCTCAATGATGCTCAAAAGCAATATATTAGTTGTCTGAATTTTATATCAGAATAATTATTTTGTTGTTCTCTTAGCCTCTGTAATGCAAGTCAATAGAATAGCAATTTCTAAATCAAACTGATGCTGTGTGGATACTCTATTGTACTGTTTTTTAGAGTTTTTTTCTTTACCTGAAAACTTCAGGTGATATAGTATATATTCACATATCTAAATATGCTGTTGCATTACCCCTGTTGTTGTGAACTTAACCTCTATACTTAGTCTGAATTTACTTCAGCTCCCAGATACTGGATCATCTTCATACTTCTGCTTGAATTAAAGGATTATCTACTGCTAGAAATCATCCTTTCTCTATCTGTAGATTTAATTAAGGGATTTCACTGATTTTCCTCTTGAACTAAATATGCTGATCCCTTACAGAAAAAGAACTTAATCTGCCTCTCAGACCTCAAATGATTGTTGGGGTTTTGTTGGGGTTTTGTTGGGGTTTGTGTTTTGTTTTTTTTGTTTGTTTTTTTTTTTTTTTTTAAACTCCTAGCAATTGTAAACAGCTTGAAATACAGGCGACAGAAGTGGACACAGTGCTTGCTCTATGAGATATAATATCAATTTACTTCTCCAATTGATATTGTCCTACTTGTCCTTTCAAGGAGTTAATTTGTCACAAGCATCTTGCAGAACACTTGTAGTCAGCTGGTGTTTCTTCCCCACTCTCCCTCTGATTTTGTCCTATGTGTTATATTTGTGATGTTGTAATTTCACTGTGTGTATTTGTAGGTAAGCCTTATCACTGAGCTATTTAAAAAGAAAAAAAAAAAAAAAAAAAAAAAAAAAAAAAGCTTTCAACTAAGCAATAAGCTGTATATTTGCCTCTATTAATACTTATTCACATATCCGTTTATTTTTATTTTCTGAAAATGACAAATAACAACTACTGAGATTTTTTTTTTTTCTTTCCACACAATCTGTGGATGTTTAAGACAAATGGACCAGGATAATTCACTTCAGGATGTTCTAGAAACATCACTTCCTATTTCTCATCTCTAACTGTTGTGACTTGTAATTTTGTTAGTACTTTTAGCATACTTGACTTCGGGGATAGTAGCTCCACATAGCATTTGGAAGGAGGAGGAACAACATGGCTAGTAAAATGCCATAGAAGTTTTAGTACTAACTTTATTAACCAAATATGGTATCATTAAAGAAGGGATAAACCCACTATATTGGCCAGAAAATAATGTTTATTGCATGAATAAAATTATCAATACTTTCATTCCATACTTATTTGTATTTGATAAACCTTTGCRTTATTCTTGTCTAGGGTTAGACTGGTGGCACTTGAACTGGAAGACTGAAAGAGAAGTTTATATAGAAACTATTCTGAGGGAACAATTGAGGGGAAGGATTTGGGGACAAGCTAGGCAATATAGAGTTATGTGTGTATATAGTTTTGGTTTAGGAAGAATGGCAAGTCATTACAGAGGAGGAGACTGCAAGTGGGAAAATTGCTAAATTATTTGATTTGTTTAATATTTGCATTTCCCTAATTGTTTGGAACTTTTAAGTGTTCAAGGTCTACTTAAAAGTTAATTTAGTTCAGAGAACTATTGGATTGGTTCTTTTATTCTTAGGTATAAAGTAACTAACTATACATTTTTAGAAATGTTTAATAGTTTCTATTAAAGGTTAAACTGAMATGATGAAGAACAACTTTCTAGGCAGGAAGTTATATTACACAAGAATCTGAATGCATATAGTTTGTAAGTTTATAATAACTTAATTTGGATTAGTTTTGTTTCTTATCATTGAACTATCAAATAAAATAGGGGATGGTAGTAACTGCAATGCAGAATAAGTACAGCATGTCATAGCATGTCAGACTGCTATTGGCATCACTGCATTTTACCTTTGCTAAATACCAATGTACTTCATGTCTCTAATATTAAAAAAAAAAAAAAAAAAAAAAAAAAAGCTTTAAATGCATCTTTGAAATTGATGCGAGATTTATGACAGACAGTGAGAGGATTTAGCTCGCTTTCTGATGTGTGGTATTGCAGTCTAGTCCAGAAATACATGACGTGCAACCCTTGTTTTGAAAACTTTAGCAATAGTTCTGAAAGTATTTCTGAAACGGGTGCACCTTTGAGTTCCCATATGGCTTTCCATCCAGTTTAAGAATCAGTTGTTAAATATCCTTTCCCTTTGAGGAAAAAATTCTGGTAAGAAATGTGTGACCTTATCCAAAGAGTTTGCTTTTGTTAAAATTTGAATAATTCAGGGAGAATAGGGGTGGTAAATTGGTTCTGGTATAGGCATTATTTGTTTTAAATGGTAGTGTCTTTGACATTTACAGTGTCCATCCAACAAGGAGTGGCTTGAGAGGAAAAAATACTTGAACCCTATTTCACAATTTTAAACATTTGTTCCCCTGTTTTGGCATGTTTAAAACTTTTTTTTTTTTCCTTCTAAATCTGCCTCACAAAAATCTCTTCTTGAATCAAATGCCTCTTGTTCAGTTAGGTCTATCACAAATGTAACTATACTCTGGTGTTCGGGTGAAATGAGTTCTCTGCTGTCATCCACGGCTACACCAGAGGTGGGGGGAAGCGAGAAAGCCAGACTTCWCATCTATGGGTAATGCTGCTCTCTGACAGTGGTGTGGTTTTTTGTTGTTTTTGTTTGTTTGTTTGTGGGGGTTTTTTTGTTTTTTTCTTTTTTTTTTTTAATAAAATTAACTTTATGCCTTGACATAAGGGAGAAATAAAATAATGATATACTTAATGTGTGGGTAAAGGATAACATATCTAATAGAACACAAGGTATATGATAGTTAGCTAATGGCCTCTAATAATTTGGGTGAAAGGAATCAAAATTATTTCATGATATTTGATTGCGTTATTGACAGAAATGAAGTCTTTGGGGTAGGAGAGTGGAAGTAACTTTTTTTTGAGTCCCTGTTAGTATGCTTTTTTCTGTATACTGTATCCCTTAATTAGTCTCCATGAGATACCACTAAGCTATATGAATATGGACTTGAATGAAACAGCAAAGGAGAACATAGGTTCCTACTTTGTTTAAAAAAACAAACAAACAAAAACCAAACAAACAAAAAAACCCAAACAAAAAAACCCAAACCAAAAAACCAACAAAAAAAACCCCAAACCAACCAACCAAAAAAAACCAACAAAAAACCCAAACAAAAAAAATAGTCCATGAGTGTCAGGGAGTCTAGGGATTACATCTAGCATCATTCTTTTTCTACTGGGCTGAATTAATTCTCAGAGACCTGAAGTCAGGTACTAACATTTCTAGCTAGCACAGAGAAGAAGGATGCAAAAGTGGTCCTTTGGTAGGAATGACGATGGTCAAGAGTTTCCTAAAATATCCTGCCCATGATTATTCTCCAGCTCAAGAATTTTTCTTACAATTGACAACAGATTGTTGGAAAGGGAGGAGTGAATTGTCTTTCACTCTGGAAGATGGGGATAATGAGATTAAAATTAATGTTCAAGATAATATTGGGTTTATTTGCTGCTGAAAACCTTATTTTTGCAATCCCTATTTCCCTTCAGACAGGTATGTTCTATAGTGGGAGGAGTGATACTGCCTACAAAGGATGCCCAGGGAAGGCATTCAGATTTCTGAAGGTGATGGTTTGAACCAGAGCTGTGGGTTTAAATTCTAAAAAAAGAATCCTTAGAAGTAACCTTTTGCTGCTGACAGATGTTGCGGCAAGAATTGTACTTCATAAATCTTTTTTTTGGAGCAGCAACCATAAACCTCAAGTGGTCTGAGAGAAGGAAATTGAAATTACTTAAGTCTCTGATCATTCTTTCCTTGGTGACAAGTATGGAAGAGCTTAGACAAAAAATTGTTATAAATCTTTTGAATTGTTTATAGGATAGAGAATGTTAGTATGTTCTATCACTAACTGGCTAAAAATGATTAAAAAATTTTGCTCGTTAAATTAAGGAGCTCATCAGCATCTGTTAGATTATTTTCCTATTCCATGTATTGGTTATTCATTAGTATCCCTTAAGCAATTTAGGCTATTTAGGTTAATTTTAATACAAGAAGTAATTCCTTTTATTTCTGTTTTCATAGGCACATGAAGAAATACAGGAGTGTCAGATTATAAAGGGACTCCTGGAGTCTAGTGCCAACTTTTATGTCAACTCATCAAGTTCTGTCTTAAAACTGGATAGAATACTGTCTCATGACCTTTATGTTGGAGACCTATTCCAGATTGCTCTACTATTCAGTTAACGAGTTGCCTTTTTTTTTTCAGCATTGATATTAAAATAGCTATTCTAAACATCTGTTCTTCCCCTTAGACTTTTTTCCCCCAGTGTTATGATTGTGTAGTATAAATACCCCCTCACTCTTTATTTCATTGACAAAAAACTCTGGACTTAGTCTCATCTCTTAGATACAACCTCTGTTTCATGGATTGTGTTAATGACTCTTCAGTTTCCATTGGAATCTATTMTTTGAATCTATGCAACCAGTATTCCAGGTAAAACCTCCTCAAGACCTTGAATAATATTAGGGCTTTCTTTTCTTTACCAGAAATACTTTGACCAATGCATGCCAAGATTAGCATTTCTTTTATATGTCTTCTGCACACTTGCAGTTTAATCACTAGGTGTAGTACTCCCACATTCTTCTCTCACAAATTTTGAAAAGATCCCAATTTTTCCATGAATTCTTACTGAACCATAAGTGCATAACCTCATACTTTATACTACTAAGCTTCAGGCTTTTTTTTTCCTCTACTTCAGTTGCATGGTGATTTAGTATTTGGCATGATTTCTTTAAGTGCAAATTCTTTGTCTGTAGTGAATCTTATTCGATTTTTTGATGCAAAACATCTAGCAGATTCTGTTATCACTTGTCAGATGCTCCAACAAAATCTGACTGCTTCTTGGGAATGATGTGTTTATTCTTAGTTTAAAACAAAAACAAAAAACCAAAAACAAAACAACAAAAACCAAAGCTTGCTTTTACTTTCTGACTTCCTGAGCTCTGATTAGTTGAAATTCTCATTACAAAAAGACTTAATACATTTTTTTCCACTTAACTTTGACAAGCCTCTGTGTTAGAACCTGCCCAAACTTGTCRGAAGCCTAATGCTAGTAAGGTCTTATTGAGCTGGGTGCTAATGGATGAGTAGTAAAGAAACCAACTCTTCAGCTGAAAATATGGATGGCATGGCATTCTGAATGAACTCATAAACACTGATGTTGAATACTAGAAGCTTCATACAAAAATAGATCTCTGACTTGGAGACTGGAGTTCATGTGTTAAAAGCCCCTCTAATTTTTCCCTTCTGCATTCTAAAACTCATTCTGAAAACAGTTCTGCAAGGGTTGTGTCTTAATTCTGTAGGTACCTTCAATCTCTGGCAAATGGGATGTAGAAACTGTGCCTGTATTTCAGCTGCTTCTTTTCAGTCCTGAATCATAGTGAAAAACCTGTTTCTGTAAGCTGTTTAAACTTGGACGTTGTGTCATGACTAGAACCAGCTGAAGTGGTAGGAGGATAGTAACTTCTGGCAAAAGAGGGACAGMTAGCTGGGAAGCAATAGTACCCTAGATAAATATAGTAACACTTGCTAAAAGTTATGATTTGGAGCTGCAAGGTTATTGCAGAATTAGTCTGCAGTTGTGCAGTGGTCTTCCACTTTAGCAAAAATGTTAATTATCATCCTAAARTGTTGCTGTTGCCTAAATGGAGGACTCCTATCTCATGTTCACTGAGCAGATGCTAAAGTACCTTAAGTACTGAATTGTGTGTAATACATTATTTGAGGCCTGAAAAACACATCTCCTAGAAATGCCTTGTTCTGCCAGGACTCAGTAGCTCAGTACCTAGCCTATATGTAGACCATTGGGATACAAAATGAAGTTTTCCTCTGGTATGAATCCAGAGGAATTTTTCTGGTGCACGTTTCAATAGATTAGATGCTACACAGGTTGTGGCAATAGCAACATCTTTGGCTTTTAAACATAAATTTTGGTTGTGTTGAGAACATTCTCACATCTTTGGAAAAATTTTATACAAAAGAAACACTCCCACAAAATATTGGAACTTCAGGTTCAATTTTCCTTTATCCTTTTGCCATTGTGTACTCTGTTGTGGCATATAAAAACTATTATCAGGATGCAGTTATTCTCCAGCCTTGCTGTTGGAAGTGTTTCTGTCAAGAAATTGTTCCAAGACTCTGTATCCCAAAGGGGCATAGTAAGAGGGAGCATGATTTTTTTGTGAAGGGCAAGATATGGGTCCTGTTTTCTGCTCCAAACAGAAATGCTCACTGGTGCAGTGTTTAAGTTCCTGTTCTGGACTCTTTCCTTGTTTAAATAATTGTCATAGAGTAGTCCAGGGAGAATGTCATACAACACAGAATGGATAACAAGAAAACAAACTAATTCTTGAAATGCTTTGCTCAATTAACTAACTTAAATGTGAAACTATCTTAAGGGTTGAACTGCTTTCCTCGCTGAAAATAGTCCTTGATTTCAAATGCATACATTCTGTTGATAAAAATATTTTATCACAAGGGGGCACCAAAGATTTTTCTTACAGAAATTTAGTTGTTTTTCTTTTTGCTTTAACCCTTACACACTACCTTAATGTTACAAATGCAAAATGTTTTGAATAGCTTAAAGCAAGGGTGACCATAATTCCTGCCCCCAGGAGCTGCATACCAAAATCTTCAAGAGAAGAGTGGCATCCTGGGAAGAAATTCAGATGGTATTACTTCTCCAGGGCCTCCTTTACAGGGTGAAGCTGTGCTGGGCACACAGCCAGGTCCTACAGCAACCAGGCAAGATCATAGAATCATAGATTAGCCTAAACAATGCCTGCTGGCTTAGTTCCTCTCTCAGCCATGGACTTGTATTATCCAGCAGTTTCCATGCCAGCCTGGTGTTGGCTACAAAATGTAACTCTCTCATGGAAGTGTTGCAGTTGAAGTATTTGAGAATTGATAGTTTCAGGAGCTGCATGCTCTGGACTTTATTTCCCAAATACAGAAAATATATTTGATAATAAAATCCAATGTAGTTTTACAAAGTATGGATAATCTACAAGTGCCTCCTCAGTTTATCATGATTTAAAATAATCACAGGAAAAATATCTTATTGTATGCATTTTATTCATACTTAATTGATGTTCTGATGGCTTTAGTGAACAAGAAAGGGAAAACATTAACTTTTGAATTTTAAAAACTCAAAATTGGGAAGGGGCTAAATATTCCTACATAAGATATTTTAAACAATATCAGAATGGCAGCATTTTTTTAGTTTTAGTCTGTTAAATGAAGACTGGATGAGAATTTGGGAACTTAATGTGTTCTTTATTCTTTAACTAGGTACTTCTGGAGTCCAGGAGAGTGATAGGTAGGAAAGTAGAATACCTACAAAATAAGAAGGCTGTAATTTTGTATGCTTTCCTGAAGCATTATTGAAATCTTATGGAGCACCTGTTAGTTATGGATTCTTATACCATTCTTAACACCTGTTGTGTTGACACTGCTGTGTTCTGGAAGCTGATGCACATGAAATCATTTTCTTCTTTCCTCCTGAATTTTTTTTTTCCAGCTGGATCAGTCTCCCAATCTGCTTCATTATACAGCTACACAAGCAGCCGTGGCAGTGTAACACAAAAAGGTGGGAACTGATGGTCAGTGGGATGTGCTGTCTCAAACAGCACTGCTGCTATCCACAGGCCCAATGCATCAGTAATATCCCATGTGGATAACTTAGTTCTCAGCTGGGGAATCCTAGGTTTGGGGACTGTTGTTGGCATCTGTTTGATTGTAACAGCAAGACTGGAAAGACACGCATGCATTTAGTGTTTCTTGTTGGGTATATGCCACCTACTGCCAGGAGATGATCTTGTTAAAGGACATGTTTGGCATTATTGGCATATGTTATTCCTATCTGCTGAAGCTTCTTCATATGTCTCTTGCGTTGGCCCCTTAGTTGGCTAGAACACCTGTTAAGCCAAGATCAAGGAACTGACCCGACTTAAACCAAGCTACAAGTAACCCCAGAAAAAAAAAAATCATGAAATTTGCTTGCACAACTAAAAGTAAGAAGTGGTGGTAAACTTGCAAAGCTTAAATTAGCACAGCCAAAATGTATTACAAAACATGACTCCAGTTTATCTACATGAAAAATAGAGAATAGACAGTGACAATGTGATCTTTTGTACATAGTGCCAAAATTTCTGATACATCCCCTGATAGTGAAATCTCTGTGAGAAATAACTGTCATAGTTTCTTCTGATCTGTATCTTATGTTTCAGTTGAAAGCTATGCTATGTTAACTGTAGTAGGGCTGCTAGCAATAAACTCTCTCTGCCTTGCTGTAAACTTATGCACCATGCMATTTTTTTTTATCTTGCATGTGGTTTGACAGCTGTGGGTCTAGTAGTTCTTTCCTGATTTTCRTATTGTCTTCTGCCACAATCTTGCTGAATAGTTTTTTTCTCAATTAAGTCTTAATGCTCCTTTCCAAAATTAGAAAAGACAGTGTGATATTCTCCTAAAGTTCTAGCAGTTATCTTTTAAGACACTAATACACATTTCTGAAGGGATCAGATGATTGCAGGTATGAAGCAGGTAGCTGGCATGTATGAGGTAGCAAGAGTACAAATGTATATCACAAATTGCTAAGTGGTCTTTCCAAATTCCAATTCACTTTCCAGGTATGCCTCTATATTCCCTTTATCTTTTCCAAGACCCATACTAAGCAAAGGGAAATCAAACTTTATTTAAAGCCTTTAAACTTGATAAAACACCTCTACCTTGTCCTGGTAGAATAAGATTGTTATAGGAATCCTTGGGCCATTGGTGACATGGACAAGTCAAGGAATATTCTCCAGTGACTATCCAAATAGAGACTTTTGTAGAGGTCAAGCTCTTTGGATCTGCATTCTCTCTGACAGTCTCTTCCACTASTAAAAGGTTTCTAATGTCGATAGACCAAAGTTATGTCGCATCTCTTCCTATACTATTTAGCCCTTCCTATTTTATTTTCAAGCACTTTCTTTTTTTCTTTTTACCGAGACTGTCTTCAGGAATGTCTTTTTTTCTCCTTTCAGAATTCTTTTGAGTGCTCATATTCCCAATAACTGTTTTCTCGGGTGTCTGCATTAACTTTTTCTGACAGCCACAGAATTGCGTTAAACTGTGCTGTAAACTAGAACTATCAGATTCAACACACAAAGGCTGTACCACCACAACAGGCAGCTTCTGCCATTTTGCCAACAGAATAATTTAAGGCATTTAAGGGCCAGCTATCTGATGATCAATTTGTGCTTTCCTCTCAGGATCTGACTCCCATTTTGGCAGTTCTGCAGTCAATATTTAAATAGGTTTCCTAGCACCTGTTTTGAGTTTGAGATTGCTGCTTTCAGATGCAAAAGCTAAAATGTGTCAATCACCCAAAGACAAAAGAGTAGTTACATTTAACTAAAGTTGGATTTCTGTAAAGATATTTAGGTATTAAAGATATCACATGATGAAATGCCCACCTGTATCTGAGATGGGGAGTTTCTRTTGAAAATCGATGGGAATTAGTTCATAGCTGCCCTTGGAGATCCCTCTAGATGTCTATCTGCATTTTTTTAATAGTATTTGCTACTTTTTGAATGAGTAATTATTTAGGGGGATGTTCATGACTTCACTGTGACCACTGCCAGGAATCACACAGGTTAGCACCTAACAACACAATTGCACATTTGGACTTAATAAAGCAACCCAATTTATGGCTCTTCTTTACTTGAGCAAGTCACAAGGARGGGACCTGTTCACCCAGCAAGCTGGCATAGCTTACATGCTTGTTTGAGTGCAAAGTTGTCTCAGCAGTTTTGATCTGATTTGCCTGGGTGATACTTTGAAACACTTTCCCTGGTAAATGTTTGAAAGCATAAATTTCTGAGAAGTGTGGAGGAAAGGGACAATGACAGATTAAAGTCTTGACTGAAAGTTCACCTCTCCAAATGGCTCTTCAGTAATGAGCAGAGGAGGGAGATGCCAGCAGGGATGGAGAGGACCAATTTATGTTTTCCTCCCATTTGTCTTCCTGTGCAGATCTCTTCCTGTGCTGGCCTTCTGCTAGATTACCATTTTTTCAAAATGCTAATAATTTGAAACGTACTTCTGGTCTTTTTGCTTTCTCTTGTCTAGAATTTTACTGGTATTACCTTTTTTAGAACTTATTCTCCATCCTGTCTAGCCATTCATCTTTTCTACAAGGTCAGATGCTTTTTGGGATAGATCATGGCTTTGACTATATTTATGAAACATTCTGTAGGTCTGCAGTTCTGCTTAGATAAATAATCATCAAAATGAAAATAAGAGAAGAGCATGGAAAGAGAAAAATGTGGAAAAGGAGGAAAATGAGCTTAATCTTTATATCTCAGCTTCACCAGCTGGTGAAATTTTAACTGGCAATATAAAATCAGGACTGAAACGCACACACAAAAAATATTTGATCTAAATGTGTGTTGTTAACTAAGATAATAAGAAAGTGATAATGACTGCTAATAGATTCTCCATGAGAGAGTACAGTGTGTATTTCCTGATGAGCTTAATCCAAAATGCAATCTTTGAAGCACACTACGAAGAGAACAAAGACCTAAGAGTTTTATACCAAAATATACCAGATGACAGAAGGAGAGAAAAAGGACTTTTGTTTTTTTATTGACTCATTTCCAATCTTCAATTCTATCTAAGCTGACTTGTGGCTTCCACTTCTAATTTTAAAAAAGACGCATTCATCATGTTTCTGTTGTTGGTTTTGCTTCAAAAATTACAAGCAACTGGGGAAGTTTAGGAGAATGTTATACACCAAAGACTCTGTCTAAACCTACATCAGAAAGAAAAAGGGGCAGGGGGAAGAGGACTGGAATGAACATTAGCTTAAACATTTGAAATCATATTAAGTAGTTTGGTTATGAGACAATGCAGTCCATATATAATGCAGTGCAATTCTTCTATCTGTTGAAAAGGTTTCACTTTATATTTTATGGGCTATCTTGTTAGGCATATTTCTCTTACATATACATTAGGTATACCTATTTGAAATATTTCATAATCACAATAGAACATGTCCTGATACATGGCACTAAGAAATCATGTGTTTAAATGTATGCCATTCAGTGTTAACCTGCTGTTTGTCATGTCTTATTGAATAGAATTTGCATACAGAGAACTTAAGGGTAGTTAACACTTCATCAGAATACTGATCATACTATTTAAATTGCCCATAGCTAACTTAAGTTTGAATCTTTATGTTTTATTCTTTGCTTCTGTTGCATATGCTTTTCATATATATCAAACTTTTGGCTGAAATGTGTATCTTGGCTCTGACATTATTCAGCTTATCTCTTAGGTCTTTGGAAATACTGTTCTTCCCTTAAGTCATAAAAACCCACAAAACATTCCACCCTAAAAAGCTAATCAGGCAGCTAACAACATTACACCAAGACAATTAGAAGAGGCATTATTCATAGAATCATAGAATCATTAAGGTTGGAAAAGACCTCTAAGATCATCGAGTCCAACCATCAACCCAACACCACCATGCCCACTAAACCATGTCCCTCAGCGCCTCACCTACACGTCTTTTAAATACTTCCAGGGATGGTGACTCCACCACTTCCCTGGGCAGCCTCTTCCAATGTTTAACCACTCTTTCAGGAAAGAAATTTTTCCTAATGTCCAATCTAAACCTCCCCTGGTGCAACTTGAGGCCATTTCCACTCGTCCTATTGCTAGTTGCTTGGCAGAAGAGACCAACACCCACCTCGCTGCAACCTCCTTTCAGGTAGTTGTAGAGCATAATAAGGTCTCCCCTCAGCCTCCTCTTCTCCAGGCTAAACAGTCCCAGTTCTCTCAGCTGCTCCTCATAAGACTTGTTCTCCAGACCCTTCACCAGCTTCATTGTCCTCCTCTGGACACGCTCCAGCACCTCAATGTCCTTCTTGTAGTGAGGGGCCCAAAACTGAACACAGTAGTCAAGGTGCAGCCTCACCAGTGCCAAGTACAGGGGCATGATCACCTCGCTAGTCCTGCTGGCCATGCTATTCCTGATACAGGCCAGGATGCCGTTGGCCGCCTTGGCCACCTGGGCACACTGCCGGCTCATATTCAGCCGGCTGTCAACCAGCACCCCCAGGTCCTTCTTCGACAGGCAGCTTTCCAGCCACTCTTCCCCAAGCCTGTAGCGTTGCATGGGGTTGTTGTGGCCAAAGTGCAGGACCCAGCACTTGGCCTTGTTGAACCTCATACAGTTGGCCTCAGCCCATCGATCCCGCCCAACTTGGTGTCATCTGCAAACTTACTGAGGGAGCACTCAATCCCCTCATCCAGATCATTGATAAAGATATTGAACAAGACYGGCCCCAAAAYKGAGCCCTGGGGGACACCGCTCGTGACCGGCCGCCAACTGGATTTAACTCCATTCACCACAACTCTCTGGGCCCGGCCATCCAGCCAGTTTTTAACCCAGCGCAGAGTACACCTGTCTAAGCCATGAGCCGCCAGCTTCTCTAGGAGAGTGCTGTGGCAGACAGTGTCGAAGGCTTTACTGAAGTCCAGGTAGACCACATCCACAGCCTTTCCCTCATCCACTAGGC
>JAYKAV010003059.1:332303-532226 GCA_035582835.1 Phoebastria nigripes
GACTAAGTCATAGCTATCCTGCTGCACAATGGCTTCCAGCTCCTCCTGTTTGCCGCCCATGCTGCGTGCATTGGTGTAGATGCACTTGAGCCGGGCTATCAATTTCACCTCCAACATTGGCATGCCACCCCTACGCTCGTCTCTAGTGAGCCTGGTTTTATCCCCTTCCCACTTCAAACCTAGTTTAAAGCCCTCTCGATGAGCCCCACCAACTCATGAGCGAGAATCCTTTTCCCCCTGTGAGACAGCTGACCTCCATCTGTCGCCAGCAGGCCTGGTGCCGTGTAAACCTCCCCATGATCAAAAAAGCCAAGATTCCGCCRATGGCACCAGCCCCTGAGCCACGTGTTGATCAGGTGTGTTTTCCTGTTCCTTTCAGTATTCTTCCCTGCCACTGAAGGGATTGAGGAAAACACTACCTGTGCTCCTGATCCTTCAACCAATATTCTGGCATTTAGTAATCAGAACGGTGATTGTGGTATTTGGGCAGGCACCCCCAGGCGTGGGAATGCACATCTGGAGTAGAAGGTGCAAATATACCATGTGTTTCTAGGAGACAAAGCCATTTTCCCTACCTCTATGATATTTGATTTGCTGCTTGTTCATTTTTGACAGTCATCAATTCCTGGACTTTAAGCTGTAGTCCCTGAGGATGTGCATTTGTTCTGTTTTTACTTGATCATGGATTCCAACAAAGTCATGTATGAATTAAAATAAAACTTTTTTTCACAGCTGAAGAGTATGACTGGAGATACTACACTGGTCTGTGGAAGGCAGCACAAATGATAGAATTTGCTGGGAATGGGAAGCTCTTGGTGCATTTTGGGCACTTTCTGAGCACAGCAGATGGACTAGGCTTCTCAAAGGAGCCCTTCATGTAACTCGCATACATGACATCTTGTACAACTGATCCCAGTGGGATTTCTGCCAAGCTACTGAAATCAGTGCTGTTCTGGAAATAAGCAGCAGTAGAACCTTTTAGGGAACTTTCATGTCAAAAAACCTGAAGGTGCCTGAAGAATTCATGCAGTTCTAGGATCAGATACTTGCTACGTAGGATGTTGTCAGATCCCAGTTGTGGAACACCTAAAGTCCACTGAAATCCTTATATAGGAGCCTGAATTCCTTCTTTGTACACAGCTTTTGCTGACCATACCAAAAAAGTGACTTATTCTTACATCCTGGAGTACCCCCTCAAGCCAAGGAAGAAACTAACATTCTGGGAGTAGACTCTATTCTGTGTCTCTTAATGTCTTTTCTCCTTTCACCTAGGCTATTTATAAACTTTTCCCTAATTGGGGGAAAATGCAGCTGCCTTTGGATTTCTGCTAGGTCCGGGCCCTGGCAGCAGGAGGAAGCAGGGAAGGCTGTTACCAAGGCTGCAGGTTGTGTTTCTGGCACATCACAATGGAGCCATTCGTACCTGTTAGGAAACAGCCCAGGTTTCATCTCAGCCTTAGCAATACGAAGCTCCTCACCTTTTCTTACTTGGCTGCAGTGGAAGTTCCCTACCATAGATAGGACTGACTTTGTTACTTGGGATCAAGCCTTACAGCCTGCTTATGGATGCAKAATTATTTGATACATGGTGTAAATCTTTTGGTCATTAGTCATATGGTGTGAGATYTTTTTGAGGCAAAATCCCCCATGGCTGAAGGGTTTTGCTAACGTAGGAGAAGGTAGAATATCATTTTGGACCAAGAACTGCCTAGGTCGTTTGAGAAAAGAGTGTTTAATTTCATTTCTTGCTGCAAGTATCCTCAAATTCCTAGTTCACGGGCATCTCTTTTGGGACCACATCATCAGTGTGCCTGATATCCGAGTCTGCTTCAGGGAGCTTTGCATCAGCAGTAGAAGTATTTGCTTATTGCTCAGCTCATCCCGTGCATTGTTTGCAGTGCCATAGCAACCTCACTTGCAGTGAGCCGCGCAGCGGAGCCGGCCTGCCCTGGTGCAGACCAGCAGTCCCCAGCCAGGCCCAGGGACTCTGCAGCTTCTCTTTCTGGTCTGCAGTCAAGGATTTCACCTTTGCAAATGAGGTCGTAAGCTTGTAGGTGTGGGTGCCAGCCCTTATGTATGTAGATCCAGGATGCAGCTGAAGAGGCTTACCACTGGTATGTAGTGCTTTCCATGCAGAGTGATGTACTGACTCTGTGTCAGATGGGGGTCTGACCCCAGGGTGATTGTCTCAGGTACAGGGACGGTGATACAAAAGAGGGAGATTTTGAGCTGCTAGGTTTAAACTTGTCTAGCAAAATTCATCAATCTGAAGAGAGAACTTTAATTCCTTCAAATGGCATCACAAAAGACAGAATATTCTCCTAGAATGAGTGAGATTTGGTTATCTGGGAACACTCACAATAACATTTTTTTGAATTTTATCATATGATTCATAATATTTGCTGTTCAAGGCTGCCAGTCTCTCACACAAATCTGTATTTTCATTAAAACCAGCAAGCTTCTAGTAATCAATTTTGCAGAGGAAAGCTGAAAAGAAGTTAACTGATATGTATGAGAATAATCTAGTTAAATAATACTTTCACTATATTTAAATCATTCTTGTGATATTCAACCTTTTTATGCATGGGTCAACATTACTGCATGTTCTTAGAGTTTATTTTGTTTCCTCAGGCTAAGTTATTTTATTTCAGAATATCCAGGAAGGTTGTCATGCCTCACTACTTTTTGTTTCTGTTCAGTAATCGTAGTTGAACAAGCTTGATTGTATTGCTTGGATAACATATGATATTTCATTTCTGTGTTTCAGAGCCTCCATGTATAACAGAAGAAGTGTTTGTAAGTATGCTTTATAAGGCTTGATCATTCATTCTGCCATGCAACTGTAGAGAAAAAATGCAAAAATTCTTTTTGGAAACTATTGTCTGGTTTCTCATTTCTTTCCTCTAAGTATGGAGTACTGAGTAATTTCTTACAATTTTCTCAGACAAAAAAAAGTACTTAGTTTGAAAATAATTAGAAAAAAAAAAAGAAACAAGAAACTCTGGAGAATAAGGATGGAAAGGGAAAGGAAAGTGAAATAAGATGAAGGAAGGAAACAATCAACTGAAAGGTTCAACATGAGAGGTTTAACAATCTTCTCCTTATTTTACCTTTTCTGCCCTTTGCTCATAGCTAATTGTAGGTTTCCCTGATGTTTGTCTTCTTATTTGAAAGGTATATATGTTTACCTGTTACCTCRTATGAAATGACACCTTAAATTTTGCAGCTTAGGTAATGTTTGTCTCTTCCCCGTTTTGGATGCCTTTGTAACTGCATATTTTAAAATATAAATGTATTGCTATTCCTTTTGGGAGCCTCTAGATACTAATATATTATCATAAAYAGAATGAAGGCTGAATTCAGGTAGAGATAAATGATATATATAGCAGATATTTAGCATATATAAATATGTACATGAGAACAAAGATATATATATGAAAACACCTCTCAACTGCACATTTACATTGCATTAAACCTTGATTCTGCAGGCTACTTAATGTGACTAGACATGTCTGACTCCARGTGAACTTCACACAAGGACATGGAGCTGTCGGAATTCTATGCAGGATCGGGGTTTTGTACTAACTTTAACTTTTGACATTTAAAGATGTCATTTATTATATATTTTTCAAGAGTGGAGATGTATTTATCATTTTAGTGGGTGCTGCAACGTGAAATGCAAACCTTTCAAGATCATGCCACTTTTACCCATGTTCAGCTTCTCCTTTGGTGTCTAATAATATTTCTGTGTTTCTGTACTTTTTCATGATGGCAGTAACAGAGAAAGCTATCAAATACTATAGATAGAAAGCCATTAGGTTTGTTTCCACAAAATATCTAAGAAATGGTTGTATACCATTGCCAAAATTATTTTAAAATTCCTTTCAATGTTAACAGAGTGATAGAAATCAGGCCCAGGATATTCCTATTTGTACACAAATTGCATGAAGGCAAAACTGCAGTTTTGGACCAATTTTTAGCACACCTTGACCTCCAGTTGTAATTGTAAGGCAGCTTTTTCTAGTCATAATTTGGACTGTGCAGCAGGAAAGATGGCATGGGAAGAAATGAAACAAAATGCTTCCTAACAAAAAAATCTAAGCTATAATATTGTATATGCAACTCCATAACCTATAATGTACAAATATGGAAGTGCAACTATGCTTTCAAATGAAAATAAGACTGACCATAAAAAAACCTCCAAAAACCAGAGGAAAGTATATTGTGTATAGATGCAGTAAGATCAGTAAGTAGTAAAGCTTGCATTAATAAGATCATAAACATTTTATTGATTAATCAACCACTGYGTTTACATTTCTTGCTGTTATATGGGACTACAGAGAATTATATCCTTGGCAAATTAAAAACACATGTTACCTGCATATTCTTAAAGAGCTTATACTTCAGCCAGTAATAATTGAATTGTTTTGAATAAGTCCTTTGAAACAATAAAACATTTACATGGGGTGTTATCATATCTAGCTGTCTTCAGATTCATCCTTATCAGTGTCAAATCTAATCGTGCATTACCCAAACCAAACATGAGGCAAACTGCAGCTTGCTTCTAATAAATTTTTCTGTTAATTGTGTTATCACTTGCTGAATTGAGATTTCTGCATCTGATTGATTGCCTAGCAACGTTAGCGAGAGGATTTTCTGTTGGCTTCAAAATGCTTTGGGTTAGACACTTTGGTAAATTCTCCTATTTAGTCAGTGCCCTAACATCCCTAGGTCCRTGGTACTGCAACTGCATTGGACTATGGGCCTGTGATCCAAATAAAACACGATCTTTGTAATGCAGAAAGCCTTGCTTTCAGTGTTGTTAGCRTTTTCCAGGAATGAGCGTGAGCTAACTTGCCTGTCCTGTATCAGTCACAGCAGCAACCACAAGCGCTAAGGAATAAATGAGGCAGATTAAAGCTGGACAAACACCATCAGATCTTGTCATGCAGCATACAGGGGCCTTCCTGAGTTCATATTAAAGTAGATTAGCTCAAGATTTCTTCCTTACCTAAGTACAAGCTGTCTCTATTTAGGTTAGACACTGTAGAGTTTGGATCAAGATACTGCCTGCCTACAAGTGATACCACATACACTGTGCATAACCTCTTTTAACGCTATTCCTCACTAGCACATTTCAATGCTATGAACTTAAGAAAGAGAAAAAAGATTTGTGTCRCAAGACCTTTGCTGATATCGGCAAATACATTTGATTTAGGTGCATTCTCCTTGCGTTGCAAGGCAGAAATAATAGAATATTCAAGAAACTGAAAGTATTAAAAACTCTTCAGGAGTCTTCATTTACTGAAGATAGATTTCTGAAGACCAATGGAATAATGTTCTGCTTTTACCTTCTGTTGAATTGAAATGGGGGTGGTGGTGGTATCGAGTGCATTAGAAGTAAGATTGGGATCCATACTTACTGATTTGTCAGCAGCAAAAAAATTTAATTTCTGTTCTACAGTTTTTGAGTCTTGTTAGCAGAGTTTAAAATGCAGGGGTCAGAAAGGGTACAAAAACACCTGCAGATGCAGTCTTCACTTCTGATGAAGTCAACAGGAAGCCTCCCAGTTCTGTGATTCCAAGTATGGCATATACTGCTTGCTTGGTGAGCCAAATTATAGACCAGTGAACTCCCTTTTATTCCCCAAACAACCCCCAAAACATCCCCAAGCAGCAGTGTTGGAGCAGAAGCAGGCTCTGGTGGACTTTTATGCTCCCCTCCTTCCCAGATGCAAGCGAGAAAGGTATAATGTGGGGAATTTCTAGACTGTTAGCTTATGCACATTTTTTCAAAAGTAAACATGCAGATTTCCAGCATTTAGAAGCTGTTGGGTTTATGAAGGCTTTATCTGTAAGTTTCTTGGCAAAGGATTTATCTTCACGTGTGTTTTTTAAATTGCGAAGGACCTCAGCATTGTGCAATGKCTAGAATATAACAATGATGCAATGATTATATTCTCAAAAGTGGGAAATAACATTTCGCAAAAGTTTGCATGTCATATCTCATGGAAAAATCATTGTTTGAGGCAACAGTGCATTCAAACCATGTTAGCACAGATTAGTACAAGCCTTTCTTTGTGGTTTTGTCTCTCTGTAGGAAGAATGCTTAGCCACAGATGATATGCTTGTGGACTACTTTAACGAATTTTTGACTCTTCCGGTAAGTACCTTACAGAAATCCCTTGCAAAATACAACAAACACCTTGCTAAGATTAGTAGTAAGGTAAACCAGCTTAGAACATTTTGCATTTTGCCACTGGGAAATTAAATGGCTTTTACAATATGTCTGTATTTTAACGGTAGCAACTCATATCGTTCAATGTTATTATCTGTCAGGAAAAATAACACAGTATCTGGACTTCTGGACACAGATTTTCTCTTGCAAATTTACATATTTAAATCACAGTGCACCAAAATAATATGAATAGGAAATGAAAAAGAAATGTAAATACTTATTTAAAAAGCATAAGGAGTCCACTTTTATTCCAGTATCACRACATGCCGACATAACAAATGTTTGTCCTTTTACATTCTTCTGGCCATGTACTCAGTGATTAATAACCACTTTTCCTCAGGAACCAACTCTGTTTCTCTTCATGGCTGTGAAGATCTCAAAGCTGGCGCTCCCCTCCTCTTCCCCTCCCAYCTGCAGCTAGAAGGATGCAGCCTTACAGTGTATTCTGTGTGCTGATCCAGTTGCAGTTAGACCACCATACCCAATGCTCTATATTTAACCAGTTCCCCTATATTTTGCTCCTTTTCCCCATCAACTACCCTGCCTCCCCCCACTCTTATGGGAGTCACATGTACTCTCCTGCTCCCCCAGTGCAGCGGCCTCACCCAACTTCATCTTAGTAGTCTCAGCCCTGACTATCCCCATTCTCTCCATCCCCACACCTCACACCCATACTCCCCTGCAAGGCGGCACAGATCTTTCCACAGTGTCACTCATGGCTCCTGTGGGGTCTCCCAGCCGATCTACCCCAGAGCTGCCCCACAGCCTGTCCCCCTCCTAAAGCACTGCAGCCTAACACGCTGCACTATGAGAACATATACCCATTTCTGCAACTTGCTTGGTAGGATTCACCACCAGCATTAGGAAGGGGCAGAATATTTCTTGATTCTCCTTGGACCTAAGACTATGGGGCAGCCACTATTGGAATAAATTCAGTTATGATTCAGGCTTACCAAACTGAACTAGACTTAGATATACTCTCTAAACCACATGACAGATTTGTCTAAAAGTACACATAATGGGAGCTGTAGAACTAAGGATGGTAGGACGGGGTCCCCTATGCCAATTTTTTACCTTAAAACAGAATCTGGAGGTATTAAAACAACTCTATATCAGAGTGTGGGTTTTGTGCACAGCAGTGATACTGACTTCTCTCAGGAGCTCAGCCTTTACATGCTTTCACCACACTGCAAGATTCCTAACGATAATTTTTACAAAGCTAGGGAGATGCAGAGAATGTGTGGTGAGAGGACTGGTTTTTTTTCCCCTTCACCCCCCGCCTTGCAGCTGCTTTAGGATATCTGCCTAAATCCAAGCCTAACTACGTAGCTTTTAAACCCAGGCCTCCTTCCATGTGCCAGATTGTTCTTAGCACAGGATTACCATCCTCCACGCCTTTGCTGCTTATTTGGAAACTATGCTTCAAGTTTTCCCCAAATCACAGAGGATGGAGTGCGTAAGAAGTTCAGCCTGCTTAGTCTCTGGGTCTCCTTGGACATGCACAGATTTCAGGAGATCTATTAGAGGCCAAAATTCTCCTTGGCCTCAGAGGGTTCCTCAGCCCGCACTCCTGGCGCAGCTCAGCAGCTCTGAACCGCAGCGATTGTCCAGGAACTCCTGACTGCTCTGGAAGCCCACAGAAAAGAGTTCACAGACACTCCTGAGTAAACACTGTTTTATGCTGGTAATCTTGGTAGGTTTCTAAGATGACACATGGTCTCTCTTCTATATATTTACATATCTTCATGAAAACAGCTGCTCTATTAGCTATTTTTATCTGTAATGTTCTCATAATTGGTTTTATTTTCTTTTTGACCTTTTCCTGAGGATTTACCCTCTTCAGGATTAAGTTCTATTAATGCCTTGAGTTCTGTGGTTTGAATACCTTGTATTCCCCATTTCCCTCTCTTCTCAGAAGGCTTCTACTAAAACACTGCATTGAAATTTCCATTGCTTTATTCTTGTTGTGCTTATATGCTGTTGCCTGGGAACAGTATTACCCAGGTGTGCTAGTAGTTAGGCAACAAGTTAAACTGAAAATATTGTGTGACTTGATACAAGAAATCAGGGATAGCATATGCTTATTTTAAGAGACTGCCTCTGCGTTGATTTATAATGTACCACTAGTGTATGGAAAATTGTATCACTGGGGACTTGCTATAGCAGCAGCAGATTTTTTTTTTTGCTTTGATTTACAGTATATCCTTTAAGCGATCCTGTTGTTATAATAATATTCAGTGCAATCTGACACAAATATCTAGGTACTCCAAAGATCTACATAACTGTAATGAAGGATAGTTTGTGAGGAAAATATTTCTGAAAGACTAAATAATACAAAAACTCYGTGAGGGCACTTGTTGCCAGTAGTACAGTGATTTCACAGTAGCAGAAACCAATTACGTGACATACAAACGAGTTACACCTTCCTTAGTAACTAATCTAAAATGAAACATTTAAGAGAAACCTTGGCCTGGATACATTTCCATTTCTAGCTGGTCAGGCATCCCTAGAATTTGAATCTTGGATCCATGTATTTAAAACATCCAAGAATATGTTTAGCCAGGAATGAAAATTCAGAAGTCAGAAATCGCCATCCAGCTCAGTGTTGGAGGCCTCAGTAAGAAAGAGCAGTAATGTCAACTTGTTTCTCCTGCGCTCTACAAGCTGTCTGCTACTCGTTCCACCCCAAGTCCATGTTGGGGCCTTACCCCTCGTCTTCCAGTTACCAGTGATCCTGATGAAGACACACTCTTCCTCTTTGTGACTAGAGTTGCACTAGAGACATAAGAGCTAACTGCACCTCAGTCTCATATACAGGAGATGGCACTCTTGGTGGCAAGTCCCTCCTGCGGGTTTCTCTTGCAGCAGAAATATACCAAGTGACCACAGTTTTATCAACTTCAGATTTGAAGACTACTTCTTTTGAAAGTCGTTCTCACTATAAAAGCTCTCTGCTTATTAAAAAAAAAAAAAAAAAAGAGAATGAAGCAATTACTTCATCCCTTTTATCACATTAAACACATTCTCCTTTCCTTGCTTAGGAGCACAGAGACGTATTAATAGTGCCACACAGAAAGAAGAGGCAGCATACTGTAGGTAGATTGCTTGACATAATTTTCATGCTAATAGGAACTATTGTGGTGTGATTAAAAAAAATTGTGCTAAATGGTCTAGGAAGATGGTTATGGGCCAGTATGCAGCTAACAGATTTAACTTAAACGTGACTCCGCTGCATAGTCTGGGATCCAGGATTTGACGTAGGTGATGATTCTGAAAACAATTAAAGCACAAGTAACAAAGTTTGAGCCAATTGGCCTTTCTGAAAACAGAATGGTCCTGAAAACCTGGTGCTGTCAAGAGTAAAAACAGGCCTGATCTACGAGTAGCAGATGATGGAAAGGGCAGAAAGCAAAAAGCAATCCACTCTGCTGCACAGTTCAGGCCCTTCTCTGTTTTGAAGATGGTTGTGAATAATTGCATCAATGCATCAATGCATCAATTCAAGGCATCAATCCATGCCCATTAGTTTCCTCTTGTCTTTTCCAGGTGTGTGGAGGGAGGCTGCAGGTGCCAATACAACCTCCCTTAAAAAGGCTTTTACATCAGTAAGGCCCTACACGCATGTTATGTTGAGTCTTACCCAGGACTAAAACTTGTTTGCTATCTTTGAAATTCAAGGAAGCAAAAGAAGCTCTCCTGACTTTTCTCTTATTGATAGCAGGTTTACTCAAAATACTCTTCTCTTCTCTCTTAATTAGATTGTGGTATGTGATTGTGACTTGTGTCTTACTCATCAATGGAAGGGAAATCCTGGACTCATTCAAGTCAATGGGAAATTTGCCATTGACCATGTGCAGTGTAAATTTTCCAGGCACTTCACAGAGCTGCTCAAATTCTCTTCTGGTCTGGACTCTCACTGACATTTATTTATGATACACACATACCCATCTTAAGGAAGTCTTGGCAAAGCTCCTGGATGAGGTCTCTATTCATTCCCACCCTTTCAGGGCCTTAACCTAAGAGGCGGCCAAGCAGTGGTCATTCTGTTTCTCTTGGGATCAAGCTACATTACTTGGGGTGGGATGTGGTGAGCATATTTACACATTTGTTAAGTGTATCTAAAGTTAAGTATATCTGAAAACTGTTAAGGCAGAGAACAGTGAGATTTATATGTCTGATATCCTGGCAACATGGTGATGGATGCTGTTTTGGTTTCTGTTTTGGGAGGAGTGAGAGAAATTTGCCTTCTCTTCAGTTAAGTGTATAACTTTAGGTTTCAGAATTATGTATTCTATTTATTATTCAGCTGAAACCATATTAAATGTGCATTTGAAAGCTAAGAAATTTCTTTGCTGTAAAAAATGTATATGCAATTGTTTATTTAATAGTATGACTGTACCACAGTCTGAAAACAGCTTTTTGTTGTTTACTTGGAGATTTTTTCTGAAGCTGAGATGTCTACACTGAGTTACATTGGTCATGCTGCGTTCAAGGGGAGAATTGCTTGTGAGTGAAACAGTTTGCAAGTCTATAGGCTTCTTCTTTGTTGGTATTCTCAACTCCTTGTTGATCCTATTTATTGTGCTAAATTGATAATGTATGAATCCCAAGCTTCAAGGCTYCTGCCAAACCTGATTTATTTTTTCTTAACATCTTGAGGTATAATTTGGCTCTGGAGTTTTCCCTCTCTATCTTCAAAGGATCAAAAATTGGCCCAAACTAGAGAGACAATGTAGGGAAGAATGCATTGATACTCTTAGTCTTTCGTTAGTGTATTTTACTTGTCTGTAAAAAGCCAAAGCACTTGCCAAATGTGGGGTAAGAAAGACATTTCTTAGTATATTAGATTGGCACAGATAATTTTTCCCCCTTCCTTTATAGTGTAGGCTATCACCCACTCCTTAACATAGGCATCTTTACTGAAGAGATTCCTTGTTATTGCAATGACCTAGAATATTGGTGGTGCCATAAACTTCTCTCATTATTGTCCCGTGAAACATTGTAGGATTTTACGGCACTTGGTTTCTGTGGGAAAGGTTTTAAGTTCGCTACAGGGTATTGAGCAGGTTTTTTTGGTGGTTTTTTTTTTTTTTGTGGCTTGTAATGTGTGGGAATGGTTAGATTGTGTGTTTTGCTCCAAAGTTTTTCACATACTGAGAGGGAAATGGATTGACTGTTCCTCTCTGTCCTGTACTGCAACTAGGAAAATGTTTCCTACAAGAAATCAGGTTAATTTTTTTTGTGTGTGTTTGCATTTGATTTTTGTCATAACATTATCACTTTTATTTTTGTGGCGGGGATGAGTTAAGATGGTCAGGACTTACCCCTTCTTTTATTATGCTTATAAAAACATTCTGATTTATAATTCTGGTTTTCTTAAGTAAGCAAGTGAAATACGCTTCCCCAGAAAGGCTTAAACTGTTCTAAAATGCTTTTATACAATACTTTGATGAGATGCTCTATCTGGTAGAATTTTGGATTTGTACAGAGTCATAGATCACTCATGCTGGAAGGGGCTTTGGGCAGGTCTGTAGTCCAGCCTCCTGCCCAAAGCAGGGTCAGTGCTTTAGTGTTGACACCAGGTTGCTTGGCACTTTCTCCAGTTGGTCTTGAAAATTTCCAACAACTGATTCCATTGTTGCTCTGGACAGTCTGTTCCAATGCTAATTGTCCCACAATTACCTTTTTTCTTATATACAGTTGAAAACTCTACTGTTTCAGTGTATGACCATGGTCTCTTGTCCTCCCACCAGTCACCTCCATGAAAAGCCTGCCTCTATCTTCTCAGTAATCTCCTTGTAATTACTGTAAGACTGCTGTTAGGTCCTCCCACAGCTGTCTCTTCTTCAGACTAAACAAGCCCTGTTCCCTCAGCTTCTCCTCACAGGGCAAGAGCTCCAGCCTCCAACCATCTCAGCAGTTGTCTGCTTGACTTTTACTCAAATTTATGAACATCATTCTTGTACTGGGGACCCAAAACTGGATGCAGTATTCCAGTTGTAGTTTTACTAGTGTCAAGTAAAGGGGATCTACTGGCTACTGTCTGACTGATAAAAGAGGTATGCATGCCTTTTGATGTTCCGGGGGATAGGTAACTACATCTTGGTCCAAAACCCAAAAGTCTGGACTAGAATCACCTTTTTCAGTCAAGTATGTGGTGTATGAAGTCTTAATCTTCTTATCCCATGAGCATATGTTCTTTTGTTCCATTAGTTTATTTGTCTTATAAATGATTTGTAGTCAGACTCCCAAAATAGCAATACACTTTACATTTTAAAAATTGTCACTAGCATCTGTTTCACTACATTAAAGTTGCTGTGTGTTTTCTGTTCAGTTAATTAGAATGTGTATTGAAAAAGCTAGACTAGAGTAAGTTACAAAGGATTAATTAAAAGTAGATGTGTGTGATAAACTAATGTTGTCTTTGCTTAGTTTTCAAGTTGAATAACATGGAACTAAAATAATCTGGTCATATCTAGTCATGTAGCCCTATATTATGGAATTTGCACTTTGTTTGCTTTTTCCGCAAGCAAGAGCATTTCAAATCCAGAGAGACTGAAGCACCTTGTTTCTTAGTGTACTTTCTCCTGTTTCCTTTTGAAAAACATGAAAAAATAAATAAGGAAGAATACATTTGGAGGTTATTAAGGGTGCACAGTTAGTCACTTAAAAGCTGGTAGCAGCCCAAATTAGGTTTGAAAGTAAATGAAATGTACACGTAGCAAATTGGGAGGAGGTCTGAATGAAGTACAGAGAAATCTACTACGCATAAAAGCCTCTTTAAAATGCTGTTCAGTACATCTGGAGAAAAACCACTAAAACCTGCAGAGTACCCTGGAGAAAATTAATGCCAAAAGAGGCACAAGGTGTCAGAGGACAAAAACCAAGCCATGATTTCAGCTGAAGTTAGGTAACTAAATAGACTAATGCAATTCAATGCATGGCTCTGAGCAGTGACAGTCTGATGTCATAGGCGCTAATCACACACTTAAAGCTCTCACATGCTACGTGCTTTGCCAGGCTGAGCCTCCACAGTGACACATTATGGGATAAGTAGGGAATGTTGTAACCATATGTTGCAGCCACATGGTTCAATCTTGGGCATTGCTCTACAAGATGTTGATCAACAAGGGGGCTTCAAACAGAAGCAACAAAATAGCTGACACTGACCTGGTTACTTTGGACTTATATAGGTGCGAAGAAGAAGAAAATTGGTCTGTAATATATTTCTATATTATATGTAGCATGTATTCAGCATATGTAGTATGTATATGAATTAYGTCATATATGTGAGTATATGTGTGTATATATGTGATATATGAAAAAGTTGAAGGAAATGAAAAATACAGTGCTTGAAAAAAGAAAATAATCTTATTAAGTGCAGGGGAATGACAACTGTACAAACACCAGGTGGGATCCTGTCTGGAACAAAGCCAAAAAGAATTTTGGCACTGGGTCTGGATATGGCCAGGATTTTCTTCAGTTCTTAAATACAACATGCCTTCCTGTCCTCCAGTTCAGTGCAGAGATGCTTATATGCTCTGGTTGTATATAATGTCATATTCATAACTGCCTTGGGTATCCCCCATTACTTCTGTAAAATCCATCCATATTTTCCCTCTTCATTTCAAGTAAGAGAATTTGAAAGATAGTCTTTTAGGGAAATACCTAATACCAGAGCTCAAAAGATGAAAGATGGCTCTGTTTTAATGTGTACACATGCAGTGGGTTTTTTGGAGTTGACAAAAGTTACAATTACATAGCTGACATCACTGAAGTTTGGTCTACCTTATACAGTATCTGACTGAACTAGTGATGTATAATAAAACCTATTACAGGCCATAGGTTTTGGTAGGTGTTTAACCTACAAGTAACAATATGGTGAAAAGCCTTTCCTACATATGGAAATCTTCAGATTCATCCTCCTCAAATGCATCTCACATTTAAAAGGTCAGCTTCTTTGCTAATCTTTTCAAGCCTTGATTGTTTATGGTAATGAATGGGAGAATAATACTGGAGATCTGATCCTATAGGTAAGTAGTCTCCTTCAGAACAGTTACTAAAGTCAATGGTGAATTATATATTCTAGACATCTGTGTACTGGATCTATTATTTGCATGTGAAAAAGAATGGTCTGTGATCTAGAATGAGTTAAATTCTTAACAATTAAGCATAGCTGAGACAAAAAGTAGGAATGCTTTGCAAAGCTATTCAGCGAAGACACTAAAGAACAAGAATGCAGAAAAATTACTATTCCAGGCCCTAAACATAAACTACAGCAGGCAAGAGAAAGAAGCCTCATAATACCAGCTTGCATTCTGTAGGATGCTTCTATACTATAAAAAATAACTTTCTTAAATGAAAGAGTTCCCTTATTACCATGTTATAAACTTTCCAAACGTCTTTTGCAGACTTTTGCCCAGCCAATTAAGTTTAACTCTGACTTTGGGGTTTTTGAAGTAGTTAATGATGCCCCAAAACGCCTGGAAAGCCAGCTGAAAAAAATTCTACATGATCAGAAACCYCCAAACCCCATTTATGATGTTCTAAGGAAAGCAAAGAATGATGGGCAGCTCTCCAAAATGTGCAGCGCTTCTCCAACCTTCAATATTGATCTAAATTACAACACTATGGTAAGCATCTTATAGCCCCTGAGTTTATATTTAGATCTTACTGTAAAGATACTGGCAGTAGTTATTGTTGTGTTTGGCTTGGTAGCTTGGGAAAAATGTTAATTTATGTTAGGAAAACATAATGATGGGCCAAATTATGCCCTGCAATGCACATGTGTCTAGCAGACAAGTGAATGGAATTACACATGTACATCCTGTAGCTCAGAATTTTGAAGATTCTGTAGGGCAGGATTCAGTTGTGTGGTCTGAATACTTTTTAATATTAAAAGAAAAAATATTATGACAACAGTTACTTTACTAGTGATCCCTGGAATGTGCAAATTGACTGAAACTAATGCATCTCAGTCTTTCCTTATTAATTAATTTCCTTGTGTGGCTATGAGCTCATCTGTGGTCTGGCAACACATAAGTCTCTCTTCCATTAATTCCCAAAGGATTTACATGGTTAGCATCAATTGAAATGGCCAGAGAAAATAATCTTTGGCAACAAGAAAGCTAAATTAATGGAAAGATAGGTTGGATTTTAGAAAAAAATTCTTGTTTCAGACTTGCTCAGATGTTATCAATTTTGGTATTCTTACCTGTTTACTTTCAGGACTTTCTTCAGCACCAAATTAGGCAGGTTAAATTTGGGAATTGAAGCACCATATGCACCTGAAAGGCTACAAGACAGTATAATTAGTTGTGGGAGTTTACCTTTAAACAATAGCTTTGGAGGAGAAAAAATATTTCACTGGGATACTTGGTTTATTCCTTTCTTGCTTGCTTTGCATTGGTGTGACTGATGTGACTTCAGTTCATTTAATTCAAGGCCAGTCTAAGGTCTTGCTGCATTTTTAGAGGCGGCTGCTCTAAATTATGTCATAGCTGGAAAGCTGAGAGAAAACCAGGGAGTTGTAACAGTCTGCTGCTTTGCCCAGTATAAGCTTAATGATTTTCAGAAAAGAAAACAGTGTTGAGAGAGGTCAAAAGGCAATGATGTTTAATAAAATGATAGTAATGTGAGATTGCAATTATCTGCATCTAAACTGGACAAATGGTACAATAGGACAAGGCTCACAGACATCCCTACCATGTTAAATAATTATTTTCACAAATACTTTGCTTGAGAGCACAAAAGCAGAAGAGCTATTCTCAATTTCTTATTTGCTCTCAGGATTCAACTGAGGAAACATTGTGTGCTTGTGCAAGTGTGGCTAATGTTGCTCTCTGGGATAACCTCACATCATTGCAGCTGTGGATGGCCTTTCCTGACAAATTCAAAGCCATTTCACTATTACTTACATCTTTCATGTGGTTTGGAGCAACAGGGCTCCTGTATTATTTAAAAATACATTCCTTTCTCTGGGCCATTTTCCATAGATGGGAAGCATTACGGCCTTTTGAGGAGCAGTATGCCTCAGTACACTTTCTTCTCCTTTTTGGGGGAAAGGGTGATGTTTCTTCTTATTTTTGACTCCTCCTTTACTGGACAGGTAACCTAGATGCCTCATCTAGTTCAGCTTGGCATCTCAAGGCTGAGCTAGAACAAAACGGCCTACAAAACAGCATGCCAAAAATTGTTACTGCAACTACACAAGGTGAAAGAAGTCAGCTTCATTCATTGTACTACACTATGACTGAACCAGAAGAATTCATCACAGACCAACTGCATCAAGTAGTTCAGTCCAAATCAAATAGGATTTGATCTTTCAGGCATTGGGTGGTGCTGCCTCCTTTGCTTTGACTGCTTTCTTCACACTGACTGAAGAGATTGACAGTTGCTTTGAATATTACATTGCTACAAAAAGTCACCTTGAGTGGCCATCACTGGCACATTACTAATGAAAATGAGCTATGATTGGAGAATCCTATTAAGCCTTTCAGGCTACAGCCTGAATTTAAACACATCTTGCCTAAGAAATACACCCAGCGATATTTTTCTCTGTATTTTACTTCCCTCTCAGACTGTTACAAATTTACAGATAAGCAAAAGTTCTCTGCATGTGTGCATGCACACTTACAAATTATTGATATGGAGGTAAGTATCTTCTTATCAATAGTCAAAATCAACTTGGCGTAAAATATATTAAGAAAAAAACCTGCAGAGTTGGGTAGAATTGATCACAACTATGGAAAGAAACTGGCTGGCATCCCACATACCTTACTTCAGAGAAACCCCAGTTCAGCAAAGCACTTAAGTTTGTGTTTAACTTTAATCAAGGGAAGTTAAACACATGCTTAAACTTAAACACGTGCKAAAAGCTTTGCTGGATTGGGTCCCAGCAAGGCCTAAGGCTGACTGGGTAAGGAAGCTAACCAAGGTAACAAAACCCATCAGATTAAATATAGCATCTTTCTCTGGGGAAGGGGAAAGAGTAGAGGTTCTTTCCTTCTGATAGTATGTATAATTTTGTGTACCAGCCATGTACAAACGTGAACATGTTATGAATCACTCAGACAAAAAACTGGGCTGTGAGTCAGTAAATACATAAATATTAAATGCCAAAATAAAGAGACTATCTTCTGTATTTCAAAAAAGCTTGTCAGTTACCAAAAAGAGGCATACACTCTGTGGTTGGGAGTAATTAGTCTCCATCTCCACAAATTACATTGTATGAGCCCCTGCCAACATAAGCTTTCCATATTTTGAAATATTTTCTTCTCTCTAAATGAAACCACCCACTTGCTGAGTAATTCAGATTTTTTTAATCCCCTACAGATATATATGAGGCAGAAATAACCCTTGTCCCTAATGGAATATTAGCTCATGGAAAGAAAATTTAAAATGTAATCTACATGAACTGATTATTTGGTATAGCAAGTAGCATCCATCCTTGCACAAACTTCACCTGTTTTTAGGTGGACAAGTGGAGTTACTGCATTCTTCCAAATCATCAGTCTCATCTTCACTGAAAGGAAAAATGCATCTCAGATAAATAAAACAGGTCATGCCCTGAGAGTGGAAAATGTACGCTCTTAAAAAAAAAAATTAAAAAGTGTGCCATGTGTCATTTCTAAGGGATCTAAGCTATGGATCACTGTGGCCCTTAGACAGAGAGCTTGCTCTCTGTGTAAGACTCTAGGCATAGTGTTTTGGTTAGCTCTGTGTAGTTGGCTGCTCAACACCTCCCTTCCACCCCCCAAACCAATCTTTGGAGGCACCTCCTGTTCTGCTTTGATGAGGCACTGAGGCTTAGACCGCCTGAGCAGAAATCTGTTATGGGCCCGATTCATAACGCACTTAGGTTTCCACTACAAGAGTTACTGTGTGCAATGCARTTATGCAATGCTCCAACATAAAAGYGGGAAAGGTCATAGCTGATTGGCTTTTTATTTGTTTGGTTTTGTTTTTAATATCCACAGCTCTCCCATTCTGGGAGTATAATTTAAGTTAAGCGTTTCTTACTCCTCAAATTCTTGAGCAAAAAGGTAATAGTGGTTATTTATAAAATGTGATAAAGTCAGAAAAATTAGCAGTTTCCTACTGCAGAAAATTTATGAGCATCCAATTTGCATTTGGAATTGTACAGTAAAAGCATGATTCATACACACATTATTTCTGAAGAAAAAACACCCATGATTTCTTTAAAAAGTGGTATTCTTATAGGTGAAATCAGATTTAGACCTTGTTAGCTGTTAATCAGAAAGTAAAGTAACTCAATTGTCGCAGCACTATTAAGGCTAAACTGGATAACAAAGGTGATGTTCATTGCATATTTGTCTTCCTGAGACAATGCTTCTGTAGAAGGGGGATGGAGAGAATCAGTCACATGGCAAACAAAACAAGAAAGTCAGGAATTCTGCACATCTTTGGCATTTCTTTTTTCATAGTGTCTTGATCGAGAACAAGCAATTCAGTGGATTAAGAAAGAAAGGCTTCCAGCATTTCTAGAAAGCGACTGTTACTTTGAATACAGGTACTGCAATCTTTTATGCTGTCTCTCAGTTTTAAATTTGTACATTTTTCTCTTCTGTCTAATTCACCTTGACAGTATCCTTAATATGTTTTCTCCTACCTCGTCCTGTTTAATTTTAGCATTTTAGTGACCTGGATAAAGTAAAATCAGTGAATTTTTTCACTCATCATTCTGTAATTTTCCTTGACCATGAATTACATACTATATTACACCATTACAGAGAGAATAAGAGTGGGGTTTGCTGATTTCTGAATCTMTGTTCCACTGAGATATCATGGTACCAATGCATCTGTCTCTAATCAATATGGAGGCCATTTAAGTGAAAGATACGAATCCATGAAATCTATTTGGAAAAAACAGCCAGTCCTTTTTATTTCAATTATTAGTTTTGTATCTTTGGGCCTATGGTCAGACTTCCTTTTGCAAGGTTCTCTGGGGGATGCTGTGGCATAGTTGGATGATTTACAGTTATACACTTGCTATGTTTTTTAGATGTCCTTTCAGCAGATGTTCAGGAGGTTTAGTGTGCTTTTTGGAAGGATCTGCCTCTACATCCCTTAAGGTTGTGTCTAGATGCTGATAATTGTAGTGTGTTTTAGGGGTCCTACAAGGAGAGGCAGCCTGGCATTAGGGTTCACAAAACTCTTGTTTGGCGATTGTAATGACAGACTAGTTACTGGGGTATGGAGTTCTGCTTGAAAAATTTCAAAATATTTTTAACTTCCAATATCCCAAAGACTGCACTTAAATTCAAGCAGAAAACTGCAAAGAATAAACAAACTGTGAAAGAGTGCTCCATTTTACCTTTAATAGCAGCCTGCTTTACATATATCTGGGCCTCATGAAACACTAAAAATTTGATCTTCTGCTATAGCAAAGTATTTTCTTGATCAAGCAGAGTTACCTAAGAGAATTACATAAAACTAACTTTAAACATGTGCCTGATTTCCATTGACATCAGTATTTTAAGTTGCTTTCCTGAATCAGGATCAAGAGAGGCTGAGATGCTAAAGGGGAAACTTGCATTTAAAGATGAAGATACCCTAACCCTAGAAGGAAATCCTATTTGCCCTCAAATAGCGGGGACAAACGAAACTGGGCATTCAGCTCATGGTCATAGGCTCAGGCATAGGCGGCTTCTTCCCTTCACATCCACCTTGGTTGGTTTTGTACTGCTTTCTGACTTAACTGAGTAAGTTCTGCCACAGTTCTTGAGCCCAGAGCATCCTCATTATTGCCATGTGGTTCTAGGATTGCCTTTCCTGAACATCGCAAGGTTCACACTAACACAAGGTAGCACTGGAGTGCTGTTCAGTACTATGAAGTCCTCACATAGCAGCCAGCTGAACATGGCAGCGCGCCAGCTGTCTTGTTATCATCTGTAAGTTCAATTAGTATGATCACTGCTGTGGCATTGCTGCTGGAAGATTGCTTGTATCAGGACTAGGAAATGTAGTGTCTGCTAGTGACACAGGGCTTCTGCAATCTGGGAGAATAGTTCCATTTTAGCAATCAAAATGTTCAAGGGCTTCTTGGCAGGGCTTGGGACTGCATAGGTACATGCAAGGTCATGCTGACAGATATCAATTTTACTGGTAAAGCTTGATAATGCAAAGCAGGCCACAACTGTAAAGCTGGTGGGCTATGGAATGGCAGTACTGGCGTTTATATATGTGAAATAATAAAGCAGATCATGAAGTTCCTTGTAGCAATTTATTTTTAGAGTTATCATGGTTTTTATTGCTTATTCTAGGGAAAAATCAACTGTTTCTCTGACTAAAAGCTAAAATTAACTATTTTCTTGTCACAATGTTTAATTTCAGGCTAGCAAAATTGATATCACAGGTAGAATGGAGCAAGACTGGCATTAATTTCATTATAGATAGTGACTACTATCCCTGGATAAGGAAGCAAGACCCAGGTTCTCCCCCTCCTGAGGAGGATGACACTTTGTTGACTATGAAGAAGTTCTACGTCTCGCTTGGCCAGGTAAAATAAACATGTTTAGTGGGTGTAACATCAAGCCAGATTGAATGCATTGGTTAAATTATTGTAACCGAGGTCACAACATAATTGGACAACTGATTCTCTGAATATCCCTTGTTTTCAAAGCTCTTTGTACTAAAGAAGAAGGTTGATGTGTTGTAATACAGCTTAAACATAAGCTGTGTTACAAGTATGCTCAGCTACTGTCATACAGTTCTCTTCACTGGGAACTATCGTTACAGAAATCTACACAGACTGCATAAAATGACGACAGTAAGCCCTCTGCTCTCAGAAACAGTGCAATAAATAGAGAAATTTGAATTATTCTATGACATTTCTTTTCCTAGGCTACGGTTTCTCAGACAAAGGATTGGTTTACGTTAGCAAAACAAAGTGAATCCATGAAAACTACAGATTCATTTATGCATCCTGTACCTGCTAGTCAAATTCAAGATATTCAGTGTTTGCCTGGGCAGCATGAAAGAGACAATTCATTAAGCAAAAAAGATAACCTTCTGGGTAAGTAACAGGGGCTCAGCCATAGTATTTATAACACAACTCTGACGAGGTGGAAAGAAAAGGCATTCCAAGGAGTTGCTGCTAACTCCACTTACTACCTTCTGAGTATTGTGTGGTATCTTAGGCCTCGCACGGGGATTTGTTTCTTTCCATAGCCACAACATTAAATGAAAATTTGAGCTAGTAGCCAAGTAATTTTGTGATAGTAGAAGCCTCTTTTCTTATATATTTCTGTCTCATAGATGTCTGTAAGATTCAGCTGAGGGGTTTYTTTTTTCCATTTAATATGTTTTGAAAGACTTTCTTGTCTGGATTCTTTGGGTATTTGATAATGTATGATTTGTGTTGCAGCCATCTTCTTAGGGTATTTACCTTGGGCACTTAAAGGCCTTTTGGCTGCCAATTTTTATGAATCTTAAAGAACGTAATCATTTGTGACACTCCTGTCTATCTGTCAAATTTAACTGAAATTGTTCAGCAGGTTTCAAAGATACAGGGAGAGAACATACAGATGCATATATGGACATACCTGACTGCATAGCCTTGCTTTTGCTCTGTAGGCAGTAGCAAGATGAACAGAGAAGTCTCAGCTCATATGTTAGGAGTTCTCTCTCCCCTATTCTCAGAGGAAAAAGCAGCCATTCCACTTTGAGACTTGTACTGCTGGGACCTCAGAGTCCAATTGCTGAATGGAAAATTAGAAGACATGATAACTCCAGCAGTCTGTCTTCTTCCCCAAACCCATGAGGATCACCCCAGGAAATACGTTGCTGATGCATGGATTATTAATGAAGTTATTCAAGTTGCACTTGTTTGCAGCTCGTGAGTCTACCACTAATTTTTGCAGTGCTTTGAGCAGAGAGTTCACAAGCGCACCATTCTTGCAGAGCATCATAATGTAGTGTAGCTCTGTATTGCAGTGGGCTGGCCATAGGCCTATGGAAAGCGTCTCTGTCTCTTCTTTTGCTGCAGTTGTCCTGCAGTCAACAGCATTTTGCCTCAATGAATATTTTACATCTTCTCACTGAAAACTTTATTACTTTATTTTATAACATAGACCTTTATTTTACATGTGCTTATTACTCTTCTTTATGCTTATTTCATGGGAAATCCAGCATTCTTTCAGTCAGAAATCTTTCTTTAGGCACAGTATTCACCTGGTGTAGGGGTCAGGCTCTGGAAGCAATAGAGGACATCAGCTAAGTTTGTCAGAGCCAGCCTGTAATTAGAAAGAGTTCAATAGCTGAAGGTATTTGCTTGGACAATCCAGTTTGAATTCCTTGCTCACTGCTTCAGTTGGATCAGGGTTATCAATTAATGTCTTGCACAAAACCCTGAGCCACTTGGCTTTTGATTACTCAAGAGCTGTGTATCTCTCTCCCTAATTCCCTAAGGCCCTGTGAAATCATTCTTCATGTTTCAATTTCACAGAACTGTGTTGAGAAGCTGTAATTTTTCTTTTTCAAGTGAAAACATTTGAAATAGTTTAGAAATAAGAAAAGATATTTTAAATCACACTGATTTCTATATTAATGTCAATATATTGTGCCATATGTACTTACACATGAAATTATGTAAGTATGGAGCAGGGAATCTCTATGCCATGTTCCTAACCCAAGTGTCTGTCTGTGACAGTGGCCAGCAGTGGTTAGACGTGGTTTATTTTTGGAGGAAGATGGAAGGAATGTCTAACTGCCATTGCCATTTATTGACTAGGCCACCATAGGTGGTTACACAGGCTGATAACATTACAAAAGTGAATTTGGTGGATCTGAGAGATTTAGCCCTTTTCTATCACTGTCTGATGTAGTGCATGTGCTCAGAGGTTGTAGCAGTCTCCTCACTGACAATGTTTTTGCCTTAGTGATACAATAGAGTATGAAAGCCTACTTCTTAGCTTTAGGGAAATACAGAAGATTCAGTTTATTCTATAGTTTAAACACTGGATTGATATGAAGATACTGTAGAGCCACAATTGAATTATGACTTTTTTTTTACTTTCACCTAGATTCTGCTGCTGTTCACAATATCTGTAGTTATTCTGCTCAGTTTTACAGGGCTGAATGGTACAGCATTAACCTAGCTAAGCAGTATGTATAGTCAAGGTCATCTTTGCTAACATGCTCCAGAAGTACTCAATTTGCTAAAAGTCTGGCAGAAGTAGAAAAGATATTTGAGCAAGTTAAAGCAGTAAGTTTCTTTCTCAGCAGACCAGGATGGCAGGGCATGCTTAATAGCATGGGAATGATGAGGAGTCGGGTAAAAGGAATGAAGTAAAGAAATGTAGACCAAAAAAACAGGGCTGGTCACTGTTCTGAACTTGTTAGTTATGAAACACCTCTAAATGGAAAGGAGCCATTTCTGGGTGGCAGACTGGACTGCAGGATTGTTAAATGTTTCCAGAGCCCTTGACATAATCATTTGTTTTGTTGTCCTTCTATGTGTGTCAAGATTTTACCCAACTGACAGAGGCCTGTTCGATGTTTTAGTCTTTTGCAATAATCAACGTAAGTAGACAAAGAATTATCACTTACTAGCTTCCTCAAGCCTGAACAAAGACMAGTCCTGCTACATACTGTGACTTTGATCAAACTATGACCAGGAAGAAACCAGGGTCAGGAAGAAATCAGGCCTTGCAGCACAACAAGGTGGTTTAACAAGTGCTGAGGAGCTGGGATGCTCAGCTGAGTAAACAAGACAATTGGCTCCAGAGGGAGTTGTTCCTGAGCTCTGCTGCTCCACTGGAATTCAACAGGGAATGAGTTTCTGAGTCATGGGGCTGAGTTTCTAGCCAGATAGCAACAGCAGACGCACCTCTGCCTTTCCCTGCTCTGCAGCGTGACATGGTCTGATTGTTCTGCAGCAGCACAATATAAATATGTTGCATTTTTTAACTTGGAAATGTTGATATGCAAGAGAACAGTCCTGAATCAAAAGGTGTTCAATGATTTTTTCTGATTTAATGCAGAAGCAGGCTCCCTGTCTAAGGAATGCCACCAACGAAGTTTCCTTTCCCCTTCAAGGACAGCATCAGCAAAAGCTGACATTATTAGGATGAGATCCAGAGAAGCTGAGGAGGGTTCTTCTGTGGCCATTGCTGAACATCCTTCCCACACTCAGTTAAGAGTTTATCTAGACCTGAAATGGGACAGTGCAGCAAAAGAAGAAAATGGACAGGAACGCGCAACTTTTCAGACACCAGAAAAATTCATACCAGCTTATACTCAATTTGTAATGAAGGAACCTATTTCAGAACTGACCCACCAGCCAGCTGCTGACATTGAAAGTGATGTGGATTTCCACAAACAGCCTGAAGTGTTTATACAGGAGTTAGCAAATAATGAATTTGCCCACGGTACTGCAGAGTCACTCTTTTCCCAAAGTTCTTCTCCATTTACTGTCTTGGACTCCAAGAGAGAACAAGATACTGAAGAAGTAAGCTTAAGATCAAGTTCTGAAAGCAATGGGGCAGACAGTAGGGCTGCCTGGTGTATTAGTCACAGGACTTATGACACGGGCAACAGACACGAGTTTGAAAGATTCAAGAAGTTCATTAAAGGAACAGTTGGGGAGAGGTACTGGTGGCTCTGGGTGGATATTGAAAGACTAAAGACTCTTAAGGACACTACAAGGCAGCAAAGGTACTTCCCATTATTTAATAGTTATTCCCATTGTTTTAATACTTGTAACCCAGCTAGATCAATGCAGGTTTTGAGATTTCAGAATAAATTGTAATGTTTGAATAGAACAGACACAATTAAAGTGATCATGAGTGTCCTGACGTGAGTAGGAATGACTCTGCTGAAGCTGATAAAGCTCTTTTTGCAGAGTCATGTTTGCAAAGCTTACATGAAGTCAGAAGCACTGTAGTATTAAGGCTTTGTTAGAAAGAGATTTGGAAAACAGATGGCAACAGAAAGAAAAAAAAATAAAATAATTTAAATTCACAAGTAGGGCATTCAGTATGACAAACTGCTTTAGTGAAAGGCTCTGCTGGATTCAGATTGTCTATTCTAAGGCACTGCACATTTTATCTTATACACAACCTGTCTCTAATTTGCAGAAAAATTGTTTCAGYTTCTGCCACTTGCAATTAAAAACATGTTGCATGACAGCAGTTTAACCAGTAGGATGAACTGTACTTAGTTCTGTATAGCATCTGATACATGCTTATGTGACTATTTTTGTTGACTCAAGGCAACTCAGTAAGATGAAAAAACTCTATCTGCTGAGCAGTGGAGACTATTTCCTCAGTTCAGAAGTGTTACTCAGACTTGATCTACTGCATGGACATCAGTGGAATATAAGGCATTTAAGACGGATTCAGCCTGAAGTAGTGAAACCTCTACTTCTTTACTGGTATGAAAAAATGAACATGAACTAAGATTCTATTGTTTAACAAATGTCCCTTTTCTTTGATAAGCCTATTAAGTTTATTTCATCTCACTTATCCCATTGCAATTATGGGAAGCAATGCCATTGTAAATACTAGCAGATGTTGCCTCTGAATTTTTAGTTGGGCCTAAACTACACTGCAATCTGCTGAGAAGCCAGGTAGATCTGCCTTACTGACCCCTTGTTATTTTACTGCCAGAGCATCTGAGCTACTTTGTGTATAGCTGCCTTGGATACCATTCAACTACTAAACTTCAGGCTGCAGGGTAGGGAAATCCCTCCAGGCATAGAAGGTTAATTCTGTCCTAACCTATCCCCCATATTGCCCTTCTCAAGTTTCTGAGGATGCTCTGTGTATACATCTATGTGGAATTTGACCCTGAGACTTCACTGTTCAATGTCGGTCATACAAAATGCCTTTTACATATTGACAGCTTAAGTGAGGATACAAATTCTAACCTGTTTCCAAAACTTAAGCTAAATTTTTGAAGGTCTTCTCCCCAAGGGGGATCAACAAATTGCAGGCATAAACAAATACCTGCAACTGTGACCTTTGCTGTGGAGCCTCATGAGAGTTGTTGTCTGTGTCCTGTGACCTACAATCCCTTCCTATTCTTTGCTGTAGGATGGATGGGGCATATCCTACTGCAGGCGYATAAAAAGACAACTATGTAATGGTGCAGAATTTGCAACCTAAGTTTATGTGTAGCTTGGTTTTAGATTTGGAAGAGTGCAATGTCTAAACATATCTTTAACACTAACTGATTTTTAATTCTAGGTGCATATAGCACCATATCTTGATACAGTAAACACCATCACGGGGAAAAATAAAAGATGCCAAATAGCCTAGTATTTCATGTTTTGGGAAAGTTCTACTTACTAGCTTTTTTTTTCCTAGGGGTCCCAGATTTTGTGTCACTCGTTCAATAGCAATAGAAACTGCCAGTGCAAAACTGAAGCTCTGGCACACATGCCAAGAGAGACCAAGGGTGGACATTGATCCTTTTCCACAAATGGTATCATTGCTACCATTGACACCTAAGTCTTGCATGCCCAGGATACCACCTTCCCTTCCTCAGGTAGGTAGGATCACAACATTGAAAAACAAAGCCTTGTCCCATCAAAAATAATGATAAAACTCCTTGAATTCAATGAGACAAGAATATGGTACTTGGTTGTTAGGAAGTCAAGATTTAGCAAACTGGTCTATCGCAGATGGTTATGTATAAAAATGCAACAAAATTTTACTATACTTTATACAACAGGTTGCTATAAATTGAGTCAAATTATCTTCTCAGTTACATCCTGGCTATTATATAAATCTTTTGGATAGGTATTTTAGCTCGAAATTCTCAGAACTGCAAAAGTAGGGATCTAGCAGCGCAGATTCTGCCCTTCAACCAGCCTTATCTTAATCCAGAGTAATTCTTACAACTTCACTGCAGTTACCCTGAATCTACCCATCATGTTTGTAAAAAGGGCAGAGTTCTGCTCATTTTCTATCATCACAGTCCTTCAATCAGCTACACGTGATTTTTGCTTTCTACAGAGCCATGAGCCACACAACACAGACCTTTTTACAGCATGTAGCTTGCAGGTGGCCAGTTTAGTTTTGACTCTTTTTTCCTTGAAAGCCTGAATTTGAGAGGTAACTGCAATGAAAGCTGCAGGTTTTCAGCAACACAGTGTTAAGCCTCAGGACAGAAGGTACTTGGAGAATGTGAATCAAGACTGTGGTTCCAGTATCAAGAACTGGATGGTCTATGCCACAGATCTGTTCACACACACCTCTGTTACTTTGAGTTGGATAGTTTTAGATTACAATTATATTTTTTAAAAAGCTAGTTCATGGAGATAATGGAGGAAAAACAGTGGAACAGATTTCCTGTTCAGAAGAAGCTCTGTTCAGGAGCCAGATCCTGCTGATCACAGCAGGAATGGGAGCCAGAAGCAGCTGCCTCTTACAGAGACCAGTTCTGGCTTCACAAGGTGTGCTAATGATCCAGGACTAGCTGTAGGTCAGGGAGACAGGATCCTAACTCTGCAGGTTTTCCAGCCCCTGTTGAGTTCAGCACTTGAAGAAAACTATGACCTGACACCCATTAAGCTCACAGAAACAGTTGATGGACTGTTTCTTGCTGCTCTTTTCTTTTTTTTTTTTTTCTGTGAGAAATCTGGACTTTCGAATCTTCCAGCTCCACTGTGCTTGCAAGAGCTTAGAAAAAGCAGTAACTCTGGGTGAATTTCTGAGGGCACTCTGAATGCAATTGGCATCTCCAAAAAGTCATAGCATGATTTTGTTCAAAATAAGTCAGTGATGGTGTGGCAGAATGCCCCCTTTCTCTCTTAGTCTGGGTGATTGTATCTGTCTTACAGCCTTGGTTTATAGTGAGCTACTTAAGGTAATCTTTTAGTAAAGATTCACAAAACTAAAATTCTATGCAAAGTGCATGTAACTTTTCTACCTGTTAAAAATGTAATTTTTAAGTTATAGTGGTTATTAAGGTGTGCTGAAAAATCTTGGAAGATATTCAGAAAAGCTTTTTGCTATTTGCAGTATTACATGTTGTGATTGACAAGGAAAAATGGTCCTGAAAACCCTTGAATGTTTTTGAGTAGTTAATGAGAACATGTTAAGAAAACACAAAGGTGGAAAAATAATCAGATGCCTTATTTTTCTTTTATGACTTTTAGAAAAGTAGAACAAGCTCACCAACAACTTTATTAAAACTAGCTACACCAAGTTTCTCTTTGAAGAGGTCATTAAGATTATCACCTACCCTGCCATCAAGTCAGAGCCCCCAAAGGGATGACATTTCTAGCAGTAGAAAGTGGTAAGTACAGAAGTCCCTTGTACATTTTTCTGCACACCAATATACCTCAAATATTTATGAAAGACTTTTAGATCCTAATGTTTTCATGAATACTTTTCTTTAATATAATAATCTGCTTAGTGAAGGTACAGATTGCATGCATGGAGAATTCCACCCTGGCTGATTAGTTTCTCATTTGTTTGTGCTACAACACAAAAGGATTTATTTCTCCAAATGCAAGTGTTTTACTCTCTCTTATATAATCATTGATATTCTCTACATACATTTATATTCTTTTAACCTGTCTCAAGCGCTTGCCCTCAAAGATATGCTGTGTCAGGGATTTCCACAGGGCCACATGAAAAAGTATTCCTCTACATTTTTTACATTTATTATACATTTGAACTCCATGTACTTTTTCCTCTACTATTCACTATGTCATTCTACCTCCCTCATGCCCCTTCTTAGTTGTTTATTTTATAAGCAGTCCTAGTTTTTTCTTAAATAGGTATTGAAAATTTTGTTTGTTTGTGGATCCAGGCCAAAGTCAGTGAGCAGAGACACGATTCATTGCTTAGCTTTGGATGGCACTGCAGACTCCAAATACCAGAGTCACAGAAAGTACACCTATGCTGAGCTTCTCCCGGTAAGTAGCACTTGAAAATTTTAGTTGTCTTGAATCATGGGTTAAAACACTTTATTCTGTAGTATTAATGTGGAAGTAGTCAATGATGGGGAGAAATTGGTTTGATTATGTGAATGTCAATGCTGGGTGCAGAGGTATAATTAGAATGTCAGCATTTTCTGTGTGGTATTTGTCACCTATTTGATAGGAAATCATGGCACATACAGAGGTTTATTTTCACTAGAAAGTGTTGATCTTCTCCATGGTGACCATGTGTTCAGTAGACTATTATGGAAAACTCACTGGATAAATGCTTCAGTGGAACCATTGCCTAGGAAAGTATACCAGACTTACAGTGAAAACTGAATCTGCCCTAGAAAGTCATTAAAATAGTAAAATTCATAAGAGGAAAATGCTTCACTTGTACAATTCCTCTTTATTGCTTGTGTACTTCATTCTTTTCTTTGTTGAATTATTGCCTGCTAAGCAGGCCCTCAATCCAGCAAACCTCGGGAAGGACAGGCTGCACAGAGCCTTTTCTCAATAACTGTTAAAATGCTGACAAATTGAACATGTGAGCTGTCAAGATTTGGCAATTTAAAATATATCTGAAACTTTTCAGGTTTGTGGAATGGTCTCGAAACAGCCTGCTGTTTCACAGTGGTATTGATACCCATGGCCTTGCAACTGAAAAAAAAAAACATATTATGAAATCCAGGCCTGTTTACATATGCATGGAGTTTGGTGATCACTTGAGCACATGATTGTTTGTTTTTCACATCAAAATCATACTTTGTTTATTACTTCACTGCAATCATTTTACTTCTTTGTTAATTTTGACAGAAGAAAAGGCTAGTCTTTGCAATTAGGGGATATTCGCAGTTAGAAGCTTATATTCAGGAAATATTCACACCGTGAACTATTAGTTTTTATACACCTTCATCATGCAGAGTTTCCCTCTGGCTGAGGGAGGAAAATACTATCCATTTACACTTACAGGGCTAGACTGGAGCCTACAGTCAGGACCCCACAATTTACCATCACAAATATGATGCAAAGGGGAATGCAGGGATTCATAGTTTAACTTCATACTGGGGAGTGGGATCTTTCTGCTCTGCTTCAGAAGTCTGGCTTCCTCCTGCCCTCCTCCATCCCTGTTACTGTTTGGAAAGAAGCTGGTTGACCACCACACTCATCTGTTCCCATTTCTGCTATCAGAGATGGCAAGTCAGCCAAAGTTTCTCTCTTGTCATCATCAGAAGCTAATTTACTAGTTTGTACCCTCCTCTGGCTTCTCTGTGAGCATTGTCAAAATGGATGTATTCTTCCTCAAACACTCCAGCAGCTAGCTGCAGTAAAGGGCATGGATTTCCTCTCCCCTAAAATGCTCATGATTTTGATGCTGATGTCAGTGGTGTAACCCCAGGAGACATATCTTTTGTTCCATGACAGTTAATCGTTTTGAGGCTTGACCAAATAACCACCTGTTAACTTCTGTTGGTTCAAAACACAGTAGCCTGAGCTGAGACAACTTTTTACAGTGAAGTGATATGGTTTAGTATCATTGGAATTCCTTGGATTTGGAGCTAAAGAGTTAATGACAGAATTAAGGCCAGGTTTGTTTTCCTGTTTCAAGTACCGAGGAACCACCTAAGGGATGCTATGGTCATTTTGCTACTCTGCATGCCTTCAGTCATCAGACTTATTCCATTGGATGTGAATATTGAGTGGGAAAATGGTATGGAGAACTATGATCAATTGCATATACAGTAGAAAATGGAGTCTGGTTTCTTGGGATGAAGATACTAATTGAACACACTGCATGGCCCTCCATTGCAATGTACTGACATTTGAAAATGATGAAACCCTGTTTTTCCTTGCTGTATAACTGTATGTAATTTGTCCAGGGGAAAAGTGCTGCTGGCAGTGTTGTCTTAGGGGGATCAAGGATGGAAAGCATGCTGCAGTCTCTTTATTTGGAGAACAGAGCAGGCTACTACTTCACACACTTCTGTGAGAAGTCAGGGAATAAGGTATGAGCATTTTCCTACCCTGTGATAATTTAGTCCACAATTGACTGAATGCCAAGTTATAGAGGGCAGCCAGACTGAAAAAAAAAAAAAAGGAGAAAGAAAGATTGATGACTGGATGAATTATTACTTGCGAGACTCCAATCCCTCAACAACAATAAACTGTTCATGTGTATATTCAAATTAATGACAGGTCTTAACCAAGCTGTCAAATCCTAACTATCTCAAACCTATTGGAAATCTGATTGTACCATCAGGGATAAAAAAAGACTAATCATTTTTAAAAACTAGCCTTTAACTTGGCAGAAAAAATGAGGTCTTAACCCACAAAAACATTTTTTAAAAAGATGGAAAATCTGCTATGCTATTACTCATGATAATCTGCCTCCTTCTTACTTGTTGGGTTAGTGATGTCCAAAATCTCCAATGTTTTAAAAACGTTCTTCTGCTTCCACGAAGCTTCCTGGATTTCTCAGAAACATAACACTATTTCTTCTCTGCAGTCAGCAGATCCATCATTCATTGCTGGGTGTAAATTGAGGATTGGTTGGAACAAGTTATGAATCTGAGTCAGTGTTTAGTGGCTTTGCAGAAAAATTGAGTCTTTAGGGGAGATTTGAATGCAATCAAGATGGACATCTGTTTCACCGCTGGCACAACCCAGAATCCAGCAGCAGTAGCTAGAAATGCCTTTGGCTACCAGAAGGCAAGAGCCAATGTTTCCAAAGCTGAATACCTTCAGCTAAAAATGTTAAACGTGTATAGATAGAAATCTAAATAAAAGTAACTTATTTTTTCATGGGAGATAGGCACCCACCTGCATGTCCTCTAGCCTTTGCAGGTGCCAGACTTCTCTGAAAATTATTTCCTTAAGTTTTTGTCTATAACTGTGGAGCCTATTTCACTCATATGCCAGGTCTGGCAGACTACAGTATGGGGAGCAAAGTTCCCTGCCCCTATGTTTTTAGAACATTTTCTTTACTGTCCAGTGATGGGGGTTTCAGGGTATTTTTAAGATCCAAACCCCATAAGCACATGATTAAAACAGAGGACTTGGGGAAAGATCTAGACGACTCCTTCTGAAAGCTCTTCTGATGTTTGTTTGAATTTATGAAATGAGGCCAAGATTCTGTGCCTCAGAAATGCATGTAATAAAAATGTAATGATAGTCACAGTAACATATGTCAAGTACACAATATTTAATTGTTTTGATTATTGCTGCAAAATGCTATTTCACCATGGCACAAATTCTGCATGTCCATTATCAGCATTTCTTCTTTAGTGCTGGCTTTATGCCACTGAAATGTGGTTGTTCTTCAAATGTTAACTACAATGTTAACAATTTTAATGGCCAATTATGCATAAAGGATACAATAAAAGATACAGTATCACAGTAACAATGCCATTAAATATGTTGTCCTCCTGCCAGTATGCAACAGAAGATTAAATCCATCTTAAATTGAGCTTGATTTACGATGACCCCAAGGAGCTAAATAATTACTTGCATTGGAAAGTCAACCTTTTATAAAGCTGTGATATTTGGGTAGCAATAACCTACAGTATTTTTCATCTCTAGTTGTGGAAGAACAGCGCGTACTTTTGGTTTGACCTACAGGCTTATCATCAGCTTTTCTACCAAGAAACTCTTCATCCTTTTAAAATATGCAAGCAAGCTCAAGTAAGTTGTAAATAATGTGTTTGCCCTTCACAAATACATTTGTTCAGTGTAAAGACTGAAAAGAGGATAGAAAGTAGAAAAGTTTCCAAATCTTGACAACCCACACCAAAGTAAATCTGGTTTGTGGACAATAAAAGAAGCTCTTTGGATTGCTTCCATGGAATTTCTTGATTTAAATGTTAAACATGCATAGTTTGATTTCTAGGCTCTGCTGTCTGTTCCTAGTTTTATCTATTATACTCAGTTTACCTAATCTCCCCCTTGCTACTCTGTCTCGTATGTAGAAACTGTCTGCTTAGTGTTAACATCAGAGATAACATTTTTTCTAAATCTTCTAATTGTGCTGTACCTTTCCTTCCATCTCTTGTGTGGGTTAGAACTGCAGGTCTCACAGTCCAGACCTCAGATAATGACCTTAGTCATGAAAATGGATCTTTCAGTTGTCAGTCCTGATTTTCCTTTTCTGATTGTCAGGGCATCGTGCTCTTTTTGCAGTCATCATCCCCCCCGTTTGATCTTTAGACCCTCACTTACTGTCAAGCGGAACTGATATTTCCTATAAATGAGTATTCTTAATTGAGCATGCACTTGGAAGTCAGGGAGTAGAACAAAAATGAACTGATTCACCACATGGGTGCTGATAGCTGTCACTGACTGCAGAATAGTCTGATACTGCCAGGGAAGGAGGCTGCAGYAGTGTGATGTCATTAGAAGGACTCCAAGCAACTTCTAAAATCACTTTGTGAAACTTCGGTCTGTTTTTCCTCTGTAAACCTCATGTAGGAGCATATCCTACCTGCATATTTCAATATATGCTGTAATAGAGCAAAGCTACTTCACATATCATTGGAACAAACATCTGCAGAGAGCAGTGGAGAACAATCTCTTTGCATGCTTATGTTACTGAGCATCTGAACTTCCTTGAATTTGTCTTCTTTTCCTACTTGGAGGTTTTACTGGGGCAAATGACAGAATTTTGCATATTTGTCCAGAATTCTCACCTGAATCAGTGTTATTTGTACAGAAACTCCAAGCAGAGGCCGAGGCACGGATTCCTCCCTCTCTCCTGTCACACACTGGCTAACTTGAACTGCAACCCTGTTTAGTTGTTTTCCCCTCCAGCTCTACTTATGGCCTGAGGCTGAGGGCAACAGACTGTACCCCTAAGACTGACTGTCTCCTGTATCTGCCCAGGCCTGTGTGTGGCTAGGCTCACAACAGGTGTGCAAGTTAACCATATCTAGACTGTGTCTTCATTTTCCTATATGTTTTGTTGCAGGCCAAATCTTAGGTTATGGTCCATGATGGTTTTCAATTTGGTTTCTTTTCACACCAGCTTACACTCTTTCTGCAGCGATTGCATGGCTGAAAATTAAGGCCCAGGTCTTTTTTACTTTTCTTATCTTATTTCCAGTGCTGGCCTGGTGGTGACAGCAGAACATCGTACAATCAGTGTTACCAGGCAATTGCAGAGAGCTACATACACATAGCCATTAAAGTAAATACATCAAAACGAAATATGTGAAACTGTTCCATTAGCATAACTAACAGCTGAAATGTAACATAACAAATCAACACATGTGCTGCAACATTTGGTATCATTCTCAAGCTTGCCTTTTAAGGCTGCACAAAAATTATTCTTGTTTTCATTGGAACATGGTGAAGAGTCAAGCTGCATCCAATCTACAGGGTCTGCTTATGGAAGAGATGCCTTCCCAAATTCTGCGCTCACCTTTGGCACAATAAGATAGTCATTCCAAGTACTCCTAAGAGAATGTGGATCAGATTCACACAACACATCGTCATTTATATTTTACTATTTGTTACAGAAAGAGACATCCAGAGTATTCTGTATGTGTTCTGCCTGCTTCCTGTTAGAAACAAGAGTAAACCTGGATTGCTGTGTATCTGCTACTCATTGTTTCATTTGTTAGGCATTTTTATCTCAGCTTTACGATAGAGTAAGAAAATGCATTCCAAGGTGTATAATCATTCATCCAGGGAAAGAAACTACAGTGAGAATGAAATCTGATGGATAAGAAAAAAGATGAGTACCAGTAATCATCCAGGAACATATATGGTTATTCACTATAAACATATGCACAGGAGTGTAAAATAAATTGGGAAACAAAAGCAATAAAAAAGCATATATTGTAGTTTTCAATAAAAAAAATAGTTATTTAGAGTTAGAAAATTTAATACAGTTACGGGAAGTACAATATTTTAACACCAGAATCAATTTAGATAAAGGGAGTTATCATTACTGTGAACTTCCAGGGTCAGACACAGGATTTATATTAGTGGAAAGTGATGACGGGGGTTAAGGCAGTTTAGCCTTTCCATTTAAGACCAGCCAGTGCATTGTATTCTTCCATCATATGATTCTGTCAAGCAGCTGCACAAGCGCCTCRTTTAGATCAGAGCAATATCCACGCCTTTGGGCAGCGATACAAAGCACTTAAATCTTTTCTGTGTGTCTTGCTTCACTCTAGTTGTTCTGAGATTGCTTACCGAAGTCTTCTCATCTGGGGATGAATTCACACCAAAACCCAAGGCCTGAACAATCCCTGATTTGGAAAGTCATAAATGAGGCCAAAGTCTTAATCTGAATTTCCTAAGCATTTCATATCTTCAGATTTGTGCCGTTATAAGTAATTTCAAGATGCAAACTCTGACCAAATTTCCAGATAGGGTTTTGGGTTCAATCCATCACTTATTCTACTACATTTATAGGAAAATGTATAGCTGGCAGGTAGAAAAATTCTTTGTGTTTTACAAAAGGAACAAAACATTGAATAAATGAAGTATGATGTGCACTTGATGTCACATGCTTAAGATTTTTGTATGAATTTGATAACCTTTAAGTTCATTTAATGTAATTTTTTCCTGTTGATTCTTTAGGAGATTGGCCAATACAACAGTTTCACTATTCCACTGAGATTCCGAAAACCACAAAGCTTCCATGACATGGGAGTCAAAAAAGACTATGAATATTCCTTTTTAAAGGATACAATGTATTTTTCCTCTATATCTTGCTAACTTCATTGCCCAGTGTTGAAGGCTGTGAACACTGGCACTTTTCCTCTTTTTTGGCATGTCTAGAACTCTTCACAGTTGGTTTTCTGCAGTCCTTGCATTCAAATCAGTACAGATCTACAGATGTGCCTGAATCCTCAGCAAGGGACACAGGGATGAAAGCTCCTTCTCATTTCTCCCCTATCTGCGAGTGCATGCATTTACTTTGTCACTTTGTGATGCTATCTTTTTACTTGGTGGGTCAAATCCCATAGCAATAGATTCTTACAAGAATTTAAACAAAAAAAATGGCATCATGCCCAATCCCCAGACACTGTAAATCTGCATCTTTCAAAAGTGAAGAGGCCATCCTGATTACAGCATTGAGGGGTCTGGTCCTTTGAGTTTGGAAAAGTGCACTCCTATAGCTAGCTTAACCACCTCTAAATTTCTGCTTCACATGTATTACCAGCCCTAACTATTGTTTCTGGAAAAAAATGTCTGTCTTTACTATGCTCCAGTTTTGCATGTGAAATTATACAGACTGGGTACAGTTCTGCAGGTAAAGCAGCCTGCAAAGGCAGTCCCTAATATGGCAATATATTACAACAGTGTTTATGTGAGCAGATTGTCAATAGTTTTTGGCCAAAGTTTCCTTAGTCTGGGCAATTTCTGACTCTGTAGGCTGATATTTTTTGTCAGCTCTAAAGAAGAGTAGCAAATATGCTTGGGTTAACCCATTTCATACAAAATCATGGGAGAAAGAAGAGTTCTGCCCAAGAAAGTTGTGGAGTGTTTGTTTTGATTTTATTCGTAAAACTATGCTAAAAATGACCAGCCATTTAAGGAACCAGGTTAAACGTGTGTTAAAATATTGAGGACCTGTTTTGGACCCTTTTCACCAATTTACAGATCCCTTGTGTGTGGTTTTATGAGTCATAACAGGTGGAGCAATGTAGCCCTAATGAGGAATAAAATGGTTAACCCCTCTTCAAAAAGTCTATTTTTAAAGATACCACATCTTTATATCATTGGACTGGTCCCTTCTAATGTGGCTATTTTATATGTTAAATGTTTTGGATCAGACTAGAACATGATGTAACTGAAAATTTACTAGTGTTGGGGTTCTTCAAAATAAGTTCCAACTTTTGAAATCACTATGAATCTAATTAATGCTGTCTCTGTTAAATTTAAATTTATTTGGGGATTTGCTGAGAAGGGCATAATTTAGGATAAATGTGGTCTTGTTCTTCAGCTAGGACTCTTCCTGTGGATGTCCTCCCTCTTTGACCTTACCCTTACACCTGGGTGTCTTTATTGCACTGATAATGTGGGTCACAATAGCCACAAACCATCTTTGTTTTCAGTGATTAGACCTATGTAGAAAGGGGTGGAATCCTGCATAGACAGTAAATACAGTAATCATAACAAGTTCTAACTGGGGGATGGATGTCAGCCATTGTAGCCCTGTATTCCTCAGTGACCTGATATCAGGAGAGTCTAAAGGGTCTGTTTCAAATTGTTAAGGTCCAAAATAATGGGGATGTCATCTGGTACTGTTGCTGTTTGAAAGAAASAGTCTAATAAATCAGAATTTCATTTAAAACAAACAGAAACACCATTATTTAATGTACTCAAACATTCTCCCACTGTGCTTGAAATCTAAAGACAACAGTGTTTTATTACTGCTTGAACACAGAGTAAATGTATTATATTCTTCTTTTCTACTGCTTTGTACATCTGCTAGTTACAGCTGGATTTTAGCAACATAAGGAAAATGAGAATTATGAGAAACCTGCATTCTTCATTGTCAAAACTGTGCGATAATAAATAGTGAAGATGGGCTCCTCAGTGCCATCCTAGAGGGAAATTCTGGTTTATGCTACTAATCTGATCCCCTGACCATATGTTTGAAAATTAGTTAGACTTTGACAATGTRAAGAAGAGAAAACATTTATAAGTATATGAAATTTATTATGGCAGCATCTTTCTTCACTTGAGTTCCTAGCTGCAGTCAGAATCATGATGTATTAGAAAGATATTCCGGAATATCTTCTTCCAAGATATTCCTGGAAGAAAGTGTTTTTCTCTGAGTTTTCAATGTTCTTTTTCATAGCAATTTATGAAACATTTAAAAAACAAGAATTTGACTTAGGGGATTATTTGGGAAAAAAAATCCTTTGAAATAAATAAAAAAATTACTCTATGCTTCAAGAATGAGCCGCTAGTGAGAAGGAAACATTCTCCAGGTTCAGCTTTCTTCTGTTTGTACACGTTGAATGGCAAACTCTGTGCTTCATAAAAAAGCGTATTGTAATCCTTGCTTTGGTAAGGATTTAGACCTCAGTTGTGCAGTGGTATGTCCTGTTACGGATCCTGTACCATGATGGAGTCTCACCAATGCCAAAGAACTGTGCAAGAGAATCTCCACACAGAATGAAATCTTATAATTTTTCATTAATTTTAACTTTAAATTTGCAAATTCCCTTCTATTCAGAAGAAGTAAGACTCCTTCACAAGTTGGYCCAGCACATATTCTGCAAAACAACAATGTGACTTCATAAAGAGTACAGTTGCTGTAATGATTGTGGTTATCTGAATCTAACTAAGAATCAGCCAAATATCTCCAAGCAAAAATTACATTAAGCATTATTTTGTGATCTAACTATTTTAACAAGTAGGAGTAAAAATAGCAGGGAGGTCAGTTATGGCAATAACTGAATTTTGGACAAAATAGTAATATTGGTAAAAACAAGGCAGGTGTAATTAGATATATGTTCAGAATATACAGCAGGGCAGTGGGGGACAAATATGCATTAATTCTCTCCTTCAATGGACTGTGAACATTGGAATGGATGATGGCTAAGAAACAGTTTTCTTCTGTTTTATTGTAGTTCCTTTATGCAACTTACATTGCCCCATCTGCCAGTATGGACATTGGACTTAATCAGAGTAAGAAAAATATGATTTATCAGAAAATTGACCCAGCTTTTGAGGATCTTTTTGACCCAGCAGAAGAATATATCCTCGCTGTTCTGCTAGAACCATGGATGAAGATGATGGAAGCAGATAAATACACTTATGGAAAGGTAACTGATCTGGATGACACTGTGAAAAATTCTTATGTCAGGGAAGAAAATCACAAGAGCCTTCGTATGCAACCCTGTTACATTTATAGTCAGGAAAGGAGAAGTATTACGGGATGTTTTGTTCACCCACTCCTTTCTACACTGATGCGTGGAGTAGCCTGAACTTCCTATGGAGAGCAGACTTCTCATCCAAAAGGAAGGTGCAGGCTTTGTAGACCCCTTGGTCTATGAATTAGGGAGGAATGCATCTTGCTATGGCAAAATTTCTCTTTGCACTCAGGAAGTGTCATGTTTCTGCAATCTTGCCATTGATCAAAAGTAATTTTCTTATGATGGATTGCCCACAAGCCTTCTATGTTTTTAATGATAAGCACAAAATAAGCTGTGTTTCTAGAGTGTCAGTACAGTGATGCTAGGTCCATGTTAATTATATCAAGTATTTCTTGGTGTTTAGAATTAAAGTGCAGCTACTGTTTAGCATAAGAGGAAATGTGATATGGTGATCCAGCTGTATTTGCCCCAAACACTTTTTAGATAGCTGCCCTGCTGTGTAAGGGCTAACTGTGCCCTGCAGGCTTCCTGAAGTAGGTGGCTCAGTGGTGTACTCAGTTGAATCTCAGAAAGCCTCTGAAGGCTTGAATTGAGCAGGCTCATGCAGGTCAGAGGAGATGGCTGCAATCCTGACTCTGCTCTTGACAGATAAGAACAAGAAATGGTGGAGGCAGTGGTGGATGCTGTGGCTCTCTGCTCTTTATAAACTTACCTACAAGTTACCAGCTGTAGGTCAAACTTCTAATTCCAAGTCTTTAACATCTCTCTCTTGGATATGGAAGGGGAAACTTACAATGGAGAATCAGGAGTTGGAGGGCAGGAAGTTAGTTCTTATTCCTGTTTTTCTCCACTGTGACCTTAGATGAAGCATCTCCATTTTACAGGAAATATCATCATTTACTGCAGATAATTCTGTCAGCATGTAATGAGAATATGCATGCATTGCCCCCTGCAAAACATTTTGAAATCCTTTTACAGAAGTTTTGTAGTACAGTGTATTTTTGTTACTATATYGTGCATGCATGTATTGACAACTAGGAGAACAGATACCTAAAATGAAAGTTGAGAATGGTCTTCTAAGTCTATTAGGTGGTGGCCAGTATTAAACATTTAAGAATATATTATAAGAACAGGAGAAAAACCATACAGCAGTATCACCAGCTTCAGCACTTTGCAACTGAGGAGGTTCATGAAGCAGAGGTCTTCTCCACATTTTTGTGTTTAATAGTCTTTGATGAGTTTTTTTTTTCCCCACGGGTTTATGTAAATGTGTCTTGAGTCATTTTATATCTTCAGCCTCACTTGTAGCAGTGGGTTCCATGGTTTAATCATGCAATAGGAGAAAAAAATGCTTATCTTGGTTTGTTTGCAAACCGCTCCCTGATAATTTCATGTGGTGTCCTAGTTTTGTATGTCATGAGCAACAGTGAACAATTGTTATCTTGTCATATTCTCAATGCTGTTATGCTTTTACATGTTGCTGTTGTATCCCACTTCAATTACATCTCTTTGAAACTCAAGAATCCTAGACTATCTGACCTCTCCTCTTACAGAAGGCGTTCCATACCTTTGTTACACTTATCACCCCCATCTGTATCTGTTATTTTATATTCTTTTGATGAGCTGCAAACAGTACTCAAGATCTGGATGCACTAAGGATTATCCAGTGGCAGAATCATGTTTTCTGTTTTGCTCTTTGTTCCTTTCCTAACTGTTCCTATGATTTTAATTGCCTTTTGACTCCTGGTGAACTTTGAGTGGATGTGCAAAATGTAAGCTAATAGCTATCTGCAATGATTCCAAGATCTCTTTACTAAGTAATAACAGCTAATGGAAAGACCTAATTTGGAGCTCACTGGCATGACTTAATGTTTATTGTCATTGAATTCAGCTGCCCTTTTATCATGCAGACGCTAAAGTGTCCTGAAATTCTGCAGCTCTTCACAGTCAATTTCATTTTTTGCTCTGTGGAATCATTTGCAAACTCTGTTGTCTCCTCACTCACCTCCTTTTCCAGATAATTTCTGAATGTTTAAAAAAACAACCTCGGCGCAGATCCCTGTGAGACTTTTTGGAACCCCACCCCATAATGAAAGTTATTTATTTCTTTATTTTTTATTTTCTAATTAATTCATGAGGGGACCTTCCCTCTCATCCTGTGATAACTTAATTTCCTTAAGAAACTTTAAAAGTTTGAACATTGAAAAAAACTTACTAAAATGAAATACACTAATCCAAACCATCTGCAAAATATTCTCTTCGCTTTTCAGCATCTTTTCTAAGCTTTCGGATAAATTATTTTTTCTAAGCTATTTCAGCTATAATTGTTTATGACCTGCAGAATATYGTGTAATTGATTGATGCTTTCATTAATATGAAATTTTATTTACTATCAGACTAGTTTTACAGTCTTCTGTAAATGTATATTTTCCACGTGTATTATCAATACTAGTTGTCTAGTACCTATTGCCAGTCCTCACTGAGTCAAGTCATTGACTCAGCTGAGTATTATTATACATCATTTTTGTATAAAAAGGACTCTGCTTTTGAGCACTCTCCAAATACAGTGTTTTCACTGCTTCTAGCAATGGAAGAATTCCTCCAAATTAAGAATTGAAAATATAAACTTTTGCTTTAAGTTAACGTGTGTGTCAGTTTATACCTCCTTCAGTTAATCGAGGGATAATCTATTGCCCTTTCAGTTTAGATGATGCTTTGCTTTGCAAGAGTAGTTACGTGCAGACTTCTCAGTGCCCTAATAACACAAACATCTTAATCAGAGCACGAAAAAACAGAACTAAATCCTTTTGAGTGCACAATACATGTGTTTGTGAAGAGTTATAATACACAGACATAAAACGACCTGTTCTAGGAGGCACTAGAGTCTCTGTACTAGGCGCAGGCTGACGCTTAGGCACACTCCTTCCCAGCACAAAGACAAGGTCTGCTTTGTATTTTGTTCAGTCCCTGGCTTTACTCTTCCCCTTTGTTCTACCATACAGCAGGATATATTTGGCCCATAATGAAACAAGATATTTTATCAAGAATTAGGTGAGTCCAAAATTGTTTATTTGGGACATGGTCAGTATGTATCTACATTTTTATCTTTAAATGAAACATGAAAACAGGAGAGTTCCTTTTTATTGTTGACTCTCATCCTGCCTCTATCTGCTTTCTGTTTAAACTTTATGAAAAATGTTCTGAATTATTTTCCTATTTACTTTTAAACTACGTTTTCTTTTAAAGGAAAGAATACCTAAAAGCACTTTATAACAGTGGAATAGAGTTACACTGAGCCTGAAGGCATTCAGATAACACRGTGATTAGTGTGGTATTCACATTTAGACAAAAGCGTAATGAATATTAATCTAAAAACTCTCTTCTATCTCTTGCACATAAACGCTTGTATAATAAGATCATAGCTTTCTAATCTTTGTAATGGGCGTGCTAATCAGTACAACACATTGGCTCAATTTTGCTAAATATCCTAAAACCTGCAACTGAATGGTTTAGTCAGCCGAGAGGGTCACCAAACTATTCCTTATGCAGTTACTGACTGTTTGCACATAACATGGAGAACTGCTCTGGTTATATACATAAGACTTCTAATTAAGTTAAAAAATGCCAATACTTCATGTGTTCTAATCATGCACAATTTATTATTTTAAGGCATTACCTGGTATAAAACTAAGGAAGGGGACAAGACTGAAAGTCTGAAAGCTTTCACCTTCATTGTTTAGATATTATAGCATCTTCCTGGTCTTAAATTTCCATTTCTGGAAATCTGTGGTACTCTATCTTTTTGACATTTCCCACTGAGAGGCATAGTTTTAAGACCTGTTTTTCTGCTTCTCAGTGGCACTTTGACATACCATTTGCTGGTATAGGCACTCAGGTAAGTCTGTCACAATATACACAATATAATATATACACAATATACACAATATATTATATACACAATATAATTTAGCAATTTTTTTAATACAAAGTTCTTTTCTTAAAGATATAGTTAGGTTATTTAGTGGTGTTCTGTAGAAATCTACATGTGATCCTAGACAGATCTGAAAATTTTGTTCTACCAGAGCTTTTAATTGAATTTTTTGTCACAAGGATGTGACTTCTAGTGTCTTCTAAACATCAGTCTCATTACTGGCAAATGTATTCTTTTCTATCCACTGTCACTGGCAAGGTGCCTGTCCAGTTCTCCATCTTTCTATAATGTGTACTGTAGGGATGACATAAGATATTATTTTTATTAGGTGGAGTTGGTGGAAGAAACTCGACAGCTGGACTCCGTGTACTTTAGAAAGCTCCAGGCTTTGCATCAAGAGAGTGGTTCCAAGAAGGATGAGGTAAGACAAGTACCTACTAACAAAAACAAACTCTTTTTCTATCAGAGAGGGTTAACACTTTGAGTATCAGCAATGAAAGACTGACTACATGCCAGTTTGGAGAAGCAAGTAGTCCGATTTCTACCATTCATTTTGGGTAATGATTGACAGCCATTGTGTTAATTACAAACACAGGTCTTCTGTCAGTTACAACAACATCAGACCACTGTATGATTGGAGTCAATGAGACAGTTTCCACTGAAGTCTGTGGAAGGTATTTTGGGCCCTTAATCTTGAGTAAATACCTCAACTTCAAGTAAATTACAGGTATATATTGGTTTATTTGATTATGGAACCTGCACACACTGGTATGTTTAAAGCAAACACAAAACTAAAGCTGATTAAGAGCTGGAGCCTTAACTCAATTTATTTCCTCAGCAATCAAAAAGCTGTTCTACCGAGACAGAAGTTATCTAATGCAAGGATTATTAGACTGAACAAAATATAGAGATGAAAAAAGCAGTTATGCAAGTGAAATAATTTCTTCCCTCAGAGTACTGTTGCTGACACTGGTCTGCCATCCTGCCCTGATGCTCTCAAAAAAGATCAGCACTTGCGTCAAGTTCCCAAAGAATTGGCAGGTCCTAATCTATCTGACCTGATCCACGACAAAGAGAAGTTACAACAGTTCTGGGCTTTTCTTAATGAGCGTTCTGCTGGGTACGTTTCTTCGTTATTATTATTTTACCCATTTCTAAGTTCAGAAGAAATCTTTGCTGGGGAACTTGGCTATCTAAATGTTCACAGATTTTACTCCTTTTTAAAAATATGTTTGTATATTTATGAAATACACATGCACATTGTTCAGACAACTGAATTGTCTTAACATTTATGGGGTAAAAATTCTCCTGTCATAACATGTTTGTATTACAGTTCTGCTTTCAGTTTCTGCTTTGATTAGTGGCAAACCCCTGAGTAGAGCAATTAGCCTATAATGAGTAAAAATTTCTCTTTTTTAGTACAGATTCAATTTAGTACATTTTAAAAACTAAAGCTGGATGTTATAAAAATGTACAAATAGAAGACAGCCACGTTATTCTCACAGTGTGAGTGAACGGCAGTTTTGTGTTTGCACTGATCTGAACAGAATTAAGTACCAGCTCATAGCAAATACAGTTTATGCAGGGTTTTTGAAAAAGTGAGCCCATTTGTTTAAAAATGAAGATCTAAACAGAAGTTCTAGCAGAAGTAAATGTGAGTTTGCCACCTTTTTTTTTTTCCCAAGCTCCACACTAATCTCTATGCTGTTTTAGGAAAGGGCAAATATACATTTTAAGTAACTGCTAGCAAGTCATTAAATTGTCACTTCCTTCCTTTAACCTGGGTTCCCATGAGCTGATTGCTCATTGCTTCTAGTCAAGCACTGCTATCATTTTAGATTGGACATTGGTCAGCTTTTTCAAAAGTGTCCAGAGATGGACATCTAGCACAGGATTCCTCTGGCCAAGACTCAATGTCATCACTTCTGCTTATCATCATAGGTTCCCTTTGTAGTCAGAGAGAGAAATACATACTTTTGGACACAATTCTTCTAATGCTGAAGGTTACATCTAAAACCAGTTTGGATGGATCATTCCTAAAAATGGCTATTTCTGCTCACTGACTACAAAAAGACTGTAGGTAATGAGTTCAGACAGAGATTGTTATGCTGTGGGTGCCTATGGTCAAGTGAATTCTGAGTTAGTTGTCTAGACCAGTGGTCTCCAAACTTTTTTGATCGTGCACCCCATCAGTAAAAAAATTTTGAGCATGCACCCTCAATATATGTATATTTATTTTTTTATAAATTATATACATGTGCTACTGAAGTTCTGGTATTTTCTTCCTGCCCTGCAATGAATCATCTCGCACACCCCCTGGGGTGCGCACACCCCACTTTGGAGACCACTGGTCTAGAGTTCCTCTCTAACTGGGGAAATGGTAGGAATCGCCAGAGAACAGGTCACTGGCTAGGATGGGGTCCTGGACAGGTACGCTGAATTGCCTCTGGGACTTCCTGCCTCTCTGTTAATCACAGACAAGTCCCATCTTCAGTGATAGAGCCAGGCAGAGAAATGTTTCATTTATGGAGAAATTTTCTTTTGTAAAAATTCATAATGAAGAAAAACATTTGAAAAAGCCTCACAAAACAATGTTTTAGAGCTGGGTCCAGACCTAGTAACTCTGAAGTCCAGCTGGCATGCTACAGTAAAGATGCTTAATGGTACTATAAGCTGAAGGGATCCTAGAACTAATGCAGTCTGGAAAATTTCAGCAAAAAAACCCAAATGTATCATTTGCCTCTTCATCAAAATTTATGGTTCTGTTATTGATCTGCCTGTTCAGCAAGTGCCATGGTCTCACCAGATGGTACTAGCAAAGAAAAAATGACATAAAATTTCAGTCCAATCTGACCTGATATTTAGGACTTGAACACTTCGGTGGCTTGTGGTTAAACTCATAACTCCCTAGAATGTTGATGAAATTAATTCAATATTGAAAGAACATTCTGTTTAAATTTGTTTGTAGCATGGATCTCATGTGCTGGCTAGATATTGAACAGTTCAGAAAGATGCTCCACAAGGATAAAGAAAAAAGGGAGGAAAAATCTAAGGACATTAAAAACAAGTACTTAAACAAAAAATACTTCTTTGGACCCAACAGTCCAGCTACCAGAGAACAACAAGAACAGGTACCAGTTACAAAGCCGTTCATAAAGAACAATCACACTTTATGTGACTGAGATAAAACTCCATAAGCAGCCTTACTCCAGCTTTTCCCCAAGCTATCTCCTCAAATCTCACCCATATTTTTGGCCAGAAATCTGGTTCTGTTCTGGTTGTGGGGATCCCCTCCTTCCTGTTCAGGGTCTTCCTCCCCCGTCCTTACAGAACATCTCTCTTAAACCCTGATCTGAGGYCGCAGCCAGAGCAGCAACAACACAGCTCAGAAAAAGTGTAAAAATGGCTTTCAGGCAGAGTGACTTGTTCCAGCTTTCTATTTTAGTATGTCAGTAAAGCCACAGACAGCAAGTCTGAGCTGTGGTACTCTGACATATCTTGATACTTAGGAAATTTACTCGGTCAAGCTCGGGTATTATTTGCTGGAGTCTGTATTCTATTATAGGTAGGGACAAATGTAATCTGTTCCCTTTTATGAAAAGTACATGTGAGCCTTGGGTAAGCATGCATTAAATACTTTTGCTTACAGTTAAGCTCATGCTTTGCTAAATCAAGGATGTAGAGAGATAAAGGACTTTTGGTATACACAAAAGTTTATGTCATGTGTTATTGTATTTGGATTGCTTAGCTAATGCATTCAGGTGGAGGATGGGGACAAATCCTTCATGATCGACTTTCGGCAACCGTTCTTCTAGAAATTCAGCAATGCGTCCAGAAGAGATTAGAAAAACAATGGCTGCCATTGTTCCTGGCAGATGAGCACCATGGRGCAGAGGGACAAGCAAAGGTAATTTTTTAACAACAGCAACACATCCAGGCATTGTTTTTTGTTTGGCTCATAATTTACCATTGGGATAAAATGGTTCAGAGGAGAAGCAGCCCACAACTCACATTCAGTTTACATTGAAAGAGACACTCTAGCATGTACAGGTTGAAGCATTTAGCTTGATAATTGTGAACGCAGTTCCTCTGAAGGCTTAGTCTGGCTGACAGTATTATTGTTAGATCCTAAATCTGAAGGAGCTGGTGTTAGCTCTGCTGCCAGCCAGGCCGCCAGGGGAGTAAACTAATCCTTGCTGTAGTGCTGCACTCTCCATATGCCATTCTGCCCTAGCCATACACTTGCACACAGAAGAAATGCTGCTTTGTGTAAAGGATTTGCCCAAGGGGACAAGAACACAAGCAAATGAGTGGGCTTCCCACGATGTATTCTCTCTCTCTCTCTCTCTCTCTTATGCTGTCCATATTCTCCCATCTGGAGCTGCAGTGCCTGTAGAAATGACTCCAGGACTTGTGAAATTCTGCTGAGTGGGGAGGTTAACTGCTACAAGCCTTGTTTCCAATTGGTTACTTCAGAAAGTTGCCAGAAAACTGGGAATGAGAGGCCTTTCACTCCTGCTGGCTCATTAGAAAGACTGGGGAATGGGCAGAGCTAACATCTGCCTTTTATGAGAGTGCCTCTGTGACTGGGATCTGTGTAGGGAGATCATCCTGCTGGTGACAGATGCAAAAAGACTTGTTTTTTTGCACTTCCACAAAAGCTCTGAAATGCGAATGTCATAGCAGAAGGAAACTTGACAGTTCCACCAAGCAGACACAGAGGCAGACTGCATTGATTTATAAAACTTGTTTTCAATGATCTYTTTAACATCAAGAAGGTTGTCAGAAGCATTGTCAGACGTGCATTTGAACTGGATCCTTTTCATTGATTCAGAGCACTAAGCAATCTGAAAACTGTAGGTTCTGATAAGGCAAATTGTAATTTTAATAATGATTATGTTAAAGCAAAATTTCCTAACCCTCTTCCCTTTTTTAGCTGAACTCTGCCTCCTTTACAAGCTATGGCACAAGACCATGCGATAAGGCTAAGCTGCTTCCAGGTCTGGAAGCTAGCTTATGGCTCTTCTTGCACCTGCTGCACTGTGCTGGCAGGGAGAGTAGCCCATGCAGTTTGGAAAATGCTGTATTCCACTCTTATAAACAGTTTACAGGAAATACGTACTTCTAATGAGCTTTTAGTCTTTTCCTAACTCCATTTATGTCTGACTGCTCTTTCTCTTTCTTATTGCAAATTCAGAGGATGAAAAGGTCCTTTGAAGAATGTATTTTAGAAGAAATGAAACCAGATGACATTCTCCACTTGGCTTCATATTTCACAGTGACCAAACACTGTGGGCAAGCTATGTAGTCCTTATTCAGAAAATCTGCCCTTAATTTGAGGTGTATTTTTGCTACAAAGAAGCTGCAGGATCAAGCCTATATTTCTGATACAGCTGTCCAAAGGAACTAAAAACATTTCATACCAAAAAAAAAAGTTATAGCCCGAAATCTGTTCCCAAGATAAGTGGTCACTCAGAACATTATGGGTAAGGTAAACCAGTGGAAGAGCATAGTTTGACTGCCATTGCCTCTTGTCTTCTCTAACTCCCCAGTCCTAATGAGCACGTGGTCATTTATAGCTGAACAAGGGATGGTGTTCAGTGTGGGTCCATAACAGGTTTCAGATMTAAAGATCCAAATGAAGATACATCAACTGTTCTACCACTGTGGTCTCAATCATTAGAGGGCTGAACATGAAACAAGAGTTAAAAAATACAATGTTAATCTTTTGTTCAACCCTAGATARGGGACATAACCGAAGATCTTCCATGCCAAAACCAGGAGAAGACAACTAGGATGTGGAAGGCAAGTGAAGTTTACTGTATCTCTTGTGTCTGCAGTTTCACTGTCTTTTCTGTTTGGACCTTGCACATCCTTCACAATTTCCCTGCTGACAGTGTGAGGCCGAAATGTAATGCTGTCAAAAGCAGGCATGATTGTATTGGCTACAGTGGACCGATTACTCACATTACTGGTGAATTTAGCTCCCTGCTGGATGTTCACGGTAAATTTCTCTCCCTTCCTGGCTGGAGAGGTCATACTTGAAAAAACCATGTCTCTTGTCCTGGGCTTTGGAGCACTCTTAACCCCCCTCAAACTGGTATTGTACCTTTAATTCACATTTATCTGTATTTTGCATGCAGTGGACTTATTAGGACAAGCTGTTCATTCCAGCATCTGGTAGTTTATTTATTATTGTGAGTGGATTACGTGCAGACACAAAAGGGAATGTGAAGTATGCAGTGGAGTGGGCAGGTTTAATCATATCTCACAGTATCTGTTTCATTTAGAATTGTATTTTAATCTTACAGCACTAAGATAATATCAATTTTAAACATCTTAAACCTTTGTAATAATACATTTCATCAGATGTTTGCCAGTTTTTTCCTCCTGAAGAGCAGTGAACTCTTTGTGATTGCCAACATACAAGTTGTGTACATTTATTCAGTTGAACTTTTATTGTCTGTTGAAATCAAACTGGAGACCCGGTCACCAATTATCCATGCAAACCATTAGTTCGAAAGAGATCCAAAGTGAATGTGGGTTCTGTTAACTAGGTTTTCCCTTTGTCTGTTTGTCAGGAAGATGGTTATTTTCCATGTTCTGCTTCGAGGTTGTTGACCCATAAAACAAGCAGTGTTCATATATTAGTACAGGGGTGGGAACAACGTTTTGTTCTTCGCTTCACAAGTATGGCCCAGAAATAATTTTTCCCAAAAGTTGCCTAAATCCCGGTCACAGGGGATAGAACACATGTGGAGAATTGGAGGAGGGCTGAGAAGATGCCACCTTACTGTCTAAGTTGAGCTGACTTTATTTTAACCAATGGACCCTTTGGACAACCACCACCCACCCTCTCGCAAAGGTAGGCTTTCAGCCCTGGCAGGCTCTGCGGCAGTACACTAAGCGTAACCCCTGTTTTTAAGAGAAGCTGCAGAAAGACTTTCAGCTTAGAATCAGGTTAGATTTCCAGGACTGTCCACAGCAACTAAAAATGTTTCTGTCCCATGCTGGCCATTGAACAGCACTCCGTCCCTCCAGGACTTCAAGAGTTTTATACCACTGTTAGAAGATAGTTTTCATTCATCCATCTGATAACAAAGGGGGGTTGTTTGGCTTGCTCCTCAGTGACAGCACAAGAACTGTTTGTTCGGGAAGGCAGGCCAGCCTGAACTTCATTTCAAACAAACTGTCCCTGCATAAGCCATCTTTCTTTCTCCACCCTTTCCTGGCTGCCTACCGCTCTGTGCTTTGCAGCATGAGGATTTCCAAAATGTCTTGATGACTTTAAATTCTCTTTTTCTATTGGTAACTTTATTCCACAGAGAGCAAACTCTCCAGCTTCTGTTGGTGATCATGGCAACACATTTCAAAGCTCATTTTGTTGGTGAGATCCCTGTCAGAAGCATTTTACAACTTTAAGCTATGTGGTTTGTCTGTTCCTTTTTCTTTGTTGTTTGTTTGCACAAAACTCAAACTGTTCTCTAGAAAAGTAGCCTGTTGCCATAATCAATAACAATAGCTGTTTCCATACTTTATAGTATGTAGTCATATGGTCTAAATCATTGTCAGTCATTTCCTCTCCCATCACGTCTTCCAAAAAATGTTGCCCAAACCAAACTGGAAAAAAAAAAAAAAAAAGAAAAAAGAAGGAAGGAAAGAAATGAAACCTTGCCACATTCTATTGTATCCATGTCATAAACTCATAACTGAAAGTTAGGGTCAGTGCAAAGATAAGAATCAGACAGTTTACGCTAACTAATGCCTTTGTTATTGCTTTTTGAAACAAAGTTTATTTGGTGCATTTATTTCTTCTTTTGACAGCATGTGGACAATAAGTGGGTTTCTTCATCTAGCGAAATAATTGCTTTCCGCAAAGCGCTGTTGAATCCTCTGACAGCAAATCAGTTTCAACGCTTTGTGTCACTGAAAGGAGACCTACTGGAGAACGGAGTGCTCTTTTGGCAAGAGGTACAGAAGTATAAGGTAYGGTGGTAAAATGGAGCAAGGGGAATATCATTCAATTTGTAAGCAAATGCATCCATTACTGCATATTAGGAGAATTTTAACAAAAATATCTCTAGGCATTTTCTTGTTCATAGTAAAATCTCCTTCACTGTTTAAACTGTTTTTTCTTCGATGAAAATCCTCACTTCTTAAGGGTAGTTGTTTTTAATGACTTGAATGTATTATCCCTGTATTTCTTCATGCTTCTTCAAACTGTAACATTCTTCTGAGTCTCTAAAGGGACACTACTAACTAGCTATTGCCCAGATTTTGGAATACATCTGTTGAGCAGTAGAAAATATGCAAGCATTAAAATGTTCATTCTGTCTTTATAGTTACATGCTGTTAAATAATGGGATTATTGCTGAATTTGGTAATCCCTCAAAAATCAGAGAAAACTGTTAAATTCAATCAAATGTACAGATGTAGAGATAGTATCTACCCAAAAAGCTTATATGTACAATGCAGACCCCAGCTCCCTTGCACTCTGTACAGTCACATTTGACTGCAGCTGAGGATGTGGCCAAGGTGACATGTGATGGGGAAGGTCAGCAGGGATTGCCTCTCCCCCAAATACATGCCCCTTTGTGAAATTGCTGCTGTGTGAGGTGAAACACAATGGGAAAACTCTGGAGTGAGCCTTTAAATCACACTGCAGCCTCCTAGTAGGACCCAGGACTGAATGCAGGGGCACCATGGATCTTTCACTTGTTCCTCATTCCTTTTGCATCTGGGATATTGCTGATGCAAAAGTGCTACCGGAGTGCACAGCCTCCCCTGGGCTCCTGAACATAGCCTGCGTGCCCATGGCAGGCAAGGAGCATGAAGTTAGCTAACATGCTCAGAAATTAGGAGGTAAACACAATTGATGCTGCAGTAGCACTTGAAGATCCTGCTGCAGGCATGTGGGTGTATTTTCACTGTTTAATTTTATGCATTTGAATTTGGGGTCTGCTTTAGAAACTGAAGCTCCTCTGTTTCCAGGGGGCAATCTCCCCTCGTCACAGAGTCTCTGATCCCCAYGCGAGGAATCATCGGCTGAAATGCTCTTTGGGGCTGCTGCTGTCTCTCTCTTGGTTACAGAGTGACTAGCTTAGACTAGAAACTTGACGCGAAGGCACCTGTAGTTCCATGACATAAATCCTTCTCAAAATATTTGATGTTTTTTTCAGATTTGTGACTCTTCATTGCTACATTGYGGAGGACATGGAAACTTTCTGCAAATTAATGTGGAGTGTAGTTTAGACTGTTTTCTTTGTGGATCCGCTCTCTGAAGAAAGCCTTCATTGTTTCATGTCCCACCCCCTCTCCTTCATTTATGTTAATTTTATTTGTCTTCTTATCAAGAAAAAGAAAAATCTGATCATTTCTATATGCATGTGATTTGTCATGGTTGGCAGTTGATGTTCTTTATAGAAGCAAAGGGTTGGAGTAGCAGGAGTGTTGTGGGTCAGGCTGAACTGGAGGAATATTGCCAAAGATGTGGGCAGCACTTCACACAGTGCATACTTGTATTGTCTGAGCCCTATCATGCCACCAGTTTAGACAGAACTCCCTTCAGGAGTCAATGACTGCATTGCTCCTCGTAACCCATCAGGCTCGCAGCACATCTTGGGACAATCAAAAAACAAAAATTTTTTTTTTTTAACAAATATGAAGAAATATAACTCTGTGGATCATTTCCATCTGTTCCTCTATGCTCATGTCTCATACCTCTTCATATCATATCGCTTGTTTGTCTTCCCTCTTACTACAGCTCTCTGCCTTTTCTTCTATGCTAGATGAGCAAAGGAAGCCATAATATATTCTTAGGATATATTGAATATGTTTTTGTATTGCCTTGCTTTCTTCATTGTAGCTGTTATCATTCTTTTTTTCCTTCACAAAAATAAAAAGCATTCGTAATAAAACAAGCCAGCTCTTTCACATACCACATTTCTGGTTAAAAGCCCTGTTTTTAATTTCTTTGCAAAGTAAATATCCAGCCTTCTATACCAAAACTAAATGCACATTCTTCATTTAGAGAGCTCTCTTCCTGAAAATTCTCTAGAGTGCTCATTGTGTCTTTAATAGATATATGTGATAATCTCCTAGTGTTATAGACGTTTCTTGATTTTTATGGATAGATGGAAAGTTCAYGTTTCAAAGCATTTGAAGGAAGTTCTTTGAATTATTTTTATTTCCTGTCAAAGTCCAATGGTAGCATCATCAGAGTGTGAAAACACAGTAATAACAGGTTTCACAAGAACAATAGGATCACATTAAAAAAGTAGAAAACCCCCAGTATTTCTTTGAGATCTCACCCTTGTAAGTTCAGGTTTGTTTTGTATTCTGTCCTGTTATTTCAAACACTGAGGTTTTGGGAAACCAGAAAATCTTAATGAATGGGGAAACTGGAAGATTTCAATGAATGGAAGATTGTACTGGTAGATGAAATTGTCCCCTCTTGTGCCAACATTCCTGGTTATAATACCTTGTACCCTCTAAATAATTCCCCTCTTTTCTTGGAGTATTTAGAGGATTTCTTTGTCTTTTAGTTACCAYGGCTATGCTAGTCATAGCAGGCTCATTGTGAAAATCAGTGCATTTCACACCTGTAGGTGTGTTTCTCTTTTCAGAAATGCCTCCTATTTGCCAGTAATGTACTTAGACTGAATGCAGGATAAAAACTAACCTGTTCCATCAGAACGTGCAGGCAGAGATTATCACCTAAAAGAAATAATTGCTATATATCTGCATTTGCAAACCAGAAGTCCCACTCATGTCTTAACTATGTCTTTGACCATGCACATTTGCTATAAGAATTTTGTCCTACATACTGAAGAAATCTATTGTATAATTATTTTTGTATGACTATTACTCTTCGATCACTGGGCCCCTGTAAAGGGTCTTGTGTCTCTCTCCATTGACTGAAAATGCTATTTTTTGTCTTCCAGGACTTGTGCCATTCTCATTGTGATGATGCCACAGTCCAGAAAAAGATCACAGCTATTATTGACTGCTTTATTAATTCTGCCGTACCCCCAGCTTTGCAGATTGACATCCCAACTGAACAAGCAAAGAAGATTCTGGAGCACAGGAAAGAACTAGGACCTTACATTTTTAGAGAAGCACAGGTAAGAAGCTGGGAGAATCTCTGTAACAGATCTGGCTAGAGYCTGTGTGCCTGATTTTAAGAACAGTCTTTGTTGCTTATGTGACAATTTGGACTCCATACATAAGCCTGGGTATGAAGGAGAACACTATAGTCATGCATTTCAATGAAGATTGTATGGTGGAGATGACAGAGAGGCTTCAGATATTTACTGCTCAATAAACTGGACAATCTCTGACAGCTAGCTGATCCTGGAAAGGTGTTATCCAGGTCTGTGTTAAGAATTCATTTCTACTGCCAGAATTCCTTCTATGTTTTTAATTGCTTGCTCTTTACCACTTGGTTAATGTCAGAGAAGTAATTTGTTGTTAGAAAATTTGTAGGTTTTGTAGTTTATGAAAAAACATGCAGATGTGAGTAAAGCACAAAGACAGCTTAACTTACTGAATGTCTTTCCCTTCTTTATCACAGAAAGTCTGTATTAAATGGCTGTAGACAATTTTCTCTCTGATCTTTGTACTAATCAGACTGAACAGCAATTTGTGAACCTTTCCTACAGACTTACTATTTTCTTATTCCTCGTTACTGTCTTCTCTGATTTATCTTCTAAACCCAAGAAAGCTAGTTCCTCTTCTTTTCCCATAAAATTGCTACCAACACCTTTAAACATCAACTGTGAGTCCATAAAGTGTTTGGATCACAAAAGATGAATGGTTTGTCAGAGAAAAGGGTTCATATAGGTCCTAAGAGAAATAAGAAGTCTCATTTCAGCCTGTGTAAAACCCAGTGAACTCCAGAAATGTGGCACAAAACCAAGGGAAGAACTTGGCCAAAAAGCTGTGACTGGAACATGACAGTGACTCACATGTCATTTTCAAGTCTGTTGAGCCAGAAGCAGAGAGGTGCTGAGCATGCTCAGCTCCTTCGAAGCCAAGTTTCTCAATGAGAATTAAACGTCTAAATAAATTGAAAAATGTGAGCCTTAGTACGTGCAGCAACAGAATTCACTGAGCCCCTCTGTTTGCTTTTTTAAAATTGTTTTTCTTATTCTAGTTCAAAAAAGACCCTGTGAGAGATTATATCATTTAAAAATTATCCAAGATTTGCTCATAGATCTGTAATGTGGTTTAAGAGCCTTTCCAGAGGCAAAAAAGTATTTCCTTTCTCTTAAGGAGGGAAAAAGCCCCCTCTCCCTAACGAACTGAATATTTTAAATACTTGAGCAGAACAGTGGTGCAAAAGCAATTCTACTGGTGTATATTTTATCAGGAATACTTGTAAAAAATGATGCATGTTTTCATTAATGCAAACAATTGTTTAGGGAAATATAAAAAAAGAAAGTGCCTTTTAACTGTGTTTTAGGAAGATTTCTCACCAGTAATAAACACACTGATGAAAAGCATGTGCCGAGCAAAGCTGGGCTGAAATGTCAGGACACAGTACGTGGGAGGAACAAGGCTGTGTATTCAAAAAGAAATAGTTATTTCATTCTCATGGTAAATGACATTTTATTTTACAGTAAACTCTGTTTTCTTAATATGGTCAAGATTGACTTTCTTTTCTTTCTGCGCAGATGACTATTTTTGCTCTTTTGTTTAAATTTTGGCCAAAATTTTGTAAGTTTCAAAGCAATTTGGCTAGTGACAAAATGCTACTTGCCTTGGAGACAAAAAAGGGAAAAAAGATGCGAAAGAAGGAAGGCAAAACAGCAGAGGTAAGGCTCACAAAGTTTCAGGTGACAGCTGATAAACTGCATAAAAACTCCTTCATGAGGAAACACACATGAATTCAAATATCCCTTTCTCAGCCTGATCCAAAGCTACCAAAATCTTTTTGTTAGAATTCAAGCTTTACATGTGACCCGGTCCTAGGGCTATTAGTTCCCAATCCTGCCAATGCATATACATATATTTAACTTGAAGCAGATGAGTCAATGGAATACTCCTTTCATTAAGCAGAGGGGAAAATGTATTTTAGTCATCTTYTGTGCCAAGAGAAGAGCGAAAAAGAGGGCTGAATTTAAAAAAAAAAATCTATGTACGGTCCATGCGTACAATGGATAACTGCAGACCTGTTTTTACTTTCAGTATGTACTGTCCTATTTTAGAATTTACAGTCCTGGGTCACTATTGAAAGCAAAACAAAACAAAACAAAAACATATTTAATATCTATTTTTCAGAAGGAGCATTTGAAAAGTCTGCACATTATTTTAAAAAATATTTATGTACTAATTGCTTTGTATAGTCTTTGTCTTTTCTTGAATATTTCTCAGCTTTGACAGTGAAATTGTTAGACTGTTCACAATGAGTTTCCAGACAGTTTCAGTGCATTAACAGAACTGTGACCTCTACAGCAGAATGCTTGCTTGTAAAATTGTTTTTCTTGGAATTTTATTATTAAAATATAATGGATTTTTTTTCTATTGATTATAGGCTTTGCAAAAGTTTATTTTTTACAAAATGTAATTGTTTGGCCAGCTTTGAGGAGAGAACATTCCTTTAAAGGCAGAGAAATTATTGGACTTGCAAACTATCATAAGTAGCATCAAAAGACCTTTACATATTTTAAATACCATGTACACATGTGTTGAGATATTACTCATGATGAGAACCACATGAGTACCTGGACAGATAAAGACATATATGCCCGTAAGAACATGTACACATTGTTACCCTGTTTCAGACACATGAAAACTGAGGACCAGTGAAGCATTACTCAAGGCCACACACCAAAGTCAAGTGAAGTCTAAAATCCAAGAACTCATGTTCCTTTCTCCAAAGCACGTTGCCTCCATACAGATATGTCTGGCAAGCCCATTGGCAATACTTATAGTGCAAGAATGCAATATTTCAAAGTAATGCACCTTTGCGTTTTCACAGACTTACTTTTTCCATCTGTTTGTTGCCTGTCTATAAGATTTCTGATTAAGACCAAGGAAGTAAAGAGCAAATCTTGGCCAGGACGGCAAAAGCCTAGCTTTTATGGGGAACAAATGGGAAAGGTGAATTACCCTTCTAAGCTGGGAAATAGGGTAAGAAATTTTAGAAAGTGACAGGCAGAGAATGCAGTTCAGTAAACAGTCTGCAGACTATTCTTCTCACAAAAAATTATCAGTAGACCAGTTACCTTTTAAAATATCTTGAAAGAATAGGTGGAACAGATAAGTTTTTGAAACCCTTTCCCCTCTCTATTATTGTTTAAAGAATTTGCCATTCCCTGTTCTCTTGCCTAAGATTTCTGTCCCCTCAGTGACAATGTGACTATTCAAATGATTCAGTATCCCTGAAAGATACCGTAAGGTTCATCCAACATAAGCGATAGCAGGTTCACTTGGCAGCTTGCAGAAGGTGATGATTTCTTGGCATTTAAAATAATGTCTATGCTCGTCTGCCCCGCCAGGCTCATGTTGAAGGAGAGGAAAGCTCTGGCAAGGGTTAGAAACGATATTTTCTTCTTTTTATATATACACACACACACACACACTCCCCCCCCGCCACACACACACACACACACACACAGATCAGTTGCCATTTTGGGTTTATGTCAAACGGAACAATCATGGTCCTGGGAGAGGAATTTTACTTTCTCCCTTCTCACAAATTGGGCCCTGGGGTGCCCAATCTCCTTGGGCTAACCTTGCTTTCTGAACTGACTGGATAAGAGTTGGACTTTTATGTAGTACAATGGAAAAAATGGGCAGACAAGGAGGTTGTCACACATGAATTGGTATTATTTGACTATCTCAATATTTTTTGTGTGTGCCTATTTGTTATTTATGGGGCAAATCCTATCGAAGGCTTCCTGGCAATGGACTCAGTGCAGGGGAGGAGTGGCTGACAGTGAGAGATGCCAGGCAAGCACTGTGCAATGCAGAGACCTCTTTTAAGCTTAGTGTCTGGAAGGCAGGGATGGGTAGGTACAGGGTGAAGTAAGCTCGAACATTCAACATAATGTGATTGCTTCAGTATTGAGCTGAAACAGTTGTTTTAAAAGATAGTGCCTTGGGAGAGTATGGTTTGCTTCTCCATTTTCACATATTTGCCCTTAGTGTGGCACAGCTATATGGGCTCATCTYGGGCCTGTCTGTGGATCTGTTCCTCTGTTAACTGATAGATGCACATGCCACATACTTTAAAAAATATCATTAGTCACTTTTTGCAGTCTGCCTTGATGCCAGTATTTGTAATTTGTTGTATACAGAATTGCATTTTACCTCCAAAATAGATTTTGGATTTTTTGCTTTCAAGTGTACAAAATAGTTTTAACTTACACTGTAAATCTGTACTTATTCTTTCCATGCCCTTAGCAGAGAAAGGTAAAACCATAAGCATTAATTTTCCTTTTCCATGTTTCCTTCATCTCTCTTTAAGCTTCTTAGCAGTAAGCTTATTTGTTAGTAAGTGGTGTAATGTCATGGGATGTGACATTGCCATAACATTGCCTAATTTATTATGAGAAGACATTATTAAAGACCTCATTTAATTCACCATTCTCATTGAGAAAGCTAGCAAACATAAACTGTAGTATATTAGTATACACACTATTTCTGTATTTGCTTTGGCATCCCTGTTCCATCAATTGAGTGTGCCACAGAAGTTAGTAAGCCTGCTTCTGGAGAGAAGATAAACACCACGCTGCCTGGGAAGTTCTATACCCAAAAGTGACCCTTACAGATGATGGGTCCGTAGGACAGTGGGGATGATAAGGAAGGAAAAGGCACCTTGGGAGCAAGGATGTAGGATATTCTGATCCTTTTCCAGATCTTTCAGGGACTTTCTGACTGACTTTGGGAACCATTTGACCTCTCCTTTTTTCTCACTTTCTCATTTGCAACACGGGAGGGTTATATCACTTGCCTCATGGGGATGTTGTGGGGTTAATTATGTGAGGTTAAATATGAACATTGATTAATGTTCACAAAGAGTTTTGGGATCATCAGACAGAATGTGCAAAGGTGCAGCCTTAATAAAACACTAAAACAAGATGAAAATGACAAATAGTTAATCACTAGAATGGTTTACCAAGGGTTACAATGCCTTGTCCTTCACTGTAAATGTTTTAAATGAGATTGCCTGTTTTCCTAACATGTATACTGTAGTTCATTCGCAGCTACTGGACCAAGCTGGAATTAATCACGAGAAATCCTATGTTCTACATTTATACCTGAGGCCAAATTAGAGGATCACAATGGCCTCTCTGACCTTAAAACATGTTCTGTTGCAGGTCTGCCCTCTCACTTTTAGCTGTATTTTGGAGCAGGTATTGAATCTGAAAGGAAGATAGTCTGCAGGAGTGTAGAGGTCAGGAAACTTCGGTTAGGACAAAGAAATGCTTTAAAAAAGCAGTATCTTCTGCTATTTTTTATTATGCCCAAYGTGATGAATTATGAAACTGGGCATTACAAAACATTACTGCATGTGACACTATCTTGTTTCCAAAGACAATTTTTGCTTCCTCAGACTTTGCTTTCTACTTCAGCTCAGTAACTATTGTTTACATCTAATTATGAGTTCTTATTATTGGCAGGGTAAAGAAGTGGGAACAAAACTCATCAGTCTGTCAAGCAGTGCTTTGGTAGATGAGATTGGTGTGGAGAGAGGACCAGCATCATTTTCAAATGGATATGGGTGGCAGGTGAATAATAAACATGTTGCTACAAATATCATCATTCAAGAGAGATACAATGATCTTGGGAGAGTGGGAAGGTGGGGTTTGGTATTGAATACTACTATGACATGGTTCTTTGATAACTGTTCATTCTTCTACAATTAACTTTGCTGTTATAAGTTTACCTATCTTACAGGTGATTTTTTTTCTTTATTAATTTTTTTTAAGATTTAGATTCTGAGTAGTATTAATATCTAACAACATATTAAGCCCTTTAGGTGTGTAGATTTAAAAAGAATCTTTATTTAAAGATAAATTGAAGAAAAAGAAGTTCAATTCTGGAATAAGAAGGTTTTCATTACTTGTGAAATTCATATCCTGAAAGAATTTGGTTTAGGCTTGAGTCCTGTTCTGCTCATATGTCAAAAACTGAAGCTGAACTCATTTAYGAAATCTAGGCATTTGAATAGAAAATCTGACAGAAATTAGCTCTTTAGTACTTCTTCAGAACAACTGTCATGATGCATCAAATCTGTAGTGAAAAGGTAACACTCATTTTATTGGAGAAACAGGAAGAATAGACATGCCACCTTGGGCATATCAAGGGATCATTCACAGCTGAGTTGACACTGCCATAACAAAATGGGGAATCTGTGCAACCACATAATCACAGCTGTGTCATGCGATGCAGGAGTAAATCGCACTTCAGCCACTTCTTGTATTCCATAGAGCTCTTCCCGTGGCATTATGTTAGCAATGAGCAGAATACAGAAACAGGCAGTCTGAAATACCCCCAAAATCTGAAACCACAGTGCAAACTGCATAGTTAAGCTCRCACTCTTATCCCTTAAATGGACCTTTTTACTTTTGCTCATACCTATTTAAAAAAAAAAAAAAATGAGTTGAGCGAGCCAGTATATCAATATCATGTGCCTAAGCCCTCAAGAAGAGCCAGGTAATTGCAGAAAGAGCAATAATCTTTTATAGAGCCATTTCTTCTCCAAGCCCCTTTCTGCTATAGGAAGATGCTAGAAGTTCTTCTTACTGAATCATGACATGACAAATTGGCCCCAAACTTCTCATGCTGTAAGGAAAAAAAAGGCCAAATAAAAGTATAGTTCCCATATTGATTTGGGAGAGTGACCTAAAATTTACATGGAACATGAACTGTGGTTGTTGCAATGTAAAGAGCAACATTTGTTCCTTAAAAAAGGAAAGGATGATATCTCCAGTTGMTCTGCCTCTACTAGTAGCAGCATTCTGCTGGAGAGGGCAAGCAGAAAGAACTGTGAGGCTAATAAGACCTTCGATGATTTGAGAAAGGACACACTGGAAGGATGTGGCAGGGAGATAAAATCAAGTCCTCAATAGCACAGAAGACTGATATTTTGGGAGGGGAAAAGTCTGCTCTATTCAGGTTTTGAAGATGAAAGGAGAGAGGATAGGACTCAGACCAGGGATGGAGAACAAATGAATGTAAACATCATATCTGTCAAACTTGCTTAAATTGCATTTCATGGTGTTTTGAGATTTGCTTATTTGGAGCAATACTATTTTTCCCATGATTCCAGTATTGTCATGACAAAACTTCTCTTCTTAACAATTGTGATTATTCAGTAACAGGGATATAACATAAACAAGTTTTTTGTCTCACTGTTGAAATAGACCAGGAACTACCAGTGATATGGTCTGGAGGCTGATGGTTTTTAACGGTTCTTGCAGGCTTCCTGGTCCTATTCCAAGTACATAGAAGCCTTGGAGCAGGAGAGAATACTCCTTAAAATGCAAGAAGATCTGGAGAAAAACTCATCATCATTCCTTACAGGTTGTTAACCAAGCTCTGTAGTTTAGAAGAACAAGCTTATAGCTTAGGTGAAATTCTCTCAGTATAAGGACTTTGTTTGCTCTCCTTTGGAGTTGCATACATAAATCTCTGCCTCTCTTATGCTGTCTGCAGGGGAGTTGCTCTCTGCACCATACTCGTGAGTGGTAAGTTTTCTAAGAAAGGGAAAGTGAAAGTTGCAGGGTATCAGCACTGCCTTTACTGCACAGGTCCTACTGCAGAGAGGAATATGGCCATTTCTTCATTCTGCAGTGACACGTCAATCCTATTTGGTTCACATACATATTTCACCTCCCTGGCTTCTTGTGCTTCATCAACTTACATACAACCAGATAGATGAAACTTTTTTCTCACCAGTTTGTCAGTATGCTTTCGGGAGATGTAAGAGGCATTGCTTCATCCTTGTTTCACCTGTGAATATCCTCTTAGGTCTTCCCCAAGGGTATTATGACCTGTTTGTTCATTAAATAGCTCCATTTAGCAGTTGGGCTAGCAATAGCACTATATAATATTAAACCCCTTCAGTTTCCCATCATTTTAATTTTCTTTCCATATGCAGGTACCTCGTCTATGTACTTCCCAAAGCCTGGAAACTCCGAAAAATCCGCTATTTCTCCAAAGAGTAGTGTGATTTTGGAGAAACACTCAAATCTTCCCAAAAAACAGAAAGTGAGTACCAGACTGCCAACAAGTGTGCTTTGAAATTTGGATTCTTAAAAGCTGCTTAAAATTCCTGCTGTCAGTGCTGATGCTCATTAGTAGCAAGTTATCCCACACCAAATCACRTTTAACTGAAGCTGTACAGCCTCAACATGAAGGCAAGATTATTTTTCACTTCAACCATGGCTAGTGGACCTAATTAATGTTGACCAGATGGAATTTTGTTGCAAAATGGTAGTCTCTGAAATGTGGTTATCTAAGCTTTCCAGTTAAAATATTTTAAATAGGAGCATGAGATGACTGGAGGAAGCTCAAACCCCATGGAGTTACTGGCAAGGGCCTGGCACAGAACTAGCAATAGATCATCTCTGCCGAAGCCAATTAATTATTAGAATGGGAGAAAAAAGTGGGACAGCAAAGAGATCTGATAAAGACAGAAAACCAGATTTTGCTTCAAAGCTTGAATTCCTAGATAGAAGAATCCCCTGGAGGTTTTGTTTTGTTTTTTTAAGCCTATGCTGAAATTAGATGGACTTAAAAAAATTAATAGAACTTGGACTATCGCTCCCCTTCCTTCTCTCCTCCTCCTTCCTTTTCTAATTCTGTTCTTCAACACTGCTATTTTAGGCAAGTTGGTGTCCTGCCCTCGCTAGTCCTCCTAAACTTCCCAGTGCCTGAACACACTCTTCCTGTGGCAGCATTTTCTGTATGTGGCATCAGAGAAAACTGCAGCATTCCTTGGTCTTCCCTCACGTTCTCTTTCTGCCCTCTTATCACCTCCTCTAGTTGCAGTTAAAGTCATCCAGTCACCTTGGACCTTATGCACCTCTGCAGGTGTTACTATATTTCATACATTTATGCCTTTTTGTACTGCAGTTCTGCTTCACACGCAGCTATATCAGTGTGGGGAGTCCTTGCGCAGGGGCTTTGGTCCTGCTCTGTAGCTGAGAAACCTCCAGCTGGGCCCAGTGCTCAAAGAGGGCCTACAAGGTAGCTGCAGTCCTTGGGGCAGCCCAGCCCAGCAGTACCTGGCCCACCCTGCTATTCAAAACCTGAGTTGCATACCTGCCAGGCATCAGGCTGCGGTACGGGCAAACACAATGAGAAAGTAGAGATCTTGAGCAGTTTGAGAGGTCTCTCCCACCATCTTCAGTTGCAGCCCGCCCTGCAACACCACTGGAAATTTGCCAGCCCTGCCTTTCCCTCCCAATAGCTCAAGTGTTCCTACTGCCTTTGAGTGGTTTCCTCTTCTTCCATCATGACCCTCTGGTGGTTCTCCTCAGTCATGCTCTCTGCAGTGATCTGATCACTCTGCTGGTGGGGTGAGATATCTACAAAAGACCACCACTGCTCTTGATGGGACAGCTTCTTTCCACTTTGTTGCAGAGGAGGTCACACCTTGTGTACCAGGTATAAATGGCAACGTGCTGGCAGCGGGGGGCTGCAGGGATGGCCTGTGTGAGGAGAGGCCGGGGCTGCCCCGTGCCGGACATACGCAGTTCCAGCTGGCTCCAATGGACCCATCACAGGACACAGCTGAGCCCGTCAGCCAAGATGGTGGCACCTCGGGGAAACATTTTTAAGAAAGAGCAAAGAAAGCCAGAGAGAGGAGCATGGAATAAAAAGAGTGAAAAACAACAGAGGGAACACCAAGACCAGAGGAGRTGGAGGTGGAGGTGGAGGCGGAGGAGGAGGAGGAGGTTGAGGTTGAGGTTGAGGTGGAGGAGGTGCTCTATGGTGGAGCAGATATTCCCTGCAGCCCATGGAGGACCCACGCTGCAGCAGAGGAAAAGAGTGAGAAGGAAGAAGGGGCTGCCCCTTGCCTCACTGAAGGGACTGAGTGTAACCTGTGGCGATAACAGGGAGGGGAGGAGAGGTGCTTGGAGTGAACTTGAATCTGGGAAATCTGGAGGAAAAGTGTTTTCTCTAAGTGTGTAAATGTTAGTTTCTTCTTTTTCTTGTTTTTGTTTCCCACTACCCGAATCAGTAATGGTTTATTCTAATTGGCAATAAATTAATTTCACCAATTCCAGTTCTGTTTTGTCTGCAACAGTAATTGGTAAGCAATCTCCCTGTCTTTATCTTGACCCACAAGCTTTCTCTTTCCTGTTTTTCCTCTTTTCTCCCCTTGTCCTGTTGCTGGGGGGAGTGAGTGAGTGAGCAGCTGGGTGGGAGACTGGCTGCTAGTGAGGGCCAACCCAACCACACTTTGTTTCTCTCTTTTTGATGCATTTATTGAAGAACTGTTCTGACTATTTCAACTGGCTGCAACACAGCAATGACATTCTGTTACCTTTTGCAGGCAGATTAAAATCTCTCTGAGGAAGGGACTGCAGAGACATTCAATGGAGGTGGGCGGAAGACACAAAAATAATGTGCATGCAAGGTTTGTACTTACGTTTCCAGAGCAAAGATGACGACTTGGAATATTATTAAGAACCATGGGATGTTAGTCAAGGGCAGAAAAGAAACATCTTACAATGTGTTCCATATCAACATGACTGTGATACTGACTCCTCCTGTGTTACTCATTTGTTTAATAGTACACCTTGAGGCTCAAATGAGAGTAAGATTCCACTGAAATATGCATGGTACAAACAACTAGGTGGTCTTGGTCCTAAAGATCTTATAATCAAACCCATTTCTTCAGTGCCTGATCTAATGAATAAGTAAAACACTGCATTGAACTGACAGCCCTGAAGCAGTGTGTCTTGGCACACTAAGCTCTCAGTACTGCAATTCACGCAACTTCTATTTATCAAGGATAACTCATGAGGTGTCTGAGCTATCGTAAAATCAAACCCTGTTGTGGTTTGCTACCAATCCAGTCTGATTCCTGGCCCAAAGTACACCTTCTGCCTCATTTCTGAGTTTTGATCCACGAGAAAGGCTTAAAATACATCAGGATACAGATGTGATTGAGAACTTCTGTAAAACATCATTCCTCCCAAGGTATTATTCACCAGAAAGTTGCAGGAGCTCATAGCTCTTGTGTAGCTCTCCCTACTTTCTTGCTTCTTTTTACAATTTTAAGAGTTTTAAAAAGAATTGGGGCAGAATTGATGTTGGGACTAGGGCCAAAGGATTAATTGGGGAGTTAAGAGGGGGCAGGGGCAGAATTAACTGCTAGGCAGGGAACTGGATGATGATAGACCTCTCCATGTTTTTCAGACCACTTTAAACACCAGTCCCCAGCCACGAAGTTGTTGGCTCCGTTCTTCTCTACATGTGTGTAATGCATGTAAGAGAAGGGCAGATGAGTGAGCTCCAGCTTGCTGAGTTCCCAAGGACTACCCCTGAGTTAGGGATGGGATTGTCTTCCACTACCCCCCCCAACCTCTTGGACAAGAATAACAAGCCATGCAGCCCCCTCTCAGTTGTCAGAAGTAAAGATCCTTCACTTGGAGATCTTAGATCATACTGCTAAGGACCATTCATGAGTGCTTTCCTCCTCAGTGTGGAGTGACAGCTAAGGATAACTAATAGTATTTTTCTTTTTCACTCTTGACACAATGACCAAGAATTGTATGGGATTTCCATTGGGAGTTGCTTCAGAGAGGCTGGCAGGGAGGAGAGACACTCTCTTTTATGAATGTAGCTGCCCTGCTCATATATCCTCGCAGAAGGAGCAAGGGAGATCATTAGTTCAGTTCCTACTTTCCCCACAGTTCAGAGACAGAGCTTGCTTCATGCTTATCTCCATTCCTTCTGTGTTTGGGTTGTTTGCTCGTGTGACATTACCTGAGAAAGACGTCTTGGGTGGAAGCCACAAGGGAGTAAAACATAAAATTCTTGTCCCTGTTTTTCATGTTTTCCCAATTTTCACAGATGCACTAAACTTTAATGCTCAGTACATCTGAGGAGGGTGGAACGTAGCATCTTGTAGTGAGCAGAGCACATGTAGTACTGTGTGGCCTACCACTCATTAATGTGAAAGACAAAGAAGAATCATGAAATGACATAAATGCAGTGATGTATGTCAGTCTAAAAAACACATGAAAGGCCACCTTCTACTGCTGTGGTCAGTACAGTGCATGCAACCAAATGCTGGCGCGCAGCAGTCAGTTTCTGTTTTGTTGTATTCTTGCCTTCATGGCATTTTGAGACAGTTAAATAACGTGTAGACAATGCTTATCTTATGCTGGTAGCTTTGACTTGAATCATACTTGGATTACTTCTAAAATGAAAAATATTATCCAGATATTTGTCACAGATGATAAAACTCCTTGTGAATATGTTCCAGCCTTGCCAAATTGTTAACAAAAATTTACCAGCCCCCATGCAAAAACTACTGTCCCAGACAGTTACTATGATTAATACCATACACGTCTATCAAACTTAAAAACAAACAAAAAAATGTACTTCATGTACTTCAATGAGTGAGTAGAATTTTGCAAACTGGCTCTATCCACTCAAAGTTCTGCAAACCGATGATAACCCTCAATCCAGCTTGCAGTTCTGTCTCCATGTTAACTGAAATATATATGTGTGTATATACGTGTGTATATACACACACATGCACAGTCATTTATAGGCCATGTCTTTAGTATGCAACTGAGGAGGATCACATGTATTAGTAATGCTAGAAATACGTGTCATATCATTATGCACGTTTTATGTGTTAATTTTAAAGAAATATTGAACAATTGGACAAGGAATATATTAAGAGACAGGGACCCTTTCATTTCTGGGCTACTGAATCTAATCTGATGCAACAGCAGATACCCCATAACTGCTATTTGGTGATACATCTGAAAAGGAATAGTGGTTTTAGTCTCGTCCTGAGGGACCAAGTAATGACTATGGCCAGTTCCAGCAGAGAGCCTGAGAACTGAACAGGTATAGAGACTAACTGAATGTTATTGTTCTAAATGATTACTCTATATCACTTCAGAAAGCTTGCACTGCTATTGCCTTTTTATCTTGTTCTTGAGATCTATTCTCTCTCAGGTTGCTGATCTACCACCTATGTTAGCACAGCAGTTTTAAAGGGCTAGAAAAGTTTTACGCAACAACCCTAGCACCTCTCCGTTTAGATAACTAAAACTTTATTCCTTGTTTATTTTAACTACGTATACTTCGGGACCCTCAGAAGTCTGCAGCAGAACAACAGTTCTCTGTGGAGTTTGCTGCTACAGACAACAAAAACAATTTTCTTTTCGGAAACCTGCAAACCTAGAAACTCTTCTGGATGGATTTATGCTCTAGTGGCATTCAAAACACACAATCCAACCATATTCATTCAGACTTATTTTTGTTGTTTACTCCCAAGTAATGCAACATATTGGGACTATTTTGGAATTTTTTTAAGMCGTCATTTGGATTCGTAAATATTTACACTTAGATGCTATTACTGTGTATTTCACTTTTCTCTCATCAGACCTGGCATGCTTATTAAAACATTTTATAATCTTTGAGGGTGCAGTCCTGAAGTTGCTTATTCAAATACTTTTGATATCAACACAAGCTGTGACTACGCACTTCAGGAAGGGGCTTTATACATTTTGCTTTGACTTCTCTCCTGCTACTGCATGACACAAAGTATCAGACTATGAGATGAATTCCTGAAAATATGTAGTGCTGGATTAAGTTATTAAGGTGCACACTTACAATAGTTTACAAGAGTGGTAGTGGTGGTCACCAGGCCATTTAAAAAGGGGCAAAATGCTTTCTCATTTGTGTCTGTACAATGCTGCTCTGCCATTGCCTCTGTACTCCTCATGATCTCTTTTTAGTGGCTGTTTCTTAAAGTACTATTAATGGAAAAGGTCTTAGACTCTGAGCTGTGGATTCGTTTACCCCTTTCAAGGTGTGGAAATCTAGTATTTAATCATCAGGCATTGAGATCAGCAACAAAGAGGGGTGCTTTGCAGACACAGCAGTAGACCAGATTCAGCAGACCCAGTTTCTGTTATTGGTTCTCTTATTATACAGTACTGGGTGGCCAAGGCCAGACTGGTTTGTGCCACACCTTCTACATCTTTTACACGAGAAGAATCGTTGTGACTCACTTTGCAAATATGTTTGACTTAAAAAAAGAGAAACCTGCATTAATGAAGTCTACAGATAAAAGCGTCAATGAACTGGGTATTTTCATAAATGTGGGACCCTCAGTTTCCTGCTGTTGAGAGTACTGAAAAATGGCAGGTGTCCCTTCATTGCTCCTTCGTGCCTTTAGCCCTATACAGTGTTACAGACTTGGGGACATTTTCTCTTCTCTACCACTTGTACGCTTATGAAATGGACAGCCTCAATCCCACTCAACACTATTGCTCTAGTCAAAACTAATGACTGACTGACCTTGTGTGTGTGTAAAAGTGATTGAAAAGAGACCAGATGTTTCAAAGTTCTGTCCCACACTCAGAAAAGAAAATCCTTAAATTGTTTATGTTTCTAATGTTAAATACTGGGCCAAACTGATCACTGTGCAGCTGTATGTGGCCAATGGAGCTGCAGTAATCCAGCTTGAATTTGACCTGTTTAAATTGTCCCATTACATTCAACTGATGATTTTTGTTACTGCCTTTTTATAGAAATGCCTTTAGTCAGTCATGAATCATGTCTGAATACAGCTAAGATGGGGTTAACTGGTATTTTTTTTAAGCTTATGGAATATTGCTGGTTTTAATACATTCAGTAGTTGCTGTAAAAATGTTAGGGAAAGACAGGTTTGATCAAAAATTTTAGGTCTGGATCTGTACTCACAGTTCAAACCTACCTCTAATGGCCTGATTTGGAGCATTCCCAGGATTTCAGAGAGTTATAATTCACATCTGTGTTTCTAACTCCTTCATGCATGATTGTTTGAATGTGCACTTTTGGAACAAGTCCATGTCTAATAGGCTAAATTGTAGTTCCCAAATCAGAAGCCACATGGTATTGCTATATAGTTTTTTATTTTTCCTCTTATTATGTAGCCTTCAAATAAGGTTCTGTCAGTCCAGCACATTGGATTAATACAAAACACCAAAGTCTACACTTTCTACCTACCTGCTAATGAACTCACACATTTTGATTTCTACCAGTGATTTAGTAAAGCATTTGCACAATGGCCACAATGGATTCTTCTCTGCCAAGTAATAATTTATCAGAGCACTGGAGCAGATTGGAATTATGCAGGACCCACTAAGCTGTCCTAGTATGGTAAGGGCAGTCAAGGTATAGATGAGATTCTCTTATTTTTAATATTCTTTGAGCCAAGCTAATTTATATATCAAGCGCAGGCTGCATTTACTTGGATTTTCCTCTATTTCTCTACTAATTAAAATATTTTAGTTTTATGGTATGTGTTTTATGGTTTATGGTATTCACATTTTAACATATGTGAAAGCGTTGACAACAGCATTGCTTATTCCACATGTTAATTATGTATTTGTTCAGAGTATGCTGGTGAACTGTGTGCATTTCTCACGTTAAGTTTTCATTTCATGTCAAAGGAAAAGTGGAAATGTAGTAAGTGGATTTGTGCTTTTAATTTTAGATATTTCTTTTTCCTCTAAAACCATCTTGTACATGATTCCTCTGTACCATATGCGTTTGAAAATCTTTTGTTGGCAAGAAGTTTAAAAAGAAAGTAATACACGCTTCTCAGAAAAGGATTTTTGAACAAAGCAAAGCAATTGTGCCATTAATGAGAAAGTTAAATGAAACAAATGACAAGGCAAGCAAGAAAAAAACACAGCATCACACTCAAGGAATGCACCGGCACACAATAGCTTATGCAATATTCCCCATCTGTCAAAGTCAGTAAATACAGAGATTTCATTGGAAATATTCATTATAATAGGCCATGGTGCCTATGACTCAGTAAATGCAATCAACAAGCTTTTAGCATTCTTAGTAGTTTTCACCTGTAGGCAACTAAATGAATTTCATCCCAGCTGTGAGACCCAACTGATCAGTACTGGTTTTGTAAACCCCAGACCCTGATTGGTTTGAATACCACTCATTCCTGGAAAAGGTACTTTGGGAATTGGATCTGTCACATCTCTAGAGTAATTGACGCCTTTACAGTTTTGTATGTGTATATGTGTGTGCAGGCATGTATACATGTCTATAAAATCTATACTTCATGGATTTGTGTGTGCTTGTGTGCATATATATACACACTGTACACATATATGCATAAAATTACCGTGTTTGGTAAACTATTTTACTGTCATAATCACACAGGGCTTAAGTTTGGTGTGTATCATCTTTTTCCTAATACAATATTCCCACCATTTTCTTCTGTGTATTTTTTTTGAAATTAAGGTCTTTGTGTTTCATTAAAATGTTTGGGTTTGTACTCACTTGCATTTGAGAGGACAGAGCCACTACACTTGCTTTGTTTGAGGAATATGGCTCTTTCCAGAGGTCTGCATGGCTGCTGGAAAGAGAAAATAAATGCACTTTTTGGGAGTTCTTTTTCCTCTAGAAAGCATATGCAAGAAAAAATTAACTTTCTCTGTGTTTTTTCTCCCAAATGAGAAAGTAATTAACAGCACGTGTTGGGCCATTCACTAAAGACTACAATAAATGATTTACTATTTTCAAGCTAATGAACTGAATGCTTGATCTAAAAAAGGAGAGTGTGTATGATTGTGTTCATCTTCCAGTTATGACCTTCCAGTTCAAAGATCATCTTAACTGCTGGCTGCCTGATCCTGAAATTTGCTGAATGTATTGAAACTCATTCTCTTAATTCACATCTCCAGAGGTCCTCAGCACCTGGCAGTAGTAGGCCTTCGGAAAACTGTCCAAAGGACGAAAACAGTGATCTTTTTTTTTTTTTTTTTTTTTTGAGTGAAACACCAGGAAAGCATGGCTTTGTCACTGCAGCTCCCCACGAAAGTATATTAAAAAAAACCAAAGCAAAACAAAATCAAAACACAGAAATACATAGACTTAGTTGGACTTGCCAAGGTAATGTAGTACTAATCACAGATTGTATTCCGAGACAATAGTTAAGCATTGGAAACAAACTGCTCAGAGAGCTTTGGTATCCTTATTGTCATCAGAGGGGTTCTAAAAACAGATAAGATATGCACATCTGCCAGGAATGACTAAGTATTTTCAGACTCATATTGGGGCAGGGGAGTGAGTAGATGAACTCTTGAGGGACTTATTTTCTCTGAATCCATATTCAGGTTGTTCTGAATGCAAAAGCTTAGCCTCTGCTAAGGAATCTTAYGAGAGTCAAGGGCCATGACACTTCATTTGCTCTGCACCCGAAACTCCCACTGAAGCCAATTATTCAATCTAATTTAACAAAGACCACAGCTTCTCTGGCTGTGCAATTGTTGGTAACCATCAACAAACTGATTCATCTACAATTGGGCCAAATGTTACAAAATCTGTTTCTGAGTTCTTGTTTGTACCCCCATCATAAGATTACACCAAAATTAAAGCATGCAGTACTTGAACTAACTTCAAAGGCTGAGCTTGCACTTCTAGCTAGTTCAGCCTTTTTATTGGTTCATGTTTTCCATTTGGCTTCAACATCCTGTTCCTTACTGATGCCCTTCTAGAGTTTCATTTACAAATATTACGTCCCTGTTTAGTGAGCCATGCTAATTAATACTGTGGTGGAGGCTATGGATTATAGTAATCTCATGCCTCCTGCTTGGAAAAACGCTGCAATTTTTCCAGACGTTTACATGTAATGCCGTATTGAACATGGCCAAATTTGTCTTAGGAAAATGTACCCTGAACTCATTTAATCAAAATATATTTAACTAAGGTTGCTTATGCTGTTATCTATTGCCAGTTTTGTTAATCATGAAGCTCAAAAATTTCAATGCAGTAGAAACCTGAGATCCACAATTTCCTAATTAGATTATTTCAAACAAAACAGTAAAGTTAAAACAGGATGGTTTAAGTATACATATTTTTAAAAGTTTATGCCAATAACAAGTTTGTTAAAAAAACACGAACAGATGATTTGACTACTTTCTGGAAGCCTCACACATCTGACTGTGCCTCACCTTTCAAACCTGGGACCACAGTCTGACATGGATTTTAGCTCCACTGGGCATTTTGTAGTCAGAGACTCCCTGACTGCTGGGACTTCAAGTGTTGCCAAAGTTATGATTGTAAAGAAAATCTTTATATTTGCAGTACCATCAAATATCAATAAAAGCTATGGAGCCTTTACACAACATAGTGTAAATAAACAAAAGCAATGGCATTTTTTAGGAAGAGGGGATATCTTTTATTAGACCAGGTGATGTAATCGGAAACAACGGACAAGCTTTCAGGCTCACAATTTGTTCACCAGGTCATAAAGAGGTCAAGAAATACATCATCTCTGTGGTACTTGTTATTTTATTTTTATTTTTAATTGTGTTCATGAACTCTCTTTTCATAAACGGACACAATTTGGTTGATGTGACTGCAGTATGATGATACAAATCACAACAAATCTGAAAGAGACACCCCCCACTCCTAGACTGTCACTTCAGACCCAGAAAGGAAAACTTGCCAACATCTCATAACACTTACCATGTCATCACCTCAACATGAATTAAAACAGACTAAAATGAGAGGTTTATAAACCTATGAGAAAAGGTCTAAAAACTTGCCACAGGAAACAATTGCAAAAGTGGCACTTTACACATAACCTGGGCCAGTCAGAATGAGCTCTGTATTGTACTGGGTAAATTGAATAAAGGGCATAGATGTCTCTAGGTTAAATCCTATACCTGCAAATTTTTAGGTGTCACTCTCTCGGGGTGCAGTCCCTAACCTGAGCAAGGCCTCTTCTCCTCTCTGCGCAGCTCACTCCTCTGAGAGGAGCATATTGAGCCAAGAGCTGCCCAGAGCAAGCATGTTGAACCTAACCAAGGAAGGGGCCAAATGTAGTGCCTTGTGGAAAGTGAGTCCAATCTTCTATTTGAAGGCTTTCCCACTTCACAGCCACTGTTTTACACCCACAGATAAGTTGGTCTGTCATTTTCTGTGAGAATTAATTCCTTGAACAAAATTATAGCTGTATGAAAAGCAGCAGTTGGCCACTTCTTGCCTTCCTTGAGGTCAGATGATCACTGGTCAAATCTAGGAAAAACAGAAGCTAACAAAAGGTCTGGTCTAAACTCTATCAAGGTATGAAGAACACTCCTTGTTTCAATGGCTTTGGACTACTGAAGGGTACCCATGAATCTTCTGCTCAGACTTACTGTAACGCATCCATGATCAAGGAGGAGAGTACTGGTAAATGTACCAGGTGCTTGCATGTACAGACTCACCAGGATTGCCGGGCAGGTCATGCAGACGTTGTCTGCTACACGATAGTTTCCATATGGTACATGATGTTTGGAGCTAGAGAATTTCACCTTGTGTCACAGCACATCAACCAAACTGTGCTTTGAAAAGGAGTGTGAAAAGCTTGGCCTTTTGTCCTCATGTTGTGCTCCTTGCTTTCATTTTCAAAAGGAGAAACTCTGCTCCCACGCTGTTTCTCACCAGGGCACTTTCTGGAGCTGAACCCAGGCTAGGGATGCTTGTGGCCTACATCTGATGGGCTGTCAGTTGCTAAGGTGGGACTGTAGAGACTGAATTACACGTAACAATTTTGTGTGTTGACTGGTTAAACTGTRGATTGGAGTATTTGTCTGTAAAGTGGTTTAACTCCACAGGTTCCTGGCTGGAAAAACAAGGATGAGGAATGAAAAAATTTTCTCAGAGTAAGGCATCTCTCAGCAAATACAGAGGAGTGAAGGAACAGTATAAAAACATTGTCTTTGATAACTTTATTTCCATTGCAGACAGGCTACATATGTTTAAAAACACAAAAGACAAAAGAATCCCAGCAACATTTTAACGGATTTGAGCAAGGAACAGGGACTGGAAGGAGGTGTTTCAGTGGGTGTGGTTTTGTTTTTTCCTAAGAAATCAGATGATAATGTAGAACGTTTCTGGCAATGAATGATGAAGTTAACTTGTCTAAGTCAAACTTTTAAGTAAGAATGACACTTATATAGTGTATTACTTGTTTAAAAATCCAGTTTATCTAAACAAGGTTTTCCTGGTGCTGAAATAAGCAGTGTATCTATTTCAGATAGGCCCTCTGAACCTGGAGGACTTCAGAGTGAGAACAATTAATACAGAACCACACTCTAGTTCAGAAAAAAAAAGTGGAAAAAAAGTATCACATGAATATTAATGTCTGAGCTGTGGAACCTGGTGTGTTTTCTAGTTCTTGGGCCTGAATGCACACATCAGCCACGTCTTGACCACAAGTTGGGAACTTGGGAAATAGCTGAGTCTCTTTTTTTTAACAATATAGCTCACGATGGTACCAAACACAAAATTCATGTAATTGTATCACTATGTGGTGTGTATAAAAATACCAAAATCTGTCGCTTTACAAGTTGAACAAAACTTAAGAAATTGCTTTTTTTGAGATTTTTCTATTTCAGAAGCATGCATAAAATCAACAAAGGCTTGTGAAATCCCTGTCTGCTCCATTTATTCTAATTTGAACTTTTGTTTTTTTTTTTCTCCTTTGTTTATAATGCCCTTTTGGAAGTACAAAAATATTTTTCTTCCCCCTACTAATTTTGACTTTTTCCATTTAGGAATCATTGATTCACCCTTATTTTTTGTACAGCTGCCATTCCAATTCTGTTAAACAACTTCTTGTGCCACAATATCTTTGTTTGTTCCACAGCACCATTGATTGATGTCGACACAGCCGTGGTAAGAGAGTATTTGATTAGTTAATTTCTGGCACTGAAACAGGAGGAGGAGCACAAATGTATGCATTTTCATATGTGGCACATAGCATTGTTTAATTTTTTTTTTCTTTTGTGACAGAGAGGTAGATTTTATAATAAACTATTTAGGAATGYAGCTGGCTCAGGGGATTGCTGATGTCCCATGTGATCTTTTTCCAGTAGATTTTTGGTTCTAATTTGATCCAGATTATGATTATCTAAAGACTTTCTGTGGCATATGCAAAATCACTTGATTGTCACAGTTCTGTTCCTAGTCGGCTCCAGTCCACACCACAGAAAGTACAGTCCTAAGTATCACAGCTGGCACTCTTTGTGGAAGAGGCAAGGATTCACTGCCTAAATTTGCTCTCCCTAAAGTCAGAGGTAAATTTTATTTTAAATTTCAATGGAGCATAAGCAAGAAATGATTTAGCATTAATGCCTTCCTTCACTCCTCAAAAGACGATCCCTTTCAAGGACACCATGAAGAAGTGTCAACTGTTGCTGGCGTGACAGTATTTTGGAGAGGAAAACAGGACTGCAGACTCTAGTTTGGTAACTGTGGCACCTTTTGAGCAAACAGTCCTAATATTCATGTCCAAAAGACAACTGAAGCAGGTGCCAGAAACCCCAGGGACTGGGTGGACTGGGAAGGAAAGGACTGCTGTTGTCTCTGTGTTGTATGCCTCAGTGTTGTCAGAAGGTTTATTTGCTTTGATGCATTTGGATGTATGGGGTCCACTCGGGTCCAAAACCGCATTCAGCCTTATAACCCATTCAGAAATTGGAGTGATAGGAAGCAACTCTGTGCACTGATTTAATGGAGCTGATTATCTCTGCCCTCCTTCCACGGCTCTTCCTCCAATGTATCCTCTATCTTTTTTTTACCCCTTATTTGCACAGTCCCGAACTGCCCTTTATACAGAACAATAAGGAGTTGGCTGTATATTCCACAGTAATGACGTCAAAGAATAATAACAATTAGCACTTCATTTAGCATCTTAACTATAACACAAAGATGCCTAGCCAGCAGTATCTCAGGCACATGGGGAAACTGGTCACATAGAAAAGAATTTAATGACCTGGCCAGCCATGAAGTAAGCTATTGAAAACAGTAATCAAGATTTTTTTATTTGCAGACCTAGGTCCATCCACCAAAATATTCTGTCTCACCAAGACTGACATTTATAAGAAAATTCCTCATATATAATTTATAATGATAGTAGCCATGAAACCTGTTATGCTTTTATTCCAATTAATTTTGTATCCTCTTTTTCTGACATTGCGTAATACGAGRGCAAGTTGAGTGGAGCTTTTAAGATGCCCTACACAGCTCTCCCTGCCATTTCTTTCCTGGTTTCACCAAATGACTGCATGAGCTCGCCTCAGGAACAGCATGGACCTTGTGGACCCGGGTATTTCCTTAGACCCTCACAATCAGGTTATAGATGTATCTTGTCATTCTTTCTGCATGAGATCATTAACATTTGGCTTTTTGTGTTAATCCACACAGGAAAAACTCTTGGACAGACATTATTCATTTCAGTCTCAACTATTGTAACAAACTTTTCTTCAGTTTGAGGAACGTTGTCCAAACTGCATCTATTCAGACTGCCGTAGCAAAGACCATTCTCCCAGCTTGCAGCCATGGCTGTATGATTTCTCTCTGCAATTTTCTACTGACACTTTCCTCTTCTTTAATCCCATCAAAGGAAAAGCAACTTCTCTTCAGTTTTAAGGGCCCATCTCCTCTGTCATTTGATGTCAGGATCTGCTGGCTTTGGCAAGGGAGTGCAAAGCTTGAAATGAATACCTCGCTGCACAGGATGGGTTTCAGTTTTTTCACGGCAGGAATTTATAGCATTTAGTGTGAATCCCACAGAGACTCCCCAAGAATAAAAACGATGACAATACCATATGCAGGTGGTGATTAGGTAGAAACCATGGGCAAAGCACATGTGTGCCTCATTTCCAAGAAAGGTACGAAAACTGGCTATCTAGAAAGTAGTACAAATGGCTTAATTTGTTTCTAGGCTTAGCCAATCATTCTTAGCAAACTCTATAAAGATTATTATTCCATGTATTCTGGTATTACAGCCGTTTGGGTTTGATGGCCACTCTGGAGATGTGGAAAAGCGACTGACGTGTGCGGGAAGAGCGGAAGGCATGGGTTTGCTGGGGAAGTGGTGGGGCAGCGAGCACACCGCCATCGCCAGGGCTCTTGGCTGGCGCGAGGGCCGCGGCTCGGCTCAGCTCGGCCTGGCCCAGCTCAGCCCGGCAGGCTTTGCTGAGGGCGCTCCAGGCGCCCGCCTCTGCTCTGCACCGCACTCGGGTGCAGCCTGAGCACACAGTGGGGAAAAACCAGGCGCCTCGGCAGCGGGCGGGCCGGCTGCCGCGGTGTTTGCTGTGCCCGCTGAGGGCGTTCGTGCCCGGGAGGCCCGAGGCGAGGAAAGGGCTCACTGAGCCCCTCGACGCTGCAGTGTCACCCCGGGCATCCTTCAGGTGGGCGGCACGCCCTTCTCCCTTGACTCTTGCTCGGCAATGGCGAGGCCCGACACGGCGAGGCCGATCGCCCTTCTCCCCGCTCCCCCTCCACACCACTCGGCTCCACACGGGTCCGGGCGCTTCCCTCCCCCGCCGCGGGACTGCGCGCATTGCCGGGTTTGAGCCGAGCCGCTCGCCGTACCCAGGCCACCGCCTCCCGCGCATGCGGGGTAGCGGGGCCGCAGAGGGTGCCCGGCCGGAGGGGCGGAAGGACGTTGGTGGGCCCGCGCTGAGGTGAGGCCGGCTCGCGATCCCTCCTCCTGCCGCCGGTTCCCCTCTCTACCCCTCAGCCCAACAGCCGCCGCTCTCCCCTCGGCTGCGGCCCGTCGCGGCAGCCCGTGACCTCTGCGTGTCCCTGAGGGTGGCGAGGAGAGCCCTGCGGCGGTGGACGCCCTGCTGGAGGGCAGCGAGGGGCCGGAGCGCCTTCTGTGAGGGGGGACCAGTGCGGGACTTGTCTCAGCTTGGCCACCGCGCTGCGGCCCCTTCCTCCGGTAACGGCGGCGGGGCCGGAGAGGGGCCTGCCTGTGATGATTCCTCTTAAATGTGAGGGGAGAGTGGGCGTGCGCGGTTGTGGGCAGCACCAAGGCCTTTGGGGATAGCTGGGCCGCCTCCTGGTCTTCGCTCCCGCTCCGTGGCCCTGTGAGTGCAGGAGGCTGCTCAGAGGGCAGCACCCTGCGGGCAGCACTGCCTCGGAGCCGCTCCCAGCCGAGTGAACCTTTCACTTGTGTTTAAAGAGAGCCACCTGCTTCAGGCCTTGAAGGATTTTTAGTAAAATCTTACCGAATGGAAAAAAATCCTTTAATGCAATAGGGTTTGCAGTTACTTTAAAAAAACAAACCACAGACTACTTCAAGAGGCATGTGCTTTTCCTTAGAAATGAATAAAATGTGATCAATGTTCTGAATGTCTTCTGATGCRAACAGCAGGGCAGCAGGCCTGAAATGGTAGACCCTGCAGGGAGGGAAGGATTTAGTATGAACAGCAAAGGCCAGTCTTGATTCCATGAGTACTGGATGTAAGGAGTATAAAAACTTACTTAGATTCATGTCATAAATAGGTTGTCCTTGAATGTTGTCCCTTAAATATTCTCATTGAAAAGTCAAACAGAGGAGTGCTGTTGCTTATGTTGTGAAGATGATTGTTAGACAATACAAAAAACACAATTTAGAGTAGAGGTACAGAAAATTATTTAAGTAGAGCTTCTTATCCCACAATTCTCTTCTCTCTCTCTCTCTCTCTTTTTTTTTTTTTTTTAAAGAAATATAGTCACCATGTCATCTGCACTATTGCCTAAGCCACAAATGCGGCGCCTTTTGGCCAGGCGGATGAAGTTTCACCTATTTGGGGCGTTTTTTGTATCTGTGGGATGTGCGGCTTTATACAAGGTGAGCTCTGTAGTCATTAAATTATAAATTGGACTCATTAGAGTGTTTTAAGAATTCATAATATTTTTTGTTGAGATTTGGTTGAGCTGTTCATCAGAAAGCTTTAGTGATGTATTTTTGTAAGCACATTTCCAGAACATAAATAAATCTTCCTAATCTTCGTTTGAAGAAATGATATGAATAACCTGATGCTTTAAGCAGCATGATCAAGATTACACAATTTGTGACAGCTTAACCTTGAGTCTCCTAGTCCTAGACTACTCTTGATCATTTGCATGATTGATGCACATTAACTCTAGCTAGTCTGTGTCTCTCTCTGTCACAGTATCCAAGACTTGAGAGAGTTGTCAAAGTCTTATTTTATCTCTTGACTGATTTCAGAAAATTTACTCATAAGCAATTTGGAAAACCCATCCTTCACACTGAAGATATCAGCGTGGGGAAGGCTAGTATGGTCCTTTTATCCTTTCTTTTGAAGTATCATGTGGAAATGGAGCATTACACTTCCAGAAAAACCCACTTACAGATTGGAGTTTGTTTTTCGTGGTCCTAAGAGACTTCTGACAAAGATAAGAGTGGTAGTTGTTCTTGAGTGCCTTTGCTAAGTAATTCTTGGATCTCATACACAAAGCAAGCAACACAGTTTGAATTACTGTGGAAGAACTGGATCTTGGTTTGCCCATTGAACTCATTCATATACTATTTGCAGCATTTGAGTACTCAGGAAGCTGTTGATAAAAGTGACTAGAAATTAAGTTGATTTCAGGTTGTTCATCACAAAAATATCATAGTCAACTTAAACTTCTCAGAGATCAACAAATGTCTGTCGGAAACAATAAGCTTGCACAGTTAAAACTCAACATCTATTTAACACATCTGTTAAGAGGTAGGCAAGCTTGTTTGTGGTCAGACTTACAATATAATTTAATAGTCTGTGGTTTTATACCTTATTTGCCACCCCCACATTAATACATTAGTAAGGCAGCAGACCATATTTAGAACAAGTAACATGGATCTCAGTAGTGATTTACTTTGTTACATGTTAGATACTGTTGGACAAACCCATCTTAGACTTTTCCTTCATGTTTTTGGGGGCTTTTTGAGCATATTCCTGTGCTTCAGGTGAATGAGTATCCAGGGAGTCAGGATTGTGTCTTTTTATGTCAGTGAGCTGTAAGAGAGGCTTGGCAGTCTTGCAAAATTTTTCCAGACTTCTGTAGTTGACCTACAGCATAGCTCAAATGTAATACATTGTTTTAGGATGCTGTTTTATCTGGAGTTACAGTTTTGCAGGTGCCCACAGGCACAAAACTTGCCATAATGACATGTTTTATCTGGAGTTACAGTTTTGCAGGTGCCCACAGGCACAAAACTTGCCATAATGGCATGCTTTACATATAAAACGATTAGCAGGGAGGGCATTGGACACTTGAGTGTCAATACAGGTGGAGTGTTTCTGGATCTTAAAAGTGTAATGTGCTATCTTGTAACGGACTTTCTTTTTAAGGTTTCACTTCAAGACGTTTGTTTTCCTGACGAATGGTCAGGTAGCCTGAACGGTGGATTTAAACAGGAACAAAGTAATATTTTACTAATTTGAGCTAAAGGCTTTTTACACTGATATCCACTGATACAAATCATAGCACTAATAGAAAAAAAATTCTGTTCGTAAAGCTTTGCAAGCTTTAATTTTCCGTGTGTTACTTTCAAGTTTGGAATTGCTGATCCCAGAAAACGAGCTTATGCAGAGTTCTATAAAAACTATGATCCCATGAAGGACTTTGAAGCCATGAGAGCAGCTGGTGTGTTTGAGTCTGCGCCGCCCAAATGATGGTAACCTGCATAAAAAGGTAATAAGCTACTCTGCATTAGAACAAGAGTAAGTTAGATTGTTTCAGTGAAACATTGTGCTTCTATTTGGAGGTTCTTCCTTTTTGATCAAATAGAAAGGTGCTCCCAAAGAAAAAGGATGCAAATTGCACTGGAGAGACCTCCGGGTAATAAAAACATGAATAAATACGGGAACTGGGGAGCGGGGATTAAGGGCAGAACAGAAGCTCCTGAATACCTTTTGGGTAATTTGTTTAACTTGTGTGATATAGGAGACTTGCACAGAGCAATGCCAGGCCTTTCCCTCCTCATGCAGCCATGGAGAGGAGACAAAGCTCTTGTATTAAACGATAAGACTTGCCTGATACCACTGTTATGTTGATGCTGTCACATCTTGAACTGCTTAGCTTTGGGCTATCTATACTACTTACGTACTTGTGGTGGTACAGTGAGTGAGAAAATGGAGAGGCTGTTTCTCTCTCAGCATGCATCTTAATGTAAGAAACAGACAGCTTCCACACCTCCTGTTGTCTTTTGAAGTTTGTGAGAGGGGCAAGATAACTAGTCATGAAGGGAAATATATTTAAATACATACATACATACATACATACACACATATATATATATAAAAATCGCAATGGCATACAGCTCTGTGTACTAATATTCAGATTTTTGCCATACTGAATTAAGCTTGAATAGAACTTTGTTCACGATACTATTTCGGTAGCATTTAACACTGCCTTTTTTTTGAAGACTATCAAACTTTGTTCTCCCTTACTTGTCATAACACCAGGAAAAAAAAAGTCTTGACTTCAACCTTGTCGTAGTTATTAATAAGCACACTCACTAAACTGCACAAGCTCATGTATGTGACAACTCAATAAAGAATTCCTCCCCCTTTCTTGATCCAAATTTCTTACATTGAGTTCTCTGCTTCTCTTAAAATGACTTCAAACTAATCTAGAATGATAGCTTTTTCATTCTTTTGGAATGTTTTCATATTGTGATCATTACGTGATAATCTGTGGCTCTAATTACCCTGGCCAGCTGGATTTTCTCAGCCTGTTTGCTTAAAGCAGCAAGATTGAATAAAAGATTTGTACTTAACACTATTAATACTAAATGTGTGACAATCTACAACTATCTGGTTTCTGCATAATACAATTACATAAAAAAGCAGAGCTCCAGCTCTTCTAACAAATTAGAAAAAAAGAAAAAAAAAAAACCTGTGGCAGTCCCTTTGGTGGTGGTTTTTTTTTTTTTTTTTGTGAGGGGGAAACTTCTGTTCTTTAGCTATAAATAATGAAATGATAAATTTACCTGGTTTTAATCTTGGTAATTCTGCCTCTGGTTCGGTCCTATGGCTAATATATAGGCACTTTTAAACTTTCTTAGACACTGGAATTGCATTCTTTTGTCAGGTGGCCTTCATCAGAGTATTCTGAAAGGCCATCTGGTGGTAAAATCATTTGAAACAAACACTGTCAACAAGGATGCATGTTGAATATTTAATTGGAATCATGAGCAGGATTTTTTTCAGTGCAAATAGAGCTCCACTCTGAGTTAGCTTATGTTCCCATTAGCAGCTTAAAAAAAAAAAAGTTGCACATTGTGTGCACCTGTTAAAATTAAATGTTTCCTAAACATTTCTTCCATTCCTTAATTACACCAGCTCAAAAGAAAATGTGAAAGACAAATCTTTATATGTGATTTTGTTTGAATCACTGATGCTTCTTATTCCTTAGCCTATTTGTATAAGAACTGATATTTTTCACTCCTTCATAGTAGAAAGAGGTTGGGTTTTTTTGTGCCTGCACATGAATACATAAGTAGAAGAAGGGGAAAACAATGCCAGTGTTTCAAATGTTCTGGGAAGACTGTGAAAAGGACAAGTACACAGAACAGATGGAAGACTTTTCATTTGCCTCAGTAGCTTAAATCTTAGCTATGGAAGTTGGGTGGAGGTTGAATTTGATGCTTTTTTTGGTGTAGTTACCTAAAGGGTACAGTGATCATGCATGCTCTACATCTCCCATTTTATTGGAATATATTCTGTATGTGGCAGTAACTACAGTGGTTTAGCCTCATTGAATACTCACTCTGGAATCAGTACTTAGCCCCAGAACTGAGGAAAGGGTAGGGTAGGCAGGGAGGAGAATTCATTAGTTAAGGTGTTAGCTTGGCACTCTGCCCCGAGTTTGTTCCTGCTGGGCATGTGGGCAACTTGGTACCTAAGTGTGAATTTACACTGTTTTGTCTACTTGGCATGGACTTTGTGTGGTGATACTGATAGTGGAAACTAAGTGCAAGCATAAATTTGAGGAGTATCCTGCCTCTACAGCGTGCTCAGTGATAGAATAAAGGGGCAAGCTAAGAGTTTGGTGCTAACCACTTGCATGACTCTTGTCATGGAGCACAGCTGGTCTTGGATTGCGTTCAACCTAATGTGGAGAAGCAATCTGAATTTGGTTTTCTTCCTTCCTTGGTAGGTTGCCTACACCACTTGTTTCCTCTCTGGCTCCTATCTGAAAGCTGCATTCCTTTCTCTTTCAGGCCCTTAGCAAGATTGATTCAGTTATCAGTGCAGCATGTATAGTGAATCTGATGTGCTGTGCAGTATTGTTCCAGCTCTTGATTTGTTCCACGTTTCACTTCTGTTTGCCACATGAAGGGTGTGTGAATCTTAAACCATCAGGAAATAACAGGGGGAATTCCTCTAGACTAAACCACCACATAAACATTTCTCTCTATTGCTTTGCATTCATACATACTAATATGTTTACTTAGAGCATGAAGTTTGTCCAACATAACTTAATATTTTTTTTATCTTGCAGAACCCCTTCAGTCCAAGGAGACTTGATGACCGAACCTTATTTGTTCACTGAATTGTAAAGTGTAATGCACTTCAGTGCATGGCACGCTCTAATGTAACTCAATAAATAAAATACATATGTCAGTGGTGCTTAGTTGTCTTCATTAATGTCGAAATGCTTAAATGCTCAGATGTTGGGAAGAGTGGTGGAAAGTCTTCATAAATTGCTCAAGATGACTAAGTCTAGTTTTCTTTCCCTCAGGAATTATTTGCATCTCTGTTTTGGCCAAATTCCACATTTGATAACAAAGTATATCCCTAAGCAGTTACAGCTAGGTTGTCCCAGCTGCGGATGGGAATATGCGAGAGGATAGTTGTCACAGGAAGCGAGAACCTGGATTTCTGGAAGGGTCTGTGTTACCTCTGGCTTCACAAGGTGAATGGACCTTGAGATGAGAGAATTTGGAGAGGAATTCTGGAAATATACTAGCCAACCTTCCTATCTTTTTCTGCTGCCATCACTGTATTGCCTTCCTTACAGCAGCAAACTGTTACATCAAGACTTACAAACTGTGCAAGTGCCCACTCTTATACATGGTATGTTACTCCAATTGGAAAATGACTAAACTGCAGGTATGTTCACATATATTTGATGTACAAGGGGAAAGAGGGTAAAAGCAGACAAAATAAGAAATACTTATTTTAGGATATTACAGTAATGAAAATCTTTGCATGCTGTTTCTAGACATGTATCATCTCCTTTTTAATATCTGGATGTAGTCAGCTAAGTATGTTTTTGATCTCTGCTATGTTCTGTGTAGTCCAAGACCTGATGCTCCATCTTCTGCCATGATACCCGTTGTTTGGAACACACTTTGTGCATTGCCTACTGCCGAAGATGGCACTAGGACTGTAGCTCTTGATTGCTGAACGTGGGTACTAGGAGAGGAGTCAAAGCTGATGGTGTGAAAGGAGGGGAGGCTTTGCATGAACCGGCATGACAAATTAAACCATCGGTGTTGTATTTGAAGGTCTTCAGTTCAAATTCTGTTTGGAGTAACTCTTAGTATTTTAAATGGATCATTAACTACTGAACATTTAATAGGTATCCGTGAGCAACGTTTGGACTAACGAAAGCATGTAAGTAATGTATTTGATCCAGTGCACTATTACAGAGGAATATGGGATTTTCTTTTAAACTTTCCGTACAGGCAGTGCTTCCTTTAAGCACAGAAAGAATTTGACATCAGTGGTGCAGGGGAAACCATCTAGTAATCAAAATACCCCTGCTCTTATAAATGTAAACCAGAGCTTAACAATAGCAAAGGATACCCATTTATCTTCCCAATGTACAGTATAAACATTGTGTGCCATTAAGTGCTGACTAACATTTTCTCAGGCATGTCTGCAGGTTTAAATAGCCAGGGGTCTTTAGTCATACTGACAGCTTCAGAGGCAAAGAAACTTGCTACTGCCAGGTGTGCGGGCTAATAGACCTGACTTCCCTTGCACCTCTAGCCCCTATATTCTTCCCAGTTGCTATGAATTAATTTACTTTTACATTCTAAGTTTCTTCTAAACTGTTATAGCCAACAGCAATTATTGTTGTAGTCTGTGTTCCTTCAGTTAGTTAGCAGCATGTGTTGATTTAAAGAAATGAGAGTTTTGTGACTGAAGATCGCTTTTTGATCATACAGCAGAGCTCAGAGATGTCTCTGGTTAAATGTATTCAACAACAACAAAGAGAGGTGAGCTCTAACTTTTATGTCTGTGCCTTGAGAGTCTGCAGGTTATAACTTGCTTTCTGTATATATTATGGTTTCACAATGGATGCAAAGCAAGTACTTCCTTTCAGCGGGCAATGCTGACCAACCTATAGCTCCCTTTCCTCTGGAGTGGGAAGGGAGGGCAAAGCTGGGTACCTATCGTAGGAGCAGGCAGAAGGGCTAACCTTCTTTTCTGAAATCAGCACCAACTCACCAGTTTTCCTTTTTTTTTCTTCTTTTTTTTTCTTTTTGCCTTTGCCAGCAAGAGTTCAGCTAATCCTATCATACAAACAATTGGGAGTGGGACTTAGCATAGTACAAGAAAGACCTGTGTGAGTTAGCCCCTAATCAGCTGCTCGTTACAGGGTCTGGCATGCTGTTTCTAGGAGAAGCAGAGCTGAAAAACATGCTTGTCTGCTCTGAGACCATCCCAACTGTCTGTAAAGGTTTTTGCTATATTTATGTATGAAATAATATATAATAAGGAATTGTTTGACCTAAACTACTTTGGAAAAGGTCTTGCTGTGTACAAGCCTGACCATGCCTTCAAATTTTTGGCTGGCTTTATTCTCCAGTGTTTGAGGAATGAGTGATTGTTCTGGAAGCAAACTAACAAGATAGACTTGAAGTTGTGAGCTCTCCAGGTCTAAAGAGCATTATGAGAGTAGGCATGTTTTAAGAGTACACATTGGAGTGCTTTAGCGGCTAAGTACAGGCAGCTGCTCTTTGGACAACTTTGTTTTCATAGTTCACACAGCTCATACGTAGGAGAGGCTGATTTATATGCCGTCTCCACACATGTTTCCATACATGTGGTCAGAAGGGGGAGAAAGAACCTGCCTAATGCAGTAAAGATGCTAGCTAAATTCACTGAAGAAGAGTGTAATTTAAGCAAGTGTTTATTCCAGGAGACTATAATTCAGGAAAAACACAAATGTATCTTAAACAATGGCTGCAATCTGCAAACTTTTAGAAATTAAACTGCTGCCTTCCCTCATTTTTTACAGGTGTGTTTGCATCCTCTTGGCTGGTTTGTGTACTACATAAATAACAAACAGATTAGTCTAATTCAAATGGTGACTACAGTGCTGTTTTGATTCAGTTAGTCACAAAAGCATAAAACTTTTCAGCACACGTTTTTTGGCAAGCTAATCATCAGTTTTTACTTCCAAAGTATTGTCATGATCTATTGCATTTTCTGGTACATGATGAAGTCCAGTGACCAACTGGAATCTAATGGGGTATACATGAAACTTGTATGTCTGTCTTGTTGTGGTTCTACACAGTGACCTGTTCATTCCCTTGTAACTGAATGACCAAATAGTTCACAAAAACAAGTATTATAGGAATAGCTTTATTATCTTTAAACAATCTCATTATATTACAATTTATCCACCAATATGCAAAATTAGAAGTATTAAACTATTTCCATAAAATATTCAGGAATGAAGCATGTGTGTGTATATACATATACATTTTTTAAATAGTGTTATTTAAACAATGACTAAGTTTTAAATCACTATATGAAATGTTGATAATGGATGGGCTTATTTCCACAGTCAGAAAAGGACAATGCAGATCCGAGGCTTCTGTATTTTCAGTACACAAGAGACACGGCTTTTAGAAATACCTTTTAACAAAACAGAACTCACGAGAAAAACATTGCAGTTACTACATTCTTATTTACTGTGCATTTGGTCATATCAAGTATGCATAGAAGTTATTAACTATAAAGCATATGTATTTGCTCCAAATGATGATCAGATTTTATTCCAGTTCTTGTCTCCAATTCTGGCCATGTTCAGGAATCCCCAGACAAAATTCATGTCCGTAAGTACATAGAAAGGGGGAGAAAAATAACACACATAGTTGAAAACCAAGTAAGCTTTTGTTTTTTAAAATAAAAGTGCTGTAGCCAGATTTGGTTTATAAAGTAAAGTGACCTATCTGTGCCCAGAGACCGTGATTTCTTGTCTACTACAAACTGTAAAACATCTGAAAAATAAGACACTTAGAAAGCTCATTTGTCTTGATGTGTTTAACATCATACTYGTATCATGATGGCATCATTAACTATTAATGTAATCGGCACCTGTGGGTCCATACTTTTCGATCAACTTGAAAAAAAAAAAATCTCACTTTGCTTAGCACAAACATATTTGAAAGGTCATGTTTCTAAATATCCCTGGTTTTATCTGTTCAAAGATGATAAACATAAAATGAATTGGGGCTTAACTGAGCATGTACTATGTAGTGGTGGCAAATCAGAAGTGAGTGAGACCCAACAAGGCTATGCTTAGCACCTGCACATCTATGTTGCAGTGAGCTTATCGATTTTTGGTAGATTTTAAGGAGACTAAGCTCTGTTTCTTAAATTTTTGAACCACATGTTACTGGCTTCCAGCTAACGACCAGACAATGCACAATGTCATATATACGTTGAAAGTCCTTCTGAAAATTTGATGGTGGATAAAATAAAGTTTCTGTATACAGACAGTTTTAAAAATAAATTCATGTTGTAGTTCACGTTTTGTTCTCCAAACCACACAAAGGCACTAGTTTACATTAAGAACTAATGTCCTGCAAAACTTCAGTCAAATAAAGGAAGCTATTTTAAGGTTAAAGTGGTGCTAAAACCCAGCTGTCACTAGTAACTTAAAACAGCCACACTGGGTTTTTCAGATTTAGTGGGGGAAAATGTTTTGCTTCAGGACGTACGTGTTGGGGCGAGTGCGTGTGTGGGGGGAAAGGCTCAGCCTTGAGCAAGTTTTTACAGCTGAGTTATAAACCTGGTTTATAACAGAAACTGGCAGACCCTAAAATATGATGTAGTAGGTATTGATACACATTTTGTGTGTGTGGCGAAAATGTCTGTATGCACGCAATTTTTCCTTATTCTCTGATTTTTGGTTATTGAAAAGGAAAAGGATTTTGATTGAGCTATAGTCCAAGGCTGTTCCTTTTCACTTTATTCGTTTGCTAGAACACTTTCCTTCCAGCACTAGTATTTTGGCTAGGGAGCAGGAATGTTGTCAAGATTAGAAAAGCTAGCGGGCTTAACTTTGTTATCTCCTACCTCAAAAATTATATGCATCTCTACTTGACGTAGGTTACTGCAGAGAAAGCATTACTTTCAAAATGGTAAGGTATTACGATACTCACCACAAATAATTATTAATTAAATCCTTTCCTCAAGGCTTTATTTTTCACCATGGTGAATTTGCTAATGAATACTTGGGCAAAATTTGGATCAACTACATATTGGTATGTTTTCATTATAGTTGGAAGGTGTTCGGTAGCCACAGTTTGCAATGCTGGCACTGTCACGGTGCTGGGAGCGAGGTGATGAGATGTCTTGGTGATGTAGTCCACAAGGCGGTTGTATTGTTGTTCTGATAGTCTCTCTCTAGCTCCGTCTGCCTGAAATCGGATAAGATAAAACAGTTACTGAGTATTTGACAGTAACTGAACTTAGCAGTAAGGACAAAAACTTCCACATTACTTTCTGTAGTTATCTTCCTCCCTGGGATCTTTCTTACAATAGTTTAATGGATGTTTTAATCAACAGTGTTCTCCCATAGTTTAGTGCTTGGTGGTTTAGTCCTCTCCTTTGCTGTTTTGGGCACTTCTGAGAAGTTCTAACTGTGCCACAGAAAATTTAAGCAGTATCTTTTGAGAATTTCAGGCATGGAGATCTTTACAACAGATCAACTCTTTGTAGACAGGAAAAGCATCTGAACCCCTTTTAGAAAAATGCCAGTAGCTCTTGGCAGTGCTTATCAGATAGCAATTCTAATTAGCAAAAACATTTTCTCACAAAGTACAATTAAAGACAGCCCATAGCTGTATCTGGGCTGTTAAGTTTAAGTCTTTAACTTACTTGATTTAAAATGAAGACTAGAAGCTACCTTCCAGGTGAATGTTCTATGACGGGATATATCCATCTGCTTCTGGTAACCAAAAAAGCCATTCTGGGTCAGAAGACCCACACAATTACATTTTTTTAAACAAAAGGGTTTTACTGAAGATGGTTTGGGCATGTAGTTTCTAGAGAAGAAATTAAGGTGTCTATGCAAACTGCCTTTTCCACCACCATGAGTTGGAAGGACTCCTCTGAAGAAATCCCTTTTTGCAGGCTGAAATATGTAGAGGCTCTAGCAAGAGGGATGCAAGTAACCTACCTCTAGTGGAAAAAAAATACAGTAAAACAAATACTGTCAACAGAAAGGTGGCATCTACCATGTGCTTCCAACCAGATAAAGTATTAGATGAAAAGCCATGGGCAAACCTGGCTTTGGAAGATCAATCTGCTGTGCCCCTTTTTTGAAGAGGAAATTGAAGATGACTATGACTAGCTTGAGAAGGGAAAGCATGCAAGCAGACATCCAACTAGTTGCATGGTTTCAAAAAAATGTATTTCAGAAAAACCACCATGGATGCTACAGCGGTATCACTAGCAAAGTCATTCAGAATAGAAGTTATTTCCAAAATATGACAATGAACAAAAAGGCAGAAGCTATCCAGGGGCTAGGCTTTGATGCTTCCTTATTGACACTTGGAGAACTGCTGACCAGTTTCATTTTTGTAGGGTTTAAAATGTCTTTGTTGGATGTCATGCTAAGGATTCAAAGACTGCTATCTTCTGACTGTCTTTCAGGGAGTTTTACACATGCCTCACTAGATGTGATGATATTTTCAAACTGTGCCATTGGATTCAATTTAACATCCATGATCAATATCTTGTCACATTTCTGGACTGCAAGGCTCATTTTAAACAAACCATTGCTTATTTGAAGAAAGAATTAATATGATTGATAGGTAGTGACAGACGTCACATCCAAATCAAAACAGTCCCCTCTGGTGTTTTTTACTATGCCTCTGGAGATGGATTTGCTGCTCAGCAAGAAGAAACACTCCTGTTTTCAATCATCACCACAAAAATGCTAAAGGAAGCAAGCTCATGAACAAGCTCAGAAGCTCAAGGTTGGAGCCTATGCCTAGGAACAGCGGAAATGATGAAATGGGCAGAGGAGAGGGGGGTCTCCACGAATGACCTCACAGGGAGGGAAAAATCAGAGGGCAGACTGCTGCAGCAGACTCACAGTTAACAGTGGAGGATGGTGTCTGAACCATGTCTTCAGTCTGGTGGCACAGAAAAAGTATCATCTCAGCAGTCAGTCTGTTTTACCAGTTGAAAGGTGAGAAATATGCTAAAGTGCCACCTATGTAAACAAGATTTTAAGTTATGGGGTAAATCTTGCATGTAGATGGCTCCACATTTTTTCCCAATTTCTACTTCTAGGGAGATAAGCCCAGGCGAAGCTGGTTTATAGTTTGCCTCCACACGACCAAAAGACCCAAGTTGTCAAAGGAGATGGAAAGGGTGCTGGCATCCCCCTCACCTACTTTTGTGAACCCGTTCTTCATTCAGCTCCAGGCTATATCCTGCAGATACAGCATAATTGTTCAGGAGGAAATATTAACTGCACTTGGATGGTCTTCCAACGTAACTGGGACCCTACTTGCTTCCAGATGACTTCATCTGCAACCGTCTGCTTCTCCAGCCAGTTTCAGTTTAGCTTATATTGTCAGGACAACAACAGAAACTTGGAATTGCTGTTATTCTACATTTTTTCCTAAATGGGACCTAACATCATTGTCACTAAGTGCCTCAGCCCACTACTTTGAACAACTATAATGTTAATAGCCAGACCATTCAATGAATCAAAACTTAGTCAAGGRTTGCTTAATGCACCTGCTAGAGGAATCTTAAAGATATCATGTCCTTTTGTGCTAGAAGGCCATACTTTTGGGTTAAGAACTCCAGAATTTTTCTAAAGTTCTTCCCATTACGGCTTATAAAGAATAAGCCTTCAGCAATTCTAACTCTACAGTAGCTACAGCACCTTTGTTGTGCAGTCCAGATGTGTATGTGGCACTGATGGGCTGCTTTGTGCACACTGACTAAGGAGATCCGGTTCTTTAAGGTTTTTTCACTGCTTTGAAAAATCCAGAGACTGGTTTTCAGCTCCAGAGATGATAACATGTAGCACTATCATGAAAACCCTGTTGCAGATCATCACAAAGAAATTCTGGAATATCTGAAATTCCAGGGCCCTTCAATTTTTTGCTGTCTTCTTGATGTTATGAGCTATACCAAGAGCAGCTGGAAGAGCAGGCCTTTTGAGTTTGATGTCTGTCTGGAAGCAAGCAGTGTCTCAATTACTTTGGAAGATAATCCAAGTACAATTAATGCTTCCCTTTCAATAACAATGTTGTCAGTGCCAGAGTTTTCAAGAATCCATCCAGGCTATTCCTAGCCAGATGGATTAAGTTATATATTGTGGAGGCGAACAAGCCATCAGGCAAACCTATTGCTGAAGGAGTCAAAATATGCTCTATAACATCTCTGGTGATTACAGCTGTAGAATAACTCATGTTTTGTTTCCTAATAGTTCCAAGAAGCTGAGGAGAGGGAAGGGGAGAAACTGTTTTGGGCAGAGCTGAAACAAAACTTCTGGCAGTTATTTTTGTAAGCAATAAGACAAAAAAGTGGATTTTTATAACATTGAAATGAAATGTTTCAATTTGTTGTATTGTTTCTAGGATCTTTGACTAAATTAATCAGAAAAGTAGACATAATTTACATTTGGTAACATTACCTCTGTTTTGCTAAACTCACCATAATATTTTGGTTGACCTGACGGGGCATTTTCCAGCTAAAAATTCTGGCCATCTTTACTAATGTCATCATGTACAGATGTGTCTGCACTTCAGCTGAGGACATCTTCAGTGCAACGAGATGGCCTGCCATTAGTATTTAGGGGTCATGTCTATTTAGGTGTAGATCTGCAGCTCTGAGGCTGCTCACCTGCAAATCACAGCTTGCTGCTCCTAAGATTCCTTTTCCTAATCACAATTCAAAGAGTTGTTGAGGAAATTACTAAGTATGAAATTTCCCAATCCACTAAGGCAAGAAACTATAATAAACATTAATTACAAAAGAATATTACTTAACTCTAGGTAATTACTAAAACTTTATGAAGCTTTTGGAATCTTCTGTTGTGTAGCTGCCTTAGCATAAAAAAATTTAAACTTTCTTATTCTTGTCTGCCTTACTTTCAACTGCTCCTCCTTATAGCACATTTCTTTAAATTTTCACACAAATGTCAGCATCACCGACTGCATTCTGAAGAATATTTTGCCAGGTCTGTTTTGTACAGCATCACTCAGCTTTTGCTGTCTTGCCATCACTGACTTTGCTCCACCTGGGGCACAGGCACTCTTCACCGCTTTTACCATGCCATACATTTTCACTGCATTCTCCAGAGCCTGCGTCAGCAAAAGAGATTGTGTACTAAGGCTGGGTGGCTCAAGGCTTACAGCTCCTGGCATTGCTACACCACTGGAGTAGGACTCCCATATTTCTATCCAGAACATCAGAAAAAACCATGTACTTGGTCCAGTACCTCCAAAGCAGGTCACATTTACTGTGTATACTAGCATGTGTATGTGGGAACATTGGACACTGCACATGCCACATAGGGTTGCGCTGTGCATGTACAGGAGCCACTTGCCCAGAAGTCCTATACATTCCCAGCTGTGGCAGCTGTGGGGACTAGAATTAGGCTCCCTGTCCCTCGCCTTCCCTTCTCCCAGACAGGCAGCCCCTTGGCCTCATCTCCCTCTTGGAGCAACCTTTGGGCAAGCAGCCCTCCCCCCAGAGCAGCAGCCTACTCAGCCCTTGGATAACCAGATACAAAGACAAGAGCCATCACACTGTGGCCTAATAAAAAAAGATCTGGGCTGGTGCTAAAGTTAGGGTTAGGATGAGTTGAGTGCATCAAATGCCTTAGGGAGAACAAATTATCTTCCTCTCCCCTCCAGGACAGTAGCTCTGGACTGAGCAGGATAGTCTGGATTCAGTCTGATGTGTGCCTCCAGCAACCACACAGCACTCAGGGATAAAAAAGCTGAGCTTTGCCCACTTGCATCAAAATTTAAGTAATGCCTCATGTAGCTTTGTGGTGAGAGAAGGCAACTTCAGTCAACAGCACTCTGTGAGACTGAGGTTAGCAGAAAGACAATAAACGTAAATAGAGAATTCAGCACTAAAAAAAGCTTTCACAAAAAAAATCCAAGCGCTGTCATGACACAGATGAAGTCCTTGCTGTGCTGGAATCAATGGCAAAACTCTTCAGTGACTTCAGCAAAGTTAGGATTTTCCTGAAGGTGCTGAAGCCTGCCCTACTTTTTGGCACACCTCATACTTCATGGGGTTTTACATACGTTCTTTCTGTGTATTTGAAACAGAGAAATTTCTGGTATAGCAGTCTATGAACTACCTGACACACTTTTATAAAAACAACAACTGGGACAGGCGTGTTTGTTTTTGAAATGATCTCTCATATGATTCCACTTGAGAATTTAATACAATAAACATTGTTTCCCGAAAGTGTAAAAATATAACATTCTTCTACCACTAAAAGAAGATAATTCATCCAAAACCTCAGTATTCAAATGGCTTAGAGATCTTTCAATATGAAGATGAAGGATTTATGCTCTTACTGGCAAACACTTGGTGCATCCAATCTCAGCAAAAGAACTGATCCATTTTAAAGTTAGCATTTGCAGAAGAAGGAAGATCTAAGGAGTAAATACAGCTAGCAGCCAAGACCACTGCACTGGAAGTGGCAAGATAAGAAACATGCTGAAAGGAGCATGCATCAGCACCACTGAACTGTTAAAACTGAATTCACAGCAGAATAAAAGGAACTGTTCTCGCTGTGACTTTGTAGGCACAGGCAGCAACGCTGACTTGCCAAACGATAAACACCTCATGCAGATGTAGGCATGAGAACCTCTTCAGAAAAGAGGTGGTGCTTACTAAGAACCCTGACTTCCTCTACTTCTTCCTTCAGAAAATTGCTGTCACAGATATGAAATGTCATGATCAATAAGAGGACAGAAGGGAGGAGACATGTCCCTTTCATCCAAAGGGCAAAACAGTCAACTATGAGGTGCATGAAAACAGCAGGTCCCCTGGTTTGGCACTTAGACCTCTGGCCTCCTGACCAAAAGGTGAGTATGCCCGTTGCCAAAAGCATCATCATCAGTGTAACTTTATCTTCGAATGAAAATTGTACTCAAGTCTTTACCTCCAAATCAGAAGGCACCCTCTGTTGTTTTAGCTGCACCTTCAGCAGGTCTTTTTGCTGATCATCTTCCAGACAATCGATTTCAGTCACAGGGAATGCCTGTTGCTGCGTGTCTTCACTGACGCTGACCACAAAGAGCACTTCCGAGGTGAGCAGCAAGCACCCTTCATGCTGCTGGCCTGATCCACTCACTATCATGACATCTAAGGCCATATGGACCTCCGGCCTTCCTAGAGATTGCAGCATTTTCCTGCATTATCAAGGAAAAAAAAAAAAAGGAAAAAAAAAAAGAAAAAAAAAAGAAGAAGAAGAAAAAAAAAGAAGTAGTCAGTGTTATGCACTGGATCCTCCAGGACTTCTTTTGATCACTAATGTTTTTATTTAAGCCTGTAGCTATCAGCTACAAATATAAAATAAGCCAGGGAGTATAGTCCAAATCTCCATTACTGAAAGATGTAAAACTTAAGATTTAGAGAACAAATGTGAAACTGTTATTTATCAAAACTCCTTAATCATTCACTGCAAAATTGGCCTAATAACCGTGCTAGGTCAGTCTATTTCCCATCCTAATAGAAAAATTACCCTGAGAAGTGGCTTACAAATTCAGTGCAGAAAATAAAGCTATCTTCACTAACAGCTGTTTCTGGAGATGTGCAGTATTTTTCTTGGGCTCAGTGCAATGAGAAATAAGTAAGAACTCACTGAATGCCATTAAATAAAGATCAGCTCTGTAGTTCCAAAGCTGGAAGCAGATCAGCAGCCCATCATTTGCAGATTGGGTTTCTATGCACTACCTTTGTGTTGAATGTTCCTAAACAAACTGCCATAACTCAGCCTTTCCTAGGGAAGCAGCCTRTTAACTTGACCACAGGCCAGAACCTATTAATAAACAATGTGGATGTAAAAATGATCAAGTGTCTAAATAATTTTACCAGACATATTTGACGTGGCTATTTGGAGCCTGCTCAACATGTTGATCATTTGGATGAGAGCGCTGCTTGGGAAGCTGAGAAAGTCCAGCTCCATGCAAAATACCTGTGGTAAGAGAATTAAAGTTTTTTAGTAGTTGTTTTCTACAAAACAGTTATATGTTGCAGTGATGTCATCTGTTTAGAGCAGTTCATAAAATAGTGCAGATCCAAAGTGATGTCACATCTTTGGAAGCTGTAGTCAAGATAATTCATTAAATATTACAATGCAAGAGTTGTGCACTTAACCCCGGTGATCTTGCATTAGCAAGAAACAAAAAAACCCCACTGTGTGTTCTAAAAATCAGCCATAGACTCGCAATCAAGAGAAACATAATGCTCCTGAGAGCCATTATTTCAGAGTATGATCGGATGCATCACTTAGGATTTATGTAGAAAAAATCAAGACCGTTGTTAACTTTCTTGCTTAATATTACAATACTTCCATATACGTGTCATGATCGGTACAAATTAGAAGGCAAGTTTTGCCTAGATACTGTATTGAAATGTTCAGTTACTTAATCCAGCTGTTAAACACAGATCCATACACATTTATGAGATCTCCCGGGGCATCTGGTTTATTGTGAGTTGTTCTTAGTGCCAGCACAGAATGGAGACTACAAGAAGCAGTTAAACAGGTTTCTAAATAGACTATCCAAAGCTGAAGATGATACAGTATGTATGCTTTCAGATGGCTTGTAAACTTTTAAAGATGAGGTATGGTCACCAGAAAGAATGAGTGGGTTGCAAAAAAATTCACAAATTAAGTAGTTTTAAAATTTTTTACAAGACAGAGAGGAAGCAGGTTAAGCAGCAAGCACTAGTGTGATATGGTTTAGTGCAAAGTTACTTTTTAAATAAACAAAGAAATTTTCTTTTGTCTAATTAAGCATTCCATTGAAGCAAAAGGCATTTTTGCATAAGGGTGTCAATAACTTAGATTCCTTTTTACACAATGGATAATAATTTAAACAAAACATCAGCGCTGAAAAAAAAACCTTTAATTTTTAGCACACATGTTGATGGTAATACTTAAAAGCAGCATCCCAGTTGTAACAGTTGGCTTACTGAGGTTCTCAGCATTATGTGAGTGAAAATGTTATTTACAGATGGAGAAAGAGAGAACATGTGTTTATTTCTGTGTGGTCCCCCACCCCTCGGTCCCCCCCAAGAGGCACGGTCCCACTTCCAATCCAGTTGTGGGTAAGAGTTACTTGAACTCTTGTGTGTTTTCCTCTCACGCACTGTCAGCTATTATTGATACAGTTTTTATGTTTTTTCCTGGCTAACTCTTTCTGTCACATGCTCATGGAAAACATGACGTCTTGTATACCGTATCTGCAATGAAAAGTGTCCTCTACTGTTACAAGTTTCTTGATAAAGACTGCAGTGGAATTAAATCTAGAAAGAATAATGCCATGGGCAGCAAAAACAACACACAGCCAGCCGACAACAGACAAAAGTTTCTGATTTTACCGGTACAGGTTTTACACCTATGGGATGCATAATTCAGGAGAACAGTTACTATTTACACTCACACGAACAAGATAAAGTTAAATTGAAAGAATTGTAATAATTAAATATTTCATTATTTCTTTAAATAGATCGCTTCAAGGAATGACTTCTGAATGTAATGGGAAGCATGGAAACAATATCCTAAACTTAAGCCCTAGGAGAACTACTCGTATTCTAATCAACGCACCACAAACATAAATATTGCTAGCAATTAAAGGCTTAACTCTTCAAGGTTTGTCTAGTGTAATTAGTGAAGCAAAATTATCGACACGTTGTCCTTGTATCAACAGGTCTCCCTGCTTTTCTTCCCTGACTGCCCCCCTGCCCCCCCTTTAAATATCCAGACCAACAGCTTTGATTTATTGATACTGGAAGCAAAGAAATTAGTGTATTTTGATGTTTTATTATTATCTTTTACAGTTTTTGGTCATCCAGAAGTATTCACATCAATCTGAAAGGATTCACCACCCCTGCCACTAAGTGCTCAGTCTAGCTGGAAAACCCACCTCTGGTCGTTAAAAGGTTACCCATGTATCCAAAAATGGGACCGTCTTCTCACAACTCTCCAGTTTAAAGGCATGCTCCCACTACATGACTCACTTCTTTCTCCCAGGAACATAAGTCTCTCTCTGTGCAGAGACAGCACAACTCTTTCCTTGCCGTTACAAAGCAGTCTCAAAATAATTGGATATAGTGTTGCTCTAATACTTTTATGTCAAAACCTCTTTTGTAAGCACATATGTTTCTGTAACTAATTCTACTGTATTCCAAGAATTACTTCATGCTTTCTGCATTCTGTGTTTCTGTGGCTGTACAACGCTGATCGGTAACACAAGAGAGAAGCACAACATGATGGCTTTTAAGAAAACCAGCACAACTTTTATAACTATTCAGCAGTGGCATTTCTAAATCTTTCTCTGAGTCACACAGCTACTGAGCCGAGTAAGTAAGACACAGCAGGTTGTATTTGAAAAGCATTTTAAAATGGAGATGTTGGAAATAGAGGAACTCACCGTAACCTGTCTGGGAGACGAGCTCAGCTGCCCCTCCTATGGGCTTTGTGAAGACGCCCATGATTCCTTTCCCCACACCGGAGATGACCCCTCTGGCTTTGTGCCCGGCTGAAGCTTGGGCCTCAGACACTCGCTGAAAATTCTGCATCGGCTGATCCACGATCCCAGCAATTGCACCTGAAAAAACAAGAGTYCCCAGTAATTAGTGAAGATTAATAGCCCAGAATAAGAGGAAATCTTACTACTGGACCTGAATGTTGCTTGGATTACAGACTGTACCCCACTCTTCTTATACAGCTATTTAGCATGCAACCAATTAGCTAAACAATACCTTAGCTTCAGTTTAAGTTAAATCTCGACTTCCTTTTTTTTAATGTATTTTACTTTTTTAAACATTCAGATCACTTAACTTGACAGTAGGATTTCATCTTTCAACTACTTTCACTAAATGCTTTTGCTGAGTTAGTTTAATTTAGCTCATTCAGTGTAGCAATTCTGAAAATGTCGGGCTTGGAATAAAATCCACCCGTTTCAGAAGACTTGAGCTGTTATGGAAATGAGATTTTCACGTAAGCCTGAGATTGACTTCATGAGAATAAAAACTGCCTGTATTCAATAGATCATTTTTATATCCTCTTCCACTGCCAGAAATGTTCATAAGCTAATGCAACTTTTGATATATTACTAAGATTAGCASAATTAGACTTTGAGACTTTTTGTTACTTTTTTGTGAAAACGATCATATTTTACTTTAATGCACATGGGTCAAACTTTTACAAGTGACACAGTGACCCTCCCAGCTTTTAGTATCAACAGAGAACTCCGACTTAAATCTTCCTAAATGTAAACAGGTATGTGAGGTGGTACATTTCTTTGATCTTGAGTTTACTCTAGCCACTTAACCACAGACATGTCTCTAGTTATTGTAATTTTGATAGATAAGCTATTTGGAAATCGCTAAGAGTACAAGGATTGGACAAAGTGACATCAGTTAGAAAACGGTCTGCCTGATCCGAGGTTCTTTGCTCAGTGAAAAGCAAGTCTGCAGGCTCCTCGGCTAGCTCTCAGTTTGCACCTTCAGCTGCAAATATCAAGATAAAACAATTATTTAAGGAGTAGGACCGAGTGTCACCTTGGTAACCAGGCATTTTTACTGCAACCCAGACATCTTTGAAGATTCTGTTCTGTGTGTGGAAGCAAATCCAGGCATAATTCCACAGATTCGGACAGTCACAGCCGAGGTATTTGGCCCCATGTGTTTACCAGCGTGACATGCACTGGTCAGCTAGCTGCTAACTGGTTTTCAGATGGTTTTAGTTACCATTACTGGATAAACGGAGAAGTTGCTAACTTTGAACAACAAGAACTAATATTGTACTTGTACACTGGTATTCTGTCCAAAGAAAAGATGAGGATGAGAAGCAGCACACATTTCCCCAGATCCCTGTCCCTGGGATACTATCTACCAGCAATTCAAGAAACTTGCATCCCCCATAAATGCCTGCCTCTCCTCTTAGCGAGATTGCTTCCAACTTCTATATGTGTACTCTTTACTGATAAATGTATAGTATTTTCCCAGAAAATGCTGGTCTATTTTTAATGTGATACCCAGTTTTTATTGAGCTCACTCACTGAAACTGAGCGTGCAGCTGAATGTTCACCCTTTGTACCACAAAGGCCATGAAGCTTCCTTAGTGCTATGCCATGGAAATGATACAATTTTCAATTGAATTCTGTTTCATTAGTACTTACCAGCTGCTCCTGCTGCTTGACTAAAATAATACCCCAACACCGCATTACACAATTGGGATTGTTTGTCCAGTCTTTTCTTTTGTACAACTGTGATGCATTTGAAGGCATAAAACAATACTTGGTGTTTTGCTAAGTTACAGTATTACGTTACCCTGTGACCTCCTTCACCCTATCTATTGAGGTCATCCACAGCAACTGCACTTTCAGAACAGAAGTTATTGCCTTATTAAATGTAATCCACCTAAGTCCTAGCACTAGTAAATTATTTACTGCAATACACTTGAGAAATGTTATAAGGTAATAATAAATAAGAGCCTACTCCAAAGGACCTGTGGTATGCTCCAGGCACTTCTCAGCTGGAATTAGGCCCGGAGGACAGGGAAACAGAATGGAAACTGCTGTGGCTATGTTATATAAGATTATTTATATAGTACCGCAAATAATATATAGCTTAATTAGCCAGTTGTTTAGTACTTCCACACTTTCTGTTTTTCTGCCATTTTATGCATGCTGTGACCTCGTCTGTGAAGCCATTGCGCTTTTGTACCTCAAATCCTTTTGCAAGTCCTGTCTTTCTACCTGCAAAAAATATAACCCATGATCTTCTCTTCCCTCTCTGCTCACCCTTTGTAACCTCTTATCTCAAATTGCAACTCACTGACATAACTCATTAATGTGCTGTGGTCATGCCCACAAATCACATAAACTATAACCTCACTCCTTTCATTAAGGAGTGGCTGGTCCTACCACACTTGCATGGGGAAGCCAGATCTGTGCAGCTCCTTTCCTGTGTGCATCATGTGTGGGCAAAGGAAAAAAAAAAAATAGGTCAAAGGCTGAGCAACCTCAAAACCCAACAGCAGTGAGGTAATGGTGACGTGCACGTGACGTTCATTGCATCTCCTAGCACGAGAAACTGTGCGAAGCAGATGTCCCCTGGTGTCCATGTGGCTTCTTTCTTCCTAACATAAAGTTAGCGGTAGGAGCACCATGCTGCATGGACTTACCACAGAAGGTCTCTCCCCCCAGGTTTCAGTAGGGTATCAGGGAAGCAGAGCATGGAACCACGTGTAGTGGTTCCTCCCTTCCCACTCTCATTCTTACAGTCTAGAGACAGCTATGGTGTCCTACTGCTGTCCCTGTCCCTTCTCTGTAATGTCCCTTGCCCGTTATTTTTTTTTTTTTTAAATGAAACCATTCTCCATTTTTCTTTCCTTCCTTACCCTAGGCATTCAATTTTATATGCATGTCCACATATGTACACACAGATTATGTATGTATAAAGAAAACCTCAATAAAATTAAACACCAAAGCAACAAAACAAAAACATATTCTTCCATTACTGGACCAAAGAGGTTCCAGCAACACCGTAACATCTGCTAAACATCAGCTGGGGTACACTCTGGTTAATACATGTTGCTCAGTAACCATAAAAAAGATACTTTGATAACTACTAAATTCAGATAGTTCAGAGTATATCACTGTATTACTTCAAGAAGAATTTGATTATGGGCAGCAACTGGTTCCTGCGCAGACTGACAATGTTTGGTGAACATAGCATGGCTTACAGAACTTAGCAAAGCTCAGGCTGCTTGCGACAAACTCGTTCAGACCAAGAAATAATTGGAAAAAATCCCTCACCAGGAGAAACTGGCCGTGCTTTGCCATGAGGCTGGAAGCTAGCCAAGCTGAAACCATTTTGCTTCCTTTTCTTTCCTGTGTTGTCCTTCAGGATTGCTGCAAGTGTTTCACACTGAAAATACGGCCGAAGCATAGTCTCATCACAGCAAACATCACATAAAAATATAGCTAAAAGAAAAGAGCACCTGTTGACGTGCATTAATATATTTGCAGAATTAGTGTGTGGAATAGCACACACCTTCAGGATTAGCGCTGGCTCTTAGTGTCTCTGTAGACAGGCAAACATAGAGTGGCCTGGATTCAGTGATAGTTGCACAATAAGAACAACAATCACCACCCTTAATAACAAAAACTTGAGCTTCTGAAATCCAGGCTCTACCTTCTCTAGCAGCAGTTACACTGTCAGTCAGTATTACTATCACTTCACTTTCCCCAAAAGCAGGAAGGAGTAACTGAAATGTCGAGCACTTTTGCCATTGTGAAAAATGGCTTTTCTAATAGTTGGCAGCTTTTCGGTTATTCAGATATGCTCAACTTCCTAAAGGGAGCTACTTCAATACAATATTTTTCACTAGAACCCGTAGTTGAAAATAAAGCCTATAGTTTCAGTGTTCTCTTTTACACGGTTATAAATGATTATTTTAAGCTTGAACCCATCATGCAAAATGCAAAAGATAGTTCCTTGGTGGGGAGTGCCGATCATCTAAATATTTTGAATACAGTTTCACTGCATTTTTGTCTAATCATATAAAAGAAAAAACACACCTATCACAAGGTTTTGCTTCTTTTCATGCACAAATGTTACTAAAATGACCCAGAAGTCTCCCCCAAACTGGAAAAGAAGACGACAGCCCGCCAAAGATAACAACCAAATCAAACAACACCCTGACAGTGCTTGAGTCATTTAAAACGGAGACAGGACAAAGCACTTAAGAATGTACCACAGGGAACAACTTGCACTGAGGAGGAGACAAGAGTACATGATTTTGGCCCTGATTCAGCAAAGCTCTTAAGCACATGCTTAAGTGCTTTGCTGAATCAGGGCCACCATGAGCCAGATTTTCAGAAAAATCAGAAATGCAACTCTCCTCTCTGTGTAGATACTACAATGTATTGGTGAACTGAGGGCTCTTACATGCCTTTGCCTAGGCACAAAATCTGCATTTGCAATTCTTTAAGCTGCTTGCATGAGTCAGATGGCTTTTACAAACATGATAGTACTGTGACTATCCTAGAAATCTTTTTCACACTTCCCAATTTTACAATTAGAAAGTCATAGAAATTATGGCTTCAAAGGGTCTTGCTCTCTGCATTCCTGTGCTCATCTGAACTCTTCATCCTTGTGAAGGAAAATAACATAGCAGCTCCTCTTCGTTTCATTATGTATGAAGAATCTGGAAGCGTATTTAGAGTAAGCATGTTCATGTTTACTCTGAACATGGTGGTGAAAGAAAGCAGCGCAGTGATACCTCCCCTTCAACTACGACTGTTTTTTTGGGGGAAGCCACAATATTCTTTAAACTAAATGGTCAGGACAGAAACGGCTTTCTGACGCGCTTGTAAAAATTGAAATGTAGGTCTATTCATAATTCAGGTCTCGACACAATTTACATGAATGCTGCTGTGTGTACAGAGAAAACATGCTTTTTAAAAACCAGGTTTAAATAAAAAAATTATGTCTGATACAAATTCAGTGGAATATTTCTGATTCCTTCCTTAGTGAGAGGTCCCATACTTGTCAAGTCCAGCTACACAGTAACCGCAGCTATTTATCTGGGTGCTTCATTGCCTCCACTGCTAAGAACAGAGGTATTTAGCAGGGAGGAACCTCTGAATAATAACAGCGGGAGTAAGAACAATATCCTAGCTTGCGGAGGAGCACTGTTTAAATGCTAATACGAAGCTCTAAGTTTCTAACATGAAGTCTGATTTCTTAGGAAATCAGGGACACTGAAATTCTAACTCTTTTTTTCGGTTTTGTTTTTAACTCAGGTGCACTCCCGCGAACAACTGAAGCCTTGTGTGGAGGGAGGTACAGGCACAGCGTATTTGTACATGTATGTTACGAGTTCCCGGCTTTCCTGAACAGCAGAAACTTTGCCTTGTTACAGCCAAAGCTACAAAGTTTTGCTCTTTAGTTCAGGCTGTACAGCTGATGCTTTTAGCTCTGAAGGGCTCTGGTGCGTCAGCAAAGGGGATAGCCACCACATTATCTTGCTGTCTTATTAATAACTGAGCCAAGATCACCAAACCATTTCACCAGCACACATACACCAGGCTGACACAGTGCTTTTAAAAGTATAATCTTTCATCCAGCTACTCAACCTGACTGCCCTTAGCCCAATAAAACAAGAAGGAAAAATAAAACCTTCTCCAAACTGCCTTTGATTTGCAACACCAGTGACAGTTTACTATTGGGATAGTAGTTACTAATATATGAAATTTCTCCTTTACACACATTTCTCCCAGGACACTCGCTTGCCAGTTTACAGGCATTATCAAATGACAGTGCTTCACATCATCTAATGTTATTGCTTAAAATAATTTCCAGTAACTTAACCCAAACTTGTAACATTTTTACCACTTCCTCTTTAGGGCTTTCAGGGTTGCGGTTGCAAATTTAGGAGTTGTGTACACTACTGAAGATTAGGAAAGTGGACAAATCCTTTCAAGCTTCAGCTCTTCTAACCTTTTGCACTGGACTGCTTTTGGTCACTTTGATCTCTAAGGGATTCATACTCTTTAATACATACTGAGGAACTCTGCCAAACAATACAGTTCTGCATTCCTTTGCTGTGTGACAAGTAGAAGTAACCTAGAAAATCCAGCCCCTTACTGCAAAACTTCTCGCGGAGATTTTTTCCAGTGCCAGTTATTTTTCAAATTTTTAGGTACTATTTTGAAATGGCCAGAGTAATCTTTACTTCTAACCAAACCACTTGGCTGTTTGATGAATACAATTACACTGAATCAGGACGATCTGGGTCTCTTTGTAAAAGCAGAATTCCTCATCAAAGCTTACTTAACATCTGCACTAAGTTCAAGTGGTTTTCAAACAAAACCAAGAATCCCCGATATCTACAGTGCAGCAAAAACAAGCAGGTTCGGAAGGCATTCCTATAACTCACTGGAAAGTAAACATCAGCGTGATGACGTCTTTGTGCTGACTTAGTTACAAGTCACCCTGCCCAATGCAGAATTATTCTTTTCTTCTCAGCTATGCATCATGTACCAATGAAAACATTATTTCACAAAGCGAGTGCAAACTTGTTCTATATCTGCAATTATTTTATCAGCAAAACACATATACAAAAGTCACTAAACCTTGATGAAAAGAAACAGCATCTCATATACATACTGTGAGGCTATTTCACAAAAAAAACCCCAAAACAAACAGATTTTGCAATTATAACTCACATGTAGAAAAGGCTGGTGAGCAGATCAGAAAACAGTATTATCACTCAACTTGATATTTAATAGTACGTTACCTAGAAGGCTAATGCCTAAACGAGAGAGCCCCTGTCTCAGTCCTTCTCCCAGGCTCTCTGGAAGCTGCCTTCTCCATTCTTCTTGTCTGTTGTAATGCTCCTCATCCAGTGACAGCCTATCCATATTCCGAGCAAGACTTGTTGCCAGATTGGTAATTGACGTCAGTGTACCTAAATACATGGAGATCTACATTTGGGTCTGGATCAAAATGCTTTAATTTAAAACACGGAGACGTTCTATGCCTCACTGAAATACTGAGCTTATGAGCAGAACAGCAAGTCAATTGAAAAGTCGCCCATGTGTAACATGCTTTACTATTTGTTAAGCATCACCACGCTGTTTCTACGGTCCACGTCACGCCTTTTACATTAGCCTGCACCAGGTTTGCCTGGCCGGTGGGAACAGCAACTCATCCGAACATCCTTCCCCAGTCCCCAGACTTCTGTAAGGCTAACCTAAACGGAGGAGGGGGTGATGGAACGGTAAACAAATATTTACAGAAGGAGCCCGGGAGGACGTGTCCTGCGGGAGCCCGGAGCAGCAGCGAGCRGCTGGGGCAGCCGCGCCGCGGTCTCTCCCGGGCGGCCGAAGCCACGCGATGGCACTGTTTGTACAGACTTCGCAAAACAAAAGCTGCTCCTGTTCTCGGGCCAGAGCAGCCCTGCTGTCAAAACCTATCCACATACTGACACAGTTATGACAACTGTATCTACTTTTCTTCCTTGAAAAAAAGAAATAATAAATATGATGAGGCGACACAGTGTGGAATTTCTGATGGTTAGCAGAAGTACAGAACACCTTTAATATTTCTGCAGTTATCACATGAAATACTGGCTGAGCCAATCTCCGTTTCCCACTGGGAGGTTTAAAATTCTGAAGTTTCTGAAACATTCTTACACACTGTAGTTAAGCGGTGATCTGTTTAATACATAAGTTGTTATATATGAGCTTTGTTACCCTCCCAGCAATTCGCTGCAGCCTAGCAAGCCAAACAAAGCTGCAAGCAATATTGTTTAAAACTTTAACACATCCTTTAACAACGCACGACAACAAAGCAGTAGTTGGAGCAACAAAGTGAAAGATCTACCTTTGGAAATGTGTTTTACAAATGATGTTGTTCCTCTGGAAACTCCACTGACAAATGCTCCTGGGCCTCTGGTCAGCCCTTCATAGGGGAGCCTAAAGAAATCAGCTATGCCGTTCCCTATGCTTCTCACTAGACTAGCCGGGCTTCCGAGAATTTCCAACGATCCGACAACCCAGCCTGTGTGGAGAAACAAGACACATGTTACAGCTGCAAAAACTGCAGAAGCAGCAGTTGTGAAAAGGTTATTCCTTAATTCTCTTTTTCACACTAGAATTCATCGCATTATGAACTTCCTTTGAGCAAAACACGGGAAATAACTCATCCACTATGAATTCAGAAATGGCAATCTTTCATACTCCGTAAATCAAAGAAATCCTTTTGGCAAACTCACAAATAGCTTTAGAATGACTTCCTTCCAGGAGCTTCCCGTATTTCTGCTAAAAGTGTGCTAGAGAGGCAGATGCTAGAGCCTCACAGCTATGGAGGAACAGGACTGCAAGTTCAGATTGCTGGGTCGGTTTTAGACGCTGTAAGGCAGCGTTGTGATTTCACATCCTTATGTGATAGAATTGTGACAGGGAGTTTACACTGATACAATGTACCGCTTTACCGGAGTGTGGAGGTCAATTGCTTGATGGAGTGTTAGGAAAGGGGATGCAGATTTTTGACAAGTGCTTAAGAAGTTATTTTAAATCCACCCCAACCCTTCTAAGCTGATCATTTTCTTTCAGAGTGCAGTGAAAGCCAGACAAATGTCTTTTGCTCAGTACAGTTGTGTAAACAGCAACGACATCTACATGCTGATTAGGTTACTCATAGGGGAGTATTCCTTATGCATATCCCAGGAGAGGTATCTGCGGATCTGGTTTCCTATATAAACGCAGGGTTGCCAGCAGCTTGCTGGACGGCCAAGTGCGCGGCAATCTGTTGCTGGAAAGCTGTTTGCAGGTCTTGTCTTTCTCAGGCTGGTTGGCAGCAGATTTATTAGGGAAATAGTGCCGCATAACTTTTTCTTCGGCAGCCCAGAGAGAGCGATTCAGAGATGGCAATAAACATTAAACGGGAACTGCCTGGTCTTTGAGCCCTGGTACCATGAATTTCAACTGGCACTGTCAGAGCGACACAAGGCGTGACAGGGCCAGGAGACTGAAAGATGGACAGATTGGCCTCCTGCTCTCCTGCCGAGGGCCCTTGATCTGCGCTGCCCTCCTCATTCCCATCTCATCACTGCAAACTCCTGCTATCCAGATGCTTTTCTTGTTTTCTAGTAACCCCTCCCAGTCACTCCTGTGGAAGGCTGAATCATGAAACTGAACAGAAAAGAAAATGTTACTCATATGAAATGAATTAATCTCATACTATCATTGTAAGCTCCCGGAAAATCTATTATTCTTGTTGAATCTGTCCCACATTTCAGCCCTGGCAGGTTGAGAACTCCAGTTCATGCAGTATAAAAAGCGGGAACCACAGTGGACATGAGGGAGAGGGTAGGATGGACTATGAAAACAAAAAACAAGTACTACTGGCAACGTGACGAGCAGAGCGGCAATGAGCGCTGTGGGCCCGCGGTGCCTGCCCTGGAGAGGAGCRTCCCCCTGGCAGTTCTTCCCTGCTGGGGACCAGGGGAAGCCAGCGCTCCAGGCTGGGCCTGCGACTCCCTCACTGTAGTATTTTTAACAAATTATCCTTGCCACTGTGTGAAGTGATGAAAAGCTGGAGGGGCGGGGAGGCGTGTACAGATGGAAGAGATGCTCTTTCTGCTTTTTCTGATCAATAATGTTGCAATAATTCCTTACAAATTCCTTTTTTTTTTCCAAATGTCCTCGGTATTCCTTGTCCCGAGGCAGTGATGAGACGGCATGAGGTGATGGAAAGGGGCTGCACGACACCGCGGATTGATGCCTTGCTGCCCTGCCCGCACCGCCAGGCTGGGACACGAGGGACTCCAACTCCACTCACCTGTTTGGCCAGCCAGCGTGTTCAGGAATGAAGACCAGATTAAAACCAGGAATGAAACCAGTTAAACACAAAGCTGAGGGGTTGCCTGGTATCCCAGGGATGGGCTGTCTGGCCCTGGCTTGTGGGCTGTCAGTTTTGGGAAGCTCTGGAAGGAGCATGCTCACCCTTGAAGAGTGCATGGGAGGAACGTGCAACCTGCAGCAAGGGTGACCCTCCTCGGCCAATGCTTAGAGCAAAACTAATGGCTCCTCACGGCCGGCATGGACCACCCAACCCAGGGAGGAAGGCGTGGGAGTAAGTCGGGAATAGGAAAATGATGAATCAGGAATAATCCCTCAATTCACAAGCTCTGTGCTGCATTTTACTTTGCAGAAATACAGTTATCAGGTCAGGTTACCATTTCCCAAAATATGCTTAGTAATTATATCCACTAATATGAAATAATTATGACTATATTAGCAGAGAGCCGCTGCATTTTCTTTATAGGCAACTATAGGGTTAGTTCTGGCTGATACCAGTAATATTTTTAAATAGAATTTTATTAACTTTTAAATAGAAGCCAACTTAATTAGAAAAGGATGGGAGGTTTCCATTGCAAGTTTTGCTAATTTGAGACAAGCAATGCTAATCAGCATATTTGAGCAGAGCTCTCCAGCCCCATTCATTGCTTATGAGACATGGATTCTGGCCGCTCCTTTGCAACATATGGGGCAGCCTGATAACACTCACTCCCTTTAGCAGGCTTTGGGGCAAATCCTGCCCACTCCCCCAGGGCAGCAATGGTCTTGCACACAGCTAAGGGCAAAATGAGACTATACCCCACTTGGAGCGTAAGGCATAGCTGTATGGGAATGCTGTTTGTGCAGATGCTACAATGATTTATGCATGGGGCAGTGGTGAGCAGAAGGGGTTTCAAACAACCCCTTGTTTTGCAGATTAATGTGGTTAAAATGGAGGAGAGTGAGGTCCTCTTCCGTAAGAGACCAATTCAAGAAGTGTACCTCACCTGATGGTGAGGAAAGGACTCAGGGTTTGCAGACCATATAAAGCTTTTTGCTTGATTTTTTCCTCCTTTTTAACTTTGTTGACACACTCAGCCTTTTGACAAGTGTCACAAACTCTTCAAAATAAAGCATCTTCTTTGCCCAAGCAAACATTAATCAACACAATTCACCATTTTAGTCATGGTAACCCCTTTCAAAAAATACATTTTAGTTTTAGTGCTTTGAGTGGGATTTAAGTAGTAACTAATTATATGTTTATGTATTTTCCTGAAGAGAAGTTCCACTGAAGCAAACCTTATTTCTTAATATTTAAACCTGCTTGATTTCAGTTACATCGTGAGCCCAGAGCAAGGAGTGGCCTGTGCACTGCTGCACACTGCAAGGGTAGCACAGGAGGAAAGACCAAGACCAGGCTCAGGAATCCCTCACTAGCATATGTGCCTCACCTGGGATCTTGCGGATGAAAAGCCAGTATAACCCCAATTTCCTGCTGCAGTCTATCATCACTTGTATCACCACTCCTAGCCAGTTGTGGGGAGAAACATTCACACTGTGGACCATATTTGGCCACAGTTTCACTCTTAATTAGCAAGAAACTAGATCTCCCCTTTTGCACTATGGGATTTGACTGTAAAACAAATCCAAACAAGTAGTAAAAAGAAAAACCTGCAAATTTTGCGAGCAAAATAATGCAAGAAAATAATAAATCGGTGCACAATGTTCTGGTGCACAATTATGTACACAGTTGCCATAATCAGCTATGCAAGTCAGGTATGCACACAGTGAAAGACCAGTCAGCATCCCTCTATTTATAAATACCTGAAATACATGTGTACAATTTCGGAAACTGTGCACAGAAATCAGGTCGCAGCTATACTTGCAGCACAAATGGAAGCATCAGGATTTCAGAAAATCTGACCATTAGTATTGCAGGAAAATAAATCCCATGTTTCAGTGTGGAGTACGTTACTTGTGTGTGATCATGGAGGAGTTTCCTCCTATCTCAGGTACAAATTTAGTTCCACACTAAGACACAGCAGAGACCAAATTTCATTATTTCTAAATGAATATTTATGGGAAACAGAATGTACCTGCTAACCTAATAGACTAATTGCTGACTATTGATCCTATATGGAAGAAAGTTAGCAACAGCAAACTGCATAGTTTTTGGATCAAAGGACAACAAACATCTGTGTGCCAGTTTAGCATGAAGGCTGTATGAAGAAAGACAGATTTCTAATCATAAACTGCAGCCAAAAGGAGTTTTAACAACAAAACAACATTCAGGGCTATAATTTACTTCTGAATGCAGAGCAACATGCTGAATAATTTGATTAAATGTAGTTTTGGGGAGTTTATGTGAGGAATGTGGGTTGATTCTGACTAGTGCTATGATATAAAATGGTAAGACCTAAGCCAGCTAGAATACATTTTTATGCTGTGTTCAGGGTTTCGTAAAGCCTTCAGGCAGCTGGCTAATGTTTAGCACAACTTTACAAATCTTCACTGGTGTCTGCTCAGCCATTCTATTTCCCTTCTGTCATATGGCAGGACATGAAAGGTGTCTGAAAATATCATGATCAAAAGTGTTTGAGGAAAACAATAATTGTATGGCTAACATCTAGGTTATTCAGCTTGAGAGACAATCACAGAATCCTGGTACCTAATAAAAATGTTACATGTTATGGAAAAGTACTGACCTGCTCTGAAAAGTGCTCCAGCAGCATAATGCATGGCCAAGGCATGGACAAGTTGCCTGGCAGTGGTGAAGATGGGTCCTCGTTCAAACACAGAGAAGGAAAGAGGGGTGTGATCTGAGGCTATATACAGTTTCAAYGAAGCATGAATACTGACAAGGAGATTAACAGGTTGTATTGTTAATTTTCTTAACTTCACTGGCTTGACTAAAGCTCTTGCATGCTCTCTCACTTGTTCAGGCAGTATCAGGGTAGTATCTGAAGTATTCATGGATTGACAAGCGGTTTTGTTTTCTGGAAGATAGGTTTCAAACAAAGTCTTAATGTAGTAAACAAAGGTGTCTTCCACATACAGCCTAGCTGGTTTGAGCTCAAAGCTGAGGTCRTTCACGTGAAACATGAAATTCTTTTCCTCGGAAAAAGCAATGCAGAGTTTTATAAAGCAGTTTTCCTTATAGCTTTCCAAATCTTTGTTACAAACAATGAGGTTGTTCACTCTGGACCACTGCACGGTCTCATTTTTCTCTCCTTGGCACAGCAGGACTGCAAAATGGAAATTGGATTTGCTGTACAACTGATTGTCCAGTTGCAAGTCTTCACAATACACTTGGAGACTATGAAATTGTGGGAGGCCTTCCATGGCGTCCCACTGGAACTCCTGCGACAGGGGTCTCAGGTAGCTCGTGGCTGGGGCCATGTGGAGGAAAACATTGTCTGCTGTGAGACGCAGAAGTTCAGATGACACTTTGTGGTTTGTAATATCATCAAACGCAGCAAGACTTAACTGACTGATGAACATTTTCAGTGACAGGGTCTGCTCTTGACTTCTAGACAGGAGGGAAAAGAAGTTTTGTTACTTCATGTATTTTGAGTTCACCTGGCATCTTGCTTTCCCAAAAAGCTATCATGAGAGATGTTCTCTATAATACATGGGAAACTGATTGTGCAAGTCCCGTTAATGTTAAGGGGATCTGGCAGCTTTAATCACCACAGCGGGTACCACCCAGGAGGTCTTCTAAGAAATGGGATATTACACGTCTATGCCAGATTTCTCTTTCTTTCTTATCAATCAACAGGATAGTTTGGACAGGAACGTCTCTATATACACAGTAATTCCCTACTGGATTTGCAACAGAGCCAGATATTAAAGCAGACAACAAATACAATTTTCTGATAATTCATGTACAGCCTCAGTTGTTACAGTATTTTCTGGGAGCCACTACTGAAGGTTACTATTATGGATAATTCATTTCACATCATGTGCAGCGAGTGCCCTCCAACGAAGCCAACACTGCATTTTCATACTGATGGCATTGGGGGCCTCTCTCCCTCCGGTGTTAACTGCCCATTGCCAAGTTTAACTAGCAAGTGGGCTATTATGTACTGCTGATGACCAGTTTCTTGGGGATTAATACTTAATTACAGTGCAAATAAAAACAGTACAACAAATTCCACTCTAATTGTAACAGCATTGCTGGAGGCCAGGCATTCTGCATCTTGGAAATAGGTAGTGTTGTAAGTGCACTTGAATGGAGCTGAGGACCAGGCTGTGGTGTGTGGGGAAGTCTTCTAAAGAAGAGTGTTATAATCAAGTACAGTTAATTACTGACTGTAAGACTATTTCTACAGCCCTTGCACATCAAACTTCCTACCAATTTTAGTGGGAGCTTCTGTGATTACGGATGGCAGGACCTAGCTAAATACATTTTAAACTGATGACACACTCAAAATTAATTATGATGGAATATGTCTTTTTTTAATGAACAGCTCAGGACTTCTTTTTGTATCAGACATCTAGTGTTTACCCTAAAGTGACATGACTTTTGATGTTAGATTGTCCTTTTTTTAACTGTGATATAAAGCATAACATATGGTCTAAACATATGCCACAGAGCATGCAGCAGTATTAAACAAAACAAATAGTTAAGCCAAAGTTCATAAGTCAGTTAACACTTAGAAAGCTGACTGACCTCTCAGCACTGTTTGGCAATGCTTTTTATCATCTTTTATGTGCTTTACGTACCTGTTGAGGTTGATCTCAATGGGTCCCGCTCTTCCTTCTGGGGCCAAGGTTATGACTATTGTTCCACACTGATGGCCAATGTCCACATAAACATAGCCAAAGCCAGTTAAGAACACAATCTAGTGGAGAGAGTTAGAAACATATGGAATGCTACTGAAATTACTATTTTTAAAGTCATAATTTGAATTAATACTATTAATGCCTTCTGGCTGAGATCTTTTACTCGAATCATGACACTGTTCAGGAAAAACAGAAACAGATTTCAATACTTCAGAAAATAACAGCTCTGATACTTGAAGTATTTCAGTTGTACAGCAAGATGAAATTTGCACCTCTTCCTTTAACTGTATAACTGAATACATTTTTGTAAGAAACAACTTCTCCAGAAATAAGCAAGATGTGCTGGGGAGAGGGGAGGTTATATTAGAAAAGAATAAATAGGAAATTTTAATTTGTGATTTTGGATTATGGAGAAAGGCATATTCCTGGAGCTCTGCAAAATCCCACCTTCTCCTCTGGGAAAAAAACCCTAAATTAACATTATGTTGCTATGCCCTAGCTCAGAGCTGGTTAGATGAATGGCTGATAGCATGATGCAAAACACACGAAGACTGAAACATAAGTAACATTTTGGATTCATGAAGACTTGCTTAACAACTCAACACTGAACACATTTTTAAGCCATCTAAACTGGTTTGGTGAGAACACCTTTACAAGCAAGGTGCTGCCACAAAGAAATGGCAAAAGTCTATTGGAAAGCGTAAAATGTCTAAAAAGGCAGGAAAATGGGACCTTGACAACAGGTTTGTGTCTTGCTTACAGATGTGCAAACTTTCATTCTGAACAAGTTGTCCTTAGGAATAAATATTCTACTTAAAGAAATGACATATTGTTTTTGGAGCTTAATTCTGCAACATTTCTGTGCAAGTTTTGTGTTTTTCCAGAATGTAAAAGATTAAGGTCTTTTTACGTTTGGAAAACTCACAACAGTCCTTGTTAGAGCAAGCTGGCTTGTTTTCTTGTAGGGCTACTATCAACACAATTGTTTACTAGATTGTAATGACAGAGGCTATAATTTAAAGGAATGCAAACTCAAGGAATAACACAAAGATAATGGGCTAGCACAGGTAAAATAAACAGTTGTTTGTCTTGAAGAATCTTTGCTGCTGTTAACAAGTCACCAGAAGGAAAAGCACTTGGAAGTTTAGTAGGATCAGCAGTTAAACTGATTCTCGTTACACTATTTATAATAACCTTGTTATTAAATTTCGTTCATCAAATTATGTCTTATTCTTCTGAGAATTACATATAAGAGAATTTCTAATTTCGATATGTCAGTTTTAATCCTTTGTGTATCTGAAAGAGATTTGCAATCCTGCATGATGGAATTGGAGAAAAAAGGACATCTGAATTTTCAATACACCCTCATTATTCTAAAAACCCCTCATTRATCTTAAAGATCGGTCATTTTAATTCCAATTTCAGATGATTCTGATGATAAAGATAAATACCTTAATTTTAGTAAATTAGTAAAATTTTCTTTCTAATAGAATAAGAAGTACCTATCTGTGACTAGGTAGAAAGAGTACAAATTACTTAAAATCCTCTAAATCCCAGCTATTTCACAATCTGAACCGAGCTGTATGTGAAGCTATTAGCATATTCCTTATTTACTTATGTTTGTAGTTTTCTAAGAGAAAGACTGACTGAGAAATCCTGGGGAAATTCTCTCCATGTAAGCCCTAAAACTTCAATAACAGAAGGCTACACTTTTTATTTGCAGAGTTCTTCAAGTAGACAATGATCCCCAAATGTTGTCTTAGCATCTAATTCCTTCTAGGAGCCAGATACTTATAAAGAACCCTGGTCTGGCATAACATTAATGACTGAAATTTGAAACCTTGCATTGCTTGACTGGCTTGCTGAATGAAACTGAACTACTTGCTATATAACATAACACTCAATAATCAAGAGCATTTTGTGATTGGTCCCCAGGGAAAACATCTGAAACTAGTATTTCTTTCAAAGAGCCAAGTAGTTTATGTTGATTCCATGTAAACTAATGACTTCAAAGATGGAAAAAATTCCCATCAAAAAGAATTGCTCCAGTCAAGGAAGTTTTCATTTACCTCAAAACAGGAGAAAAATAACAGAAGGAAAGAAAAGGGGGGGTTTGTTTTGTTTTAGAAAGACATACGTAGCTTCTGTGAAGACACAGAGGGAGAATGACAGTGATGATTCCTACAGAATCCTTCCTTACTTCCTACAGAAGTAAAGATAAAAATCCTGTGATAATTAAGTTACCAAATAGAAGGATTTTCCTGGATCCTGTGGGATTCTTTGCTTATAGGGGCCAGAAATTTTCAGGACTGATTTTTCCAGGGAACACCAGGTTGATTAAAAAGAAGTGAAAAAATTCAGCGCTAGAAAGCCTGTTGTAAAAAACAGCTAGTGAAGAAGGTAATCTGTACTCTAAAACTTCCACAGGAAGGGACTTAGGAAGGAGAGCTCCCAAGATTTAAATAAAAAAACCCAAAACCAACAGAAAGGATATGCTTATTGCAGAACAACAACATACTGTGCAGGTCAGGAAGACAACCATTTATGCTGTGAACTRGGAAATAGTTTATAACGATTTACTTGTGTTCCTTGATTGTTGATGTCCACAAAATCACTCCATTCATTTACTAATTCATCGGACGACATCACTTTCAGAAGAATGCTGGGCAACAAATCTCTTGTTYTGCAATCTGGATAGCTGGAGACTTGATAGTAAAGTTCATGATGAACTGAACATTCAGGTGGAATCTTTCTACAATAAACTTCAAACTTTGGTGTATCTGAAATTTTATAAAATATACAAAATGAGGGCTTTCTAAAACCTGAGTTAAATCAAAACTCACCTATGCTTACACAAACGAGGAAGTTTCTGTCTGAAATATTACTAATAAATAAACATTACTTTTCTATTGGTTGGAATTTTATGTGTTCGGGTTTTTTTCCTTTTCTTTTTTATGTCATTAAGATTTACATAAATAATGTTCCACTGATCATTACATTAACATTAACATACTGTAACTGAAATTTTGGCAATATGTTTTGTATTACATCTGCAAATCTGATAAGATTCAAATGTTCCATGGGATTGAACTGGTGTCAACAAAACTCCACTGCCTACTAGTTTCCTACAGCCAAGTCACCTTGACAGCTGGAACCAGGGAGACCCAAAAGCCTGGAGCCATGTAAGTTCATACTCCTGACCTCATGATTAGCTCCACTAGCTTCCAGGCTTCAATATCTTCCAGAGTCTCTCACTTTGAGATAGACCTTTATGAGGGCATCAAGTTCTTGTTGTAACCAAAACACAAACTGAACTCAACTTTGTATTGGAGATACAGTAAAATAATTTATACTACAACAGTGCACTGTTTCTAATTACTGCATACTACCTACCTTTGAAGTTCTCTTTTACAAGCAATGGAACAGAGCACCTATTGTGGATAATTATACGAGGACTAGGATCTTCTGTAAGTGTTAGGTACGTCACGCCAAGATGCTCTTGATAAGTCAGTGCTATAGCTCTGAAACAGAAGCAGATATATTTRATTATGCATGTTTTGGATGAAATCTTTATGTATTATTACTCTGGACAATTAAAAACATTCAAAACTAGCACCTGTAAGATTCTTTATGATCAAGTTCCAATTCCACAGATATTTATATACATTTAGGCAAGTACATATCTCCACTGAGAATTATATTTAAACAGAAGGACACGTGGAAATAGCACGAAAAACAACATTAGAGAAGAAATCACTTCATAGAGACTACTCATGAGTTAAATTGAGCACGTGTGTTTGCAAGATGAGAGCCCTAGCCAGCAGAGATTTATATTAAATTAAAAACATGAGATTGTAGGCCCAAATTTTCAACATAAATCTTTAAAATTTTCCAGAAGAATTTGCACGCATACTTGTCTGATACACATGAAAGATATTTTTAACAAATACATAAACTTGTAACTGACTGCTCCCCTGGAACGATCCACATTGCTATCGCCCTTTCAAATGTTAATGTTATGGATCATCGCTACATAAATTTCCAAAATGAAAATAAAATAATTTAGTTCTACTCATTAACTACATAAAATGTCTTCACACATAAACACAAATTCTTTTTTTTCTTGTGCAAATTTATTGGCTATTTCTAAAAAACTTAACCTCATGGTGATTTTAAAAATCCAAACAGTCTGAAAATTTGATTAGGAACATGAGATCCTCTATGCCTGTCTCAGAATTATAAGGAATCCTTTCCTTGTTCTTCACATTTTAAAATCTTTTTAATCTGAAGTCTGTGTGAGAATCTTTAGTATCCACAATGATACCTCTTAGACTCTGCAGAGGAACTGTATGAGGGTTTGAATGATATCAAGCACTTCAGGCAAGAGAAAGATCATATGGCTGGTAATATATACTGATGTAGCTTCCCTAATTTCAGCAGATTGTTTCTTGTTTATACCAGCATAAGCATGAATAGATTCAGATTCAGGTCTGAGAATTAAAGCTGGGCATCTGACAAGTCACTGGACTGTTATTTTTAACTAGCTGGATGCATTTGTTTGTAAGTGGAATGCACATTTGGATATTTCAAGCTTTAAAACTTGGAAATCTTTCCTTGTTGTAGTCTCAAAATAGTTTCATCCCTTTTTTGTTTTCATCCCTTTTTTGCTTTCCCTTTGCTTTTGCTGTTCATCCTCTTACTATTATTACTAAAATATATTTTGACCTTTTATAAACAAAACCTAAATTTTTGTATTGTATTATTTCACMCTGTCCTTGAACTCTTAAATTGTTACCCTCAAATTAAAAAAGACGATAATCTCGAATATAAACTTTTCATGCTCTTATTTTGTATGCATGTAAAAAAATAGCAGCCTATACATTATAAAAATTGTACAACTTGTACGTGGTCGTAACATTAAACCATTTACAATAAAAGCATCAAAACCATCAAAAGATAATTTTTAAATTAAAGTATGCCTTGCCTTTACATACGGGGGGCATGTGTTACTCTGACTTTTGCATTAATCTCTTATGGTTTGTTACTAGCTGAGGCTTTATAGCAACAAGCAAAGTTCATTATTCATGACTGTTCAGCATACAGTACCTGGTACAAAATCCACTTTCACTACAAACCCCTGTGGGCACCGCCACGCTCTGTCTAGGAAACTCCTGTTTAATGACAGCTGGTAGGCTCCACAGCTCRCAACTCCCAGTGCAGCCGCCTGGACTGAAACTCAGCAGCATGCGTTTTTCAGTAGAAGGCACCCCCGAAGTTAAGGGACTGGTGTCCGACATCAGGTCCCAGCAAGGCACAGTGCTCAGTGCCTCGCTGGGTGGTACTCCGGCTGGACTGACGCTGAACACCGTACTGTCTGATGAGTGGAAGTCCTGGAAAGAAAAAAGATGGTGGTAGCACGACATGCTGGCTCCTAACAGGAAGTTTATTCATCTTGATCTTGCACAAAAGTCTCAAGTAGCCAACTGACCACAACTAACTAAAGGTTGCACTAAGTCCATTGCATTAAACGCTATTCGGCCAAATTCTGTCTTCAGGTATATTTATGCAGTTAACTGAGCACAGTTATCTACAGTCCACTCCCAGTTGCACAACGTAACTCTACCAAAAGCAACAGTTACATCACTGTAACATAACTGTGACAAGAAAATCCATTTACAGATATAAAACTAAGAATGGATTTTAGCCTCAACATTCTTCCAATTCCCCATCCTATAAGACTGCCACAAAATGCGCAATGCACAAATGTAGATACTGATGTGAAGAAAACTAATGCAGAAGGAAAACAATACAGAAATAGGGAACTTCAAAAATTTGTTTATCTGCCAACTGCTCTAGCAAGTTTGACCCTGAGAATTCTTTCCACATATTTTACTATAAATGTAATCTTCAATAAATATGTATAAATGGTTGATTAAAATATATTGACCATGCATACATTTTGGTTCCTGTAAGCTAGTCCTTAAATATACTGTGCGATTATTAGAAAACTGATATTCACAATTTGATGCGGTTCGCTGAAATACATAAACTTTGGGCACATCTCTAGTTCTGCAGCTTTCTTCAGATAACTGGAATCTTCCCAAAAGGATAACAAAAAGTTTTCAGCCTGCCAGGCCAATATACCTCTTTTACATGCTAATTCAGGAAAAATTCTGAGAACAATTTCAACAGCTACTATGGATTACGCTGCCTATTTTACAGAAATGGCCATTAGTGCCTGAACAGATGGAGAACAGGCAGAACTAATTCTGCAATGTGCAAGAATCTCCTGCTTTGCACAAATTTCTGATCACAGTTAATTACTGGAGTTGAATTTACCCAGGATTCTGTATTTTAAATTAAAACGATATAAAATACTTTATCATTATTATGTCTAAAGATTTCTGTTCAAGGTCTGCTATATGCAGTTGAGACCATACAAATCTAAACACCCATGTACTGCAGATGACAAACAAAACCAGTATCCACAGTGCTTTACCTCCTCTCCTGAGTGGGGTTTGGAAATAGAAAGCTGTGGCCTATAATAGATTTGATATGATGTATCATTGATTATTGTTGTCTTATCTTCTATCTGTAGAATTTGTATACCTTGTCGAACCATCGAAGAAATGCAGAATTGACACAACTGTAAGGTAATGAAAACAATGATGAGGTCACACAAAAAACCACAAAAGGTATTGAAATACAGTGACAGAACTGCCATTTTCTTTTTAACTGTGGAAATCCTGTCTATATTCATGCACTTCGTAACTGGAGCCACATCACATACTTTTGAAGTTGCATCTGTCAATGTTTTCCAAACAAAATTGAGAATTCATTAATTCTTTTTCCAGGAGATATTGTATTATCTTGATGAGTTGGGCAGAATGTTTTTGGCGATCTAATTCTCTAAATTATACTTCATACATTGTTTATACTCCCATTATGTTTTACATGTATTAACATAATTAGGGAGGAGCTTTCACACTGCATACATTTGATTGTTTTCATCTGCTATATGACTTTGTTTTTAAATGATAAAGTTATACATCATGAWAATTTTCTTCTAACCTTTTGATGACCTGGAAGAGCACCAAGTTTTATTTCAGCTTCAACAAAACCTTCTTCGTCCAACGTTACTACTTCCTCATTATCGGCATCCTTCCATTTTGGGGAGGTCACATTATGAACCAGTTTAATTGCCACTGATTTGTGCACAGTATTAGTGTTTGCCCAGTATATTCCAATCTGAAAAGCTTCCTGCAAGTGAAAAATGACTGATTATCACCTGTTGGCAACTAGATACACTTCTACTAGAGTTAAACGTAGTTTCCAGTATGAAGTCAATCTCATTTCGTCCCTTTCTCCCTCTGATACTTTCTATGTGGTACAAGGATAGATGAAACCACAATGCAGATATGGGACTGATCCTCACGGTGGAATCAAGACCATAGTCTACACTGAGACGTGTTAACAGGCAGACCTTTTGTTTACTAACAGACATACATGGGGGGAAAAAAGATGGCAAAATAAACAGGAAGTATCAGATTGTCCAATTGGAATTGACAAGCTGTTGTGTCAATTTATTTTAATTCTTTCAAAAATAAAGAATATTGGGGTTGTAATAAAAAAGCATGTGCATGGCCAAGCTAACGTATGTGAGAAGATCCGTTACACAAAACTCTGAATTCAGGAAGGCAGGCATCCTAAAGAATCTTCCTTGCTTGTAATTCACCCTATCTCATCATCAAACCTTTCTTGGTAGCATACGAGCTATGAAACAACTCAACCTAAAACACTCTCAAACCAAACATTCCTTCCAGGCTGTCAGCTTTGCTACTGTGGTCAATACACTTCCCAAGTGACAGGTTGGCACAGCAGGGGCCAAAGTCTATATTTGGCCTTTATAGCAATTTACTTGGGCTGCTACATTATGCCCACGTTGCGGATTCATTGGCTGAATTGGGAGGAAGGAGAGAAGGTTGCTGAATCAGATGGCATGCAGGTCTTCTTCCTACAGTGTCTTACAGACAATTTTTAACTATGCATCTTTAAGACATGGTGTTCTTCAAACATTGCTATCAAGTACGTCGTGCTACCCACTCAGTGGCTCAGTTAGCGTGGCAAATTTCGTTTGTTATTTCTACTCCTCATCACATGACTAACAGACACAGTGACTGGAAAGTGGCAATCACCTGGATTAATAACCATTCTTCAGCATCATAATGTTTAGCAGACTGTGCCTGTTAACGTGAATGGCAAAGTTACCTCGAAGTTGGGAGGTATAATTACTTTCCCCGTAGGTACTTGAAGAACGATCTTCTCTCCTTCAAACAGCCAGAGGTCCCACTTGGACTGATTGATAAGCAAAGCCCAGGGCAGGAGTTCTATCAGCAGAGTTTTAACACACGGTTTCCACACCGACARCTTTACCCGCATTGGGCTATCCCATTGGGAGAGTTGTTCATTGCTGTTCAAAAACAAATAAACAAAAAGATAAAGTCAAAGGAATAATGAATTCAAGATTACAAATGATAAGCTGTCATTTTCAGAAATTTGCAGGGCTTTTCTGGTTTTGAAATAGAAAACCGATCTTCTCTTACCTTACCATTCTGGAACATGCTGAGATGCTGTCAGACAGATCTAGCTACATGTAGGCTATAAAGACATATTTTTAACTGCATAAGCTCAACCTAAATTTGGTCAATTAAAGAAATGCCTTAACAGAATTACCACTATCCTTCAGAACTAAACCTGTGACTTTTGTAGTCATAAAATCACATTTCAATTTTTATTTTCAGCAACTCCTCCTACAGCAACTCCCTGTTTCTGTACTGAAACAAACAGCTACAGAATAAACAACAGCCCCTAGAGCTAAAGAAGGCGCATTTTTTTCGGTTCCATTTTTTTAATCCTTGCTGATGCAATCTTTTCAGTGTAATCAAGGGCAGCCCCTAAGCTGGCCTCGATTTTTTCCCACCTGCAACAGATTCTGCAGCTTACATACAGGAATCATGTAATTACTGAAAACATATTCAATGTTGATCACATATAGTCTTCCTGAATGTGATTTCAGTTTATTTGAAAAGGCAATGCAACAACCATGAAGAAGGTTTAGCAAAGAATTACCTGTCTGAATCCTTCCTATTATATGGCCATGCAGGCTGGGGAGGATTAGCGGTGCCATAGAACTCTGACAGTATTTGGTTGGCATTGCCACCTGGATGGGATTTAGTTGCTATCTGTTTAATTAGCGTGGTTGAGATAGGGACAGCACACTCTGATGGATCATCTTCCTCCCTGTCATTGAAAACAGATTCAGTCACTTACACAACAAGATCAAGCATCAGTAGCACTAACATTTTCTTTAATGAAACTTTCCAAGCATACTCTGCAGTAGGAACACTCTCAAGGTAATCATGGATGAATCAAGTTATGATGTCTAGCAAGTTCCTGAGCATTAACTGGCATGCATGAATTTGTTATGACACTGTAATGACCTTTGTGTCTGAGACCCTAGAAACTCTTCGGTATTCTCAAAAAATGTTTCAAGATCATTTAGGAATTTATTTTTCAAAACACAAAAACGTGGACTGCTTAAGCAAACAAATGCCAATGTGCTTAGGATAGTTACAMCAAATTTAATATTCCCTACCATATCATTTCAGGCCACATATGCTTGTTCTGTTGTTATCTCCTCTGCATATGCCATACTCTTGGAAAAAATGCACCAGAAGTTAAAGTGTAAATTATTCCTTCTTTTCCATACAAATGAACTATTTTCAAGGAAAGCGAGTATTTTACCTGGCTTGAAATGTCAGGTGGTGCGTAAGATCAGGTTCTATATTTTGCAGTGCTTTCTCCTGTCCTTTCCCTGGAATCACTTGGGTTTCATTCAGTCCCAGACTTCTTTTCTCTAAATGTATGATAATTGGGTCTGGAAGATGGCTCCTTACAATGAAAAGAGGGCTGAAAACAATCTACAAAGAGAAAAGAATATACCGATTTAAGGCTAATTTTATTACAACTAATATTATTACAACTAATTTTATTACAACTAATATTATTACAACTGTTGAAACAAGCTATTAATAAATCTTTAAAGTGGGTCATTCTGTCCTTAATTTATTATATGACATGTAAGGCATAAACATTTAAATTTCAAAGACATTAAATGTACTTACTAATCGTTGCTGCACATGAGAGTTGGGCTCTAAAGTCAAAATTGTGCACCACACATATGTAATTGAACTCTTTGAAGATGGTACCTGTATGCAGAGAGATCAGCAGCATTACACTAAAATTATTTCAGGAATATAATGTTCAACATTTCATCATATCAAACAGAAGTCTAAACGCAAAGTCCCCAGTTCTCTCAGACATTTTTTATGCTATATTCCATATACCTATTTCTAGTCATACCTGAATGACAGTGCTGTGTTCTGTGTGTTTAGAACTTAGACATACGTCTCGGGACCAGTCTTCATCTCCTGTAGCTTTCACACTCAGCTCGGTGAGCTCGTTGTTTTCTAGGACATATGAAGGCAACTTCTGCTTGGCTGCAAGGCAGTTGATGTGTTCTTTAACAATGGCCTGTCCATCCTGACTACTGTAATGCTGAACCACTTTCAGTTCAATACTTTCGGAAAGGTAACTACAGACTGTCTGTCTTCCACAGATTAGGATCTAAAACACCCAAAAATACGCAGGTCATATATAAACAATTGTGAAAAAGAAAGGTCAAAATTGAATTACAGAGTGAAAACCTGTACAAGAATAATCTCCCTATTTTAGGTTTTCCCAAGCACTGCTGAAGGCAGTGAATGGTAAAACATTATTTTTATTGGCCAAATGTATGTGCAATTTTATAGAAACCTAGGCATTAAAACGCCTGAAATATTGCTAAGGCAGTATCCGGGCTTGAAAGAAACATGTAACATATCCACTTTCGTTCCTACTGAACTCAGCAGTACTGCCCACGGCTGACATAGCTCTGGTTTGGATTTTAAGAGCACTGTGATGGTCTCTGAACACTGAGCCCCTTCTGAGCAGACACAGTGATGTACTTCAGAAGAAAGGTTTCTACTGACACCTCATATTCCCATCACAATCCAGCGATCCAGACCTTTCAGTATGTTTGCTGTTTTAAAGCTTGTAATTCCATTAAATGTCTGTACCATATTTCTGTATTTAAGTGCACCCACCTAGAAAATGACCAGATTAGACTCAGAGTTGTTGCTGTCCATCATACATGAATTGTTTATCATAGAACATATATCTGACTTTTTCTAAGCTATACCAAGGAAAAGCATTCCACATGTATATCCCTGCTACAACCATCTTCATTTGCTTTTCATTAATGAGGGCACACACCATAGCTACAACCTACCAAGCAAAATCTCAGCAGGGCTTTCAGTGACGCCAGGCACTGTTCTTGTCTGATCAGCTGTATTTCTGTTGCGCAACATAAGGCACTCTGCCATATCCATGAGCTGAATGTGTTATGTCCACCACATGCTCTGGCTTCTGCCAACGCAGGCAGAATGACTGCAGTGTTATTACAGACCTCCTTACAAAGACAGTATGTGAAATGTTACTGCACAGCAGCCCATTTTCAAATGTTAATTTGGTCATTACTTCTTTCTCTTTTRACAATACAAAGGCCTGAATTACAACCCGGAATAAGCTATGAAGTTTCTTAAAAAAAATATAAATTCTGCTTCTCAAGAGCTTAAAACATGCAAGAGATTGTGTAACTTAGCACTGTCAGAACTTAAAAACCATGCAAAGGGATGTTTACTGGAACGTGTAAAATATGTGGTGGTAACTGAGCTTTTAAATGCTAAGATCCATACCAAAGTGAAGAAAAGAGTTGTAAAAACTCACAAAAATGCCCCCAGAAGACTGTTATACTTGGTTTTTTTGCAGATCCCAGTAGGAGAGAATAAATAATAAGGTGACTAATTCGTGAATAGATAACAGTTTAAATTACTCATGTTATTTTTTCCAGACTGGATCACACACTTACTTGCTTTTGCACTCCACTGAGCTGCTGAACCTTGATAATAAGTGATGCTGTCCGGCCCTTGTACTGAATGGTACGAATAAAGGTCCCTGTATTGTCCACACTGAATGGTTCAGACCACCGCCAGTTTCCCCAGCCTTCAATACAGATGTGTAACAGCTGGAAAGAAAGCAATTACTACTTCAATACATAACTGGGGGGAAAAAAAAGCTTGCAGTAGGATAGGAATTCCCATGACAGAGAAATATTCTTGGTTTTAAAACTCAGCAATGCTAAGCATGCCAGTTCTCTGAATGATCCACTCATTCTGTGATTCTGTGATTTCAGATACAAACAGAAGAATCAACAATACCGTAAGATGGCTCTGCATCATGCTTTTCTATAAATTACCTGCTTTAACAGAGTATTTAGGATGGTAAAAATCCAGCACACAACTGTTCAGAAAAAAAGGTTATGTAGACTAGAGAGCATAAAATAGGAAATAAGAGATTTTCTTTACTGCCCTTGAAACTGTTCAAGAAATCCACCCTCTTTATTACCAGCAAGGTGATATGGAGCACAGGTCCAGGCCAGATTTTTGGCCTTCAGAATAAGACAGAAAATCACAAATACCCTTCCCTTCAAAATAAAGAAGGATGCAAATCTACTTGTATGTATACTTGTATAGCTCACTTATATATGTGTGTTCAATGTAGAACTTAGCTTATTGCTGAGAGATGGGAAACGTTTCATTTCTTACACAAATGTGGTGGCAAGTTCAAGCTTGACTGCATGAGAAGAAATTTAACTGCATAATTATACTCCCTGTGTGATTTATTCCGGAAAAGGAGTGGCTTTTTTCCAGTTTAACTTAAATCACTTCCAGAGCAATATAGCCTTTCATCATTTGAAGAGCCTTTCATCCATTTACCCACCATACGCACTTACCTCTATCCCATGGAGATTCTTTAAGCCAGAGTAGTGAAAATTGGTACTGTTCCATGTAGGTCAATGAAGTTACATAAATTTACGCCAGCTGAAGATCTGGCTATTTAGCTCTGTATAGATCTTTTGTGGCTGTGCAAACTTAAGAATGTGAGTTATATATAAGGGATCAAAGCAATAAGCATTCTGGGTAAAATTTATTCTTTGCAGAGGGCCAGCACAGAGCCTAAGCATCACTTAAGTCCTTTAAAACAGTTATATAAAGGCCTTGTGGGAATTCTCTCTTGAGGGTTGAATTTCACTCTGATTTTGGACATCTGTCATTAATTAATTTAAGTAATTGAGAACAGGATCAGGCCCAAAGTTTGATTATGTACACTAGCAAAAATTGAAACTTGTAAATATTATGTTCTCCCATGATTTGTTTCCAGAAAGAGATAGCACTGGCCATGGGTCTGGCCAGTTGGACTTAGTGAATGGCTGGATGTTGGGTTTTTTCATTGTTTTAAGAAACAACCGCAGCAACAACTTTCAAAGATATGAAAACTCAGTAGCCTGTTTGCAATTTGTGGTATCCTCAGCACAAGTTACACACAGAACAATAACATCCATTCAGTGGGTGGCTTTTGAATTTGCAAGAGTGATGACTGTTGCATTCAGATTCAAATTAGTTTTACGCTGGAAGCACAAAGGCTAATATGTGCCAGTGTGCACATGGGCATGCATCTGGATGTGCACATGCGTGGGCACAGCTTTATATTCAAGAATATGTTGAGGGAAGCTGTGCACTAGGACACTCAAACTCATAAACAAACACGTCGCTTTGATTCTTAAGTACTAGTTACAGAAAAGGAAAAACAAAACAAAACAAAAAAATCCAACTGCAGTGGCTGGAATCAGTTCAGTTTCTTACAGAGGCAGCTGGGAATAAATCTCATCACATATGAAAACTAAGAGAAACAAGAAAACTGTTTACTTTGGAGAGACTGGTAGCTGGAAATGACAGCCAAATAACGAGAAAAGGTACTAAGTGGTCAGTCTCAGCTAGAAGGCACACAAAATACAGTGTGCTCCAAAGATAGATGTCATATAAATGCCATAATTGATAATTAGTAATTGTATGTAGCTCCAACATTAGGATGTCTCCCACCCTGTATAAACAGCTTTGCTCACGAGTTGAATGTTCCCAAGGAACATGCTGTCAGCTTTCCTTGAGCAGTCATTAGCTCCCAAATGCCGCCTTACTAGTTTTCTTTGTAGCACAGCGATTAGTCTGCATTTAACTTCATGGTTCAGAAAGAAAAATAAAAAGAGCTATTATCATATATTGGCAATTTCTTATTTTATAAACATACCATTTGTATACTGGTAAACGCTACATACAAAGGAAACAGCCTTTGTAAGTTATTTTAAAGGTATCTAATATATTTGTATTAATGATATAATAATATAAGAATTGGGTACTGCGTAAGTTCACTTTTGAGCCAAGAAACTGCATTCCATGAAAACACAAAGGGATCTCTGGGTGAATCAGTTATTTAAATGTGAGATTTCTGGAAAAGGTGGCTAGAAGTAATCAGCAAATGACACTAAGTGATACAAAGATATATGGCAGGAAATAAAAATTGAAGTAATTTTAGAAAATTAAGTAATCAGGTGTTAACATTATTTTAGCAGAAGACGTCATAATAGATGGTGTTAGATACTCAACAAGGCAGAGTTCTAATGTTATAAAACTGACCTAATACTACAGATTCACGGTAATTGCCATGTAACTCCCTTTCATTTATCAAGCTTTAAGTAAATTCTAAGTATTTATTCTAAGTATTTATTCTTATCTTATTTATTCTAAGTATTTATCTAAGTATTTATTCTAAGTATTTTATTCTAATCACTTTGCTTAAAAAAAGTTCAACAAGTACAGCTAAGTATGGTGCATATATTAGGAGAAAAGAGAAGTCATTGCAAAAAGGTACAAAAAATATTCAATGGACTTCAAAAGCATTCTAACAAATATAATCCAGTGATAAGTGGCAATTTATAGCTTAGAGAGAATTTAAAACAGAGTATCTATCGTATATGTGAAGATAGGCACTCATTTGTGTAACCATCTGATTTCTGCATTTTCTGTTAGGGAAACGTATCAACAGATAATACAGAGTTTTTTGTTTTGACTAGACTTTGCTGGGGTTTGGATTTGTAATTCTGAGCCATCATGGATTTCTGTTTGGAGAGGGAAAGAAATTGCCTTCAGGGAGGCAGACTAAGATGAAGATGCTCCTACTGGAGCGAATGGCTAGAAAAGCTGTATTCTTTATCACATCTCTTCACAGAATGTTTCTATGCGCTCCTCGGAATTTACTTAGGTTTTCAGCTAGATGTGTGAGTGAAGGATACGATCTGAGTAAATAAAGCTAAGTGTCATATGACAAGGCATGAAGACTAAAATGGGGGATTAAAAATGAGACTAAGAATGGAGCCTGTCCAGAAAAGGCAGCATTTTCCAGCTGTATAAGTAATTTAAAGCTTGTGCCCTCAAAATGCTTAGTGATACAAATTTGATTTCTACTTTGCTTGTAGATCCAAAGTTAACTTGGTTTCACTGTAGTTAGATTATATCTGTCTTCTAAGTGAAACTAGAAAATGCTTTTTGGGCAGAATAAGGGTTACTGCTCTCAACTCTGAGAGACTGGGAAGAATCAAGTGAGGACCTGGTTAATGGTGTGGAAACAGTTGGTTATTTTAAAAGATACAAGATAGTAAAATAAAAGCTGTGATGATGCAGCAGCACGGAAGAAATGGAGACCTGGAGATGGGAGATGAATTCTAAGACTTGAAGCTAAAGCAATTTTTAATTGAAAAATTAAAGGAGAAGGATGATTGGTATTTTTTGGTTGTGTTTTCAGGATACAAGGTGGCCCTTGACTAGGATTAGGACTTAAAACAATAAAACCAATTAGTATTTGGGAAAACAGTGAATGAAATGTTCATTCTGCACATTGTCAGCTGCAGCAGCCACCAAAACAGTTTGAATTTCAGCTTGGCTTCATTTTCTCATGGGACCTGGGAGATCTGACCAGTTCTACACCATCATCCCTTGTAAGATAGAAGACCAGTACGGAGCATGGGAGAAAGCAATTTCCATCACCCCCAAGCTGGCTAGTAGAAAAAAGGTCACATTTGGCAGATAAACTCTGACCCTCGGGGGCTCCTGGAGGTGTTGCGAGCCTCAACACAACCTGCAAAGCAGGCCTGAACCTCGCAGGTACAAACTAGCTCTACACACTGTAGAAAAGAAGAGTCTTTTGGTTAAGGAACAGTAACCAAATTATGAGGGTTCATGTGAATCCTTATCTGCCCCAGGTATTATCTAGAAAGTCAATTAAATATAATACAATATAACCATTGATTTTGAATGCAGGACCCCAAAGGAAAGCAATAATCCATTTCTCACTACTTGAACAGTGCAAAGTAACATACAACTTTTTTTTTTTGCCTGATGATGTTCTGTAAATGACCTGTGGAGGATTGTGTAAAGTACAAAAGGTTGTGCAGAGAATCTGTAACATCCCTAAACAATAAAACAGGAAAATATCCCAATAATAACTGATATATGTCACAGTTTCTAAGTTTGAACCCACAGAGTACTGTGTATCATCTTACACTTTATATAACCCAATACCTGAAAGAATGGCAACTTAGAAATAAATAACAATGAATTATGATCCTGCTGGAGATGCAACATAAATTGAAATTTGGCTTCAGTCTTTTTTTGTAGGAGAACGAGGAGGAGGTTCTTAAAGCTATTTCCAAATCTACAACTGCCTTTAAAAATTATGTTTATAAAATTCTAGCAGAAGTTATGCTTTGCAGGCACACTATTTAAAATAAGAGGAGAAAAACTGTAAATGGGTTCCAGTGAAGGTATTACTAATATACTAACCACTACTAATATCTATTCCAGAATTTATAAGTGTACGTTCAGAAGAACAGAAAAGCAAATGACAGAGATATTTTCCCTCAAATTCTATATAAGTAGCAATGAAGTGGCACATAGCTGTTTCAGGTATATGTACCTACTTTGATAAGAAATAAATCTATTTTGTTTATAACCAGTAACGTGGCCACATTCTCATTGAAGTCATTGCCCAAATCAACATAGGAACTGATTTTTACCCACTACACCTGCTGCTTCAAGTTAAGGACGGTGAAAAGTGAAAATGGGCTGTTATTATAACCCTGGGAGAAGACTCTGGAGAAAGGTTTGGGAGCTGCTACTTTAAATGCAGACTTCCCCTATGCAACATTATGTTTTGCATAGAAAGCAAATTAATGAATTTATATCCATTATTCTTTGCTTCTTCAGAGGACTCTGCTGAAGTTTGACCGTGGGGAAAATAACTAGTAATAACTACCATGTTACAGAAGATTTTTGCTGTTTATTCGCAAGCAAACAATCTCTGCAGAATACATTCAGGGGACTCTCACATGAATAGCTGGTTTTTACGTTTGCCATGATCCCTAGTGGGACCCTCTGACTGCCCACTGCCTTGCAAGACAGAATTCCTTAACTCTGAGTAAATTGCTAGGAAGATCTGATCTCTTCTAACTTCAGAATTTCACCCTATGTATCATATGCTCCAGTTCTTCTCCCAAAAAACACAGCTGTCTTGGAGACAAACATGACTTTTGACATAACTGGGGCCCATCCCACAAAGCAACTTGAAGATCAAGATAAGGAGCACAAACTGGATCCAATAATGACGTAAGAGCCAGTGTTGTCTGTAGAGCACAGGAGTGATGTAGCTTCTCTTCCCTTTTAATGATATCTAACAGACCTCTAACTTTCATTAAAATCTGCAAAAGGAACTCATGAGGTCTGGCAACTTTTGCTAGAATTGCTTAAAGCCTCAAATATCACCAGTTTTGGACTTACCCCAACTCTGAAAGGGACTATATAGTTGGGGGTGTCTTATCCCTAACAAAGGTCAAAACCTCATGAAATCTGAGGAAAACATGGGGGGTGGAGCGGAGTAGAAGAGTGAGCATCGGACCTGAGGCTTATTACTGAAATATTAGCCAAACTAGCGAGACTTGCAGGAATCAGTGTGAAAGTTAAAAGGGAAAGGTTAGGTTCCCTGAAGTGTAGAAGATCCGGGCTGGGAAAAAACGAAGGAAGGAAGGAGCTTTAAGATAAGCCAAACAGTTGGAGGGACACCATCAATAGCTGATAAATCCAAATCCTTGGTGTGCTATAGCTGTTTTCATAACGTGAAGAAGTTGAACAATTTTTAATTATAGCCTATAATAGCTTCATTAATATTAAAATTAATTATAATGTAAATAAAGCATTATATAACTATCTGCTACTACAAAAATAACTTATTTTAGGTATATATATTTAATTGTGTTAAATAATTCAATGGGCAATTACTGCATCTCTCACTATCCTTAATTAGCAAAAGAAAAATGGAGAATTTTATTGATGTGAATGTGAAAGAAATACAATCCTTTTAAAACTATTTATTTTCATTTAACTGAACTGCCTTGCCATACTACAAAAACATTTTGCAGAGGTTAAATAAAGTATTTCATGGCAACTGCTGCTTCTTTGTGCCTGTGTAACAAGAAACATGAGCCAGCCGAAATTGTGCAAGTTGGTTTTCTTTCCCAGTAAGAGAATGTGGTATCTAAGACCTTGTCCTAACTCATTTTATCCCCAAGAGTAAGTCAAGTAAGTCAAGTATGAACTAATGCCTGGAGGGAAGTCCCTGACTCCAGAAGTATGGATTATTTCACATTTATCTTACAATCTGCTCTCAGAGTTCTTAAAATTCACTAACTTGGCAAGTTGGGAATTATCATGAGAAATGAAATAATTTCATAACTATGAAGTCATCTAGCATTCCACGAATATGACACTTGGAGGGTTTGTCCATGCTTGGGCATTATTCTGACCTTTGGATAATAAGCTGTTAGATAGTTTTGCATGGAAACAATTAGAAAAGTGCCATAGCATAATAGGGACAACCTGATGTCTTAATTGAGTCATCATTTTCATTTCAAGGATTTGTATTAATCATTGAAAAAATTTACATGACAACATTTGTAATAATATTTAAACAAACTTATTTCGTATGATCTAAAATGACAAAGGATTGTGCTGTTTAGACTGTTTAGATGAACTGCCTTTCTGAAGCATGCTAAACTTATAGTGATTTGTATTTAACATTAACCAAATGAACAAGGCTTATAGACGGATGCCAAGATTCTCCGACCTTTGTAAAGAAAATTTGCTTCTATCTCAACAGTGTGTGGAAAGCCTGTGCTTCCATATGTTTTCAGTGAAATTACCTCAGTGCTATTTTTTAGTGTCTAAATTTCCCAGCAAGAGATGGCTGTTGAAAAATGTTAAAAGAGCAGAAATATTCTTGAAATTATTCCAAGGGCTGGGACAAGGGAGGTATAGCCCCTCTACTAGAAGAGCCTGCTGGCCAGCAGTGTGATTGAGTCAGGAGGAGTGAGCTGTTAGCTTCGCCATCTCCTGGGACATGGGAATCCAACATGACACTCCTGACTGTTTATCAGCCCAATTCTTCAGTGAATCTGAATCTGATCAGAGCAAAACAGAATGGGGAAACCCTTTGACATCACCAACTTCCAGCTGAAGAATGAATATCTGAAAAATGAATCTGAAGTTCCTACTGTCACCTCACCCACTCCCTAATGTGTGATTTGTTTTTCTGCTGGACTTTTCCACCTTTCATCCTGCACTTTTATTTTTCATTTAATGAGAAACTTACATAGTGGCCATGAAAACGGAATGTTTTGCACAGCTCAAGTATGTGACTGAAAGGACAAGCTGAAGATCAATGTTTAAATATTTAAGTTCTCCAGGTGTTGCATGGCTAATGCCATATATTGTGCTGGTGGTCTTTAGCAGCTCGGCTGCAACTGACAGAAAGTATCAGTTACAAGGTGCAATTTTAACTCTTCTACTTTTCACTTTGCTTGAGATAATCCTCATTTTCAAAAATCTTTCCAGTTTGCACCATTATCGGAAGTACACCATTATTAGAAACACACCATAATCAGAACTACACCATTAGCAGAACTATCTAGAATGATGGTCAAAAAGAGGATTCTCTCAACTGCGTAATTTTATATAAGTAACCAGAAAATGGATAAGAAAAAATGTTAAGAGGAAAGTCTTACTTAGTTCTGGTTTTATTTATAATTGCTTTAAGCATTTCCTTCTTTTTCCACGTGTTTATGAAAAGGTTTAAATGATTTTTTGGGTGGTTGCTACAAAAGCAAATGATAACTGGTTATGAAATACGGGTCACATTCAGGTAGCTTTCTACAAGCCTGGTTGTTCTTTCTCCCTCACACAACCAGAGGGAGTTACATCAGTCGTAACCCAAGTGCAAGTACCGTCACCTGATGAGTGCGGATCCTGTCTCACAATTGCACAGAGCATAGTTGCCCATTTGGGTTGCTTGCCTATGGGCTGGGGCATCACAGGCGTTTTGCTTGTATGAGAAAACATATGTCCTTTTTGAAAACATGACAAGGGACATACAGTACTCCAGTGTCTCTAAGTCTCCAAAGGTCCCCCTCTGTGCACTATTACACCTGTGCACACCGTTTATAACAACTCCTCTGTCGCTGGGGTGAGACAGTCCTTCATTAGCCTGTCTTTCTCTTAACTTACGCCTTGACTTCAGCGTCAACTGCAACTGTTTACTCTGGCTGAATTTGCTCTGCACGGATTACCGCATTCATGTAAAATTCAGTAGTTTTGCATAGCCACCAACTGACATATGAATGAAAAACACAGTAAATTTGCCATCTCTGCTTCCTGATGAAACTTGAAACTTGTCAGTAGTGAAAGTGGGCACAGCTCCTGTTTAGAACTACCATCCAAATTTCTTTCTCACATGGTAAGGCTGGTATTTTCCAGGACTCTAGAGGAGTTAGGAACCCCCATTCACTACACTTCTCCCAGGATCTGTAAAAATTTTAGTAACTCTTCAGCGCAGGACTACTGCTCAGCAAGTGGGGTGGCACAGGTCTCTAGTCTCCCACTCAGCAGGAGCTGGGTATGTATTAAAAAGAGAGAAGAAATGGCTTTGCTGTCTCATAAATACTTTTTTTAGATTTAAATTCTTGCCCTATCTTGAATCAAGATGAAAAGTCCATTTTTCACCACCACTCAAAAAACCCAACAACATGGTTTCATTGAAATATTTCCTGTTGATAATTTTAAAATATTTTACCTCAGTTTCAGTGTTTATCCTTAAAAAAACACCCAAGAAACAGAAACTGCATTATTTAAACTGTGTAAGTGGGGTGTTTCTGACAATTTCAAATCTTTTCTAATGCGAGCACATGCTGAGCTGAGAGATTTGTCCAGTTTGACCCTGTTCTGCAAACAATTTCAGTGAACAGATGCTTCTGGTAAAAACAATTCATTAAAAAAATTCCCCAAACCTCTAATGTACATCACAGAAAACAGACACTGATCACTTAGTTATAAAAACCTGGCAAGCAATCTTCTTTTGCTTTTTTTCAGGAGCTTCAGTTTCCACAACTGCTCAGTTTTACGGAAAGCAATCGTGCACATCCAGTTCTACCCCTGAGTAACTTCTAAACACTTCTGGCTTTCCTCACTCTTTGTTTACCCTTTCTCTCTGATGAAGCCCCGGTGTGTGGCTCCTGAAAGAACTGGAGCATTAGAGATAGTCGAGACCATAAAGAATCAATGCATAAAGCCACCAGTCAGCTTTAGCAATTGCTGCATTTGAAGGGCTGTTTCTGACATACCTGCGGGGACTTGTGAGAGCGCCAGCTGTACTGGTGACTGTGGAGACTAGCCAGCAAAATATTTTCATCAGTATCCACCTGGCCAAACCGCAGTGTCTCTTGTGTGTCATTACAGATCACAAAATGGCTGAAGACCAACTCCTCTGCCTCAGGGCATTGGTTCTGAAAGGAAAGGGATATGAAAGCCAGTAAGCATCAGATTAATTGCAAGACATTTGGCAGCTGTCTGCCCAGTGGCGACTGTTACAACACAGAAATGCTTCAAGATCTCTTGCCATTAGCTTTGGTCTCATGGTACTCCACTCTCTGCAAAAACTAGTGTTTGGGTGGACAAAACATATCCTAAGACTCAACATATTTTACTTGATGTTTCTGTAATGCAAATCTTAAAGATTTAAAACTACAATAAAAACTAGATTTCCTAACTTATGTAAAAGATTTCAACGAAATTAAATTCAGTTGGAAATGACATGTCACATAGGGCAGGTGGGGCACTACAGGCTGAGCACAGAGGCATGAAGAGGTTTCTCCATGCTTGACAACTGATCGCTCAGGCCAACAGGCTACACTTCCTCTTCCCCAGCTGCTGCTTCGACTTTGAAACGTTGCTGTGGGTCAGCAGCAGAAGACCTCTCTCTCTCCTGATACCACAACACTTAAAAAAATAACTAAAGAAAAAGCAGGAGACATGGGGAGAGTATTTTCACAGCTCCACGAGGCTAGTTTGAAAATGCATCATGCAATTTGACAGGCTAATAGTAAAAATCAAAAACTATCATGGGTTTTAAAAGCATTTTAGATTTTACAATACTTTTTCTCCTGCCTGCAGCATCCTTCCATCCCTCTCTTTCTGCTTTTCATCTGGCTGCTTGTCACTCTGTTGACACAATGAGACTATATGATAGTCATAAAAATTACCAGAGCTACAGGTCTTCCGCCCCTGAAGGGACGAACTATAATCCCCTATATGGGAGAGGTCAAAATGTGACTGACAATTTGATTTGGAGATCACCTCTCATATATTCTGTCCTAGTCACTACTGGGCTGGCACCTTCCACTTACAAGCAACTATCTAGCAACCATGACAATTACTCCAAGAAAGCAACATTTGGATAGTCTTCATGCAACTTAATGGGTATAACACAAAGAATTCATCTTCTTGTGCTTTTCGTTACCTCTTTTTGACCCATCTTTCCTAGCACACACTTTTGACAGTGCTTTATTGTTGGCTGGTTCCCTTCTCTCCACAATATGGCCCAGCTGCTCTTTTCTCATCCTTTCTTCCCATGACGTCTTCTCTAACTTATGAGACCTCCATGGTCTTTGAGACCTGATTCTGTTTCCCCTCCTTGCTCTCTCAGTGGACCTTTTAAATGGACATAATGAAGCTAGCACCTCCTCTGTCTATGATCATATGGGTCTCTAGTTCTTTGATAACAATGTGCCTGGAAGCCTGCAGAAATTTAGAGATCAAACAACAGAGAGAGAAAAATATTTCCTCATAGATCCCTATGGATCCTTAGTTATCCATGAAAAACAGTTTGGTACATTGCTTGTAGCACACTGCTGGGCGATACACGCGGAACAGATTTTCTGAGAAGCGAAGTGTGCAAGGTATGTCCGATTTAGCATCCTTGAATGCATGTTCACTACCATTATTAACTTCAGAAGAACCTAAGGTGCAGGTTGCAATTCCTTTTGTGACTAAATGTTAGAATGATTGGCTGGGAGTGTTTGTGCAAAAAATTATTCACCCTAGGAGTATTTAAGCATGAGATTATTTAGATTAAAGCTTCTCTCCAAATCTCATGAATTCTTCTGCATAAGATCAGGTATCTTCTGTGAAACAAGAGTTAGGTGAGCATAACCAAAATCTCACTTTTTCAAAGCAGTAAAACTCATTACAGAGCARTATGTCAGTATCACATTCAGTAGCAGATCTGGGTATGCTAAAGGCTGACATTTACAGTGCCACTTCAGAGTGCAGAGTTTATTTTGGCATTTTCTAGTGGTGGATCTATGGCTTTTTACTGTCAAGCTGCCATACCCACATACCCATAAGTCTACCACAAATATATATATTTTCCTGTTACAGCTTTGCAAAATGTTCTTTTTAAAAGGGAGGATTTACTATCCACAGAGCTCAGCATGTTGTTATAGTCAAACCTAGATAAAACCCCAGGGGAATTTAAGAAAATTTTTTTTACTCCAATACATTTTCTTGCTGATTATGCACAGACTGGAAGAACAACACCGGAAGATGATGAACTTCCTTCTTTTTACCTGACTAACTGATTAACTAACTTAGTTTCAAGTAAGTTAACTCGAACTGTAGGTTCTTGCATTTTCTAGAGGGAAAAGAGAATCTAGCAAGTTTTTGGCATGCATAGAACTCCTAAATTGTACTGGGGGAATGTTATCCCATCAGGGATTATTAATAGACTTGCACACATTTTGGTGCTGATGAATGACTGCCATTAATCATTAGCCTTAAATGCTAATTTGCTACTAGAATCCACTGCTTTTAACAACAACGCCTCTCACAGTTAAGAAAAGAGGTATTTTAAGCTCAATTTTACAACAGTTCCAAAGTTTTAACCAAGGAAACACCAAGATTTGCATAATAAGGCATTGCGCCATGCTGCCAGGCTTAAGAGAGCGCTACTGATGCCCCAAGTCTTGATAATAACAGCTGACTAAAGGATCATCAAGGCAGGGTTCTAAGCAACTCTTATTCTCCTTGCAGTAAATACAGGAGATTTTTCCCAGACAAAGTACCACCCATGCTTCTCGGTCCCTGGGGAGCTGCAGCAGCTCCCTGCACCCATCACAGGGAACTGGATCCCAAATTTGCTGCTGAAGTCTGACAGTAGAAGCTTCTAGGGTAAGCAGAAAGGGACCAAAAAAAAAAAAAAATCAGCAAAAGGATGGAGTGAGGAAATCTTGATTGATAAAAGAGAGTGTAGAGAAACCAGGCATAATAAAAACAAATAGATCTGGGCCATTTGTGTGGCAATGATGCTGAAGGGCTGAATAATGACACCAGGAGCTGAAAACACCTAAGTCTGGATTAGGAAAAAAATCCCCTCTCTGAATTAAAACAGCAAATCAAAAGAATCAGCAAAAGATCAACAGCCTGAATCAGATACAGATTAGGGTCAGTTCCTGGGGGACAATTTCCTGCCCCTCTTTAGATCATTTTTCAGCTGTTCTTTTCTCTCAGAGAGGCCTGGAAAATGTCTCTCCTTTATTGGGCTTTCAAATATTTTGTGAATTCTATTCAGAGTGGGGAGGAACATCCCACATAATATTAGTCACCAGGCTTTCCCTGTCTCAGGACTTTCTGCTCATGTCTCAGCTCACAGCTATTTCAAAGCATTTCTGGATCTGGAAAAAAAACCCATAAAAGCCTAAGCCTCTTTATATGCACAAAGTTATTTTCTGTGTGCTTCACAAGCTACTGAAGACCTGTGCAAGCCTTCTCTCTCACACACACACATACACACATGTACACACACTCTCTCTCTAGTACCTAGTAATGTTTTTTGGACAGAAAGTCTTTAGCAATTTCTTATGTCCCTCAAAGTTTCTCTAAGAGAAAAGAACATTTTCCTTCTGATTGTTTAAACTTCATTCTCATGGCAGTATCCTGACATTATCAGCTAGAAAGTTAAATTGAAGCTACGTGCAAGTTTTCTGTACCCTTTTCCTTTGTTCTTTGTGGTTATGGTAGAAAGATGGGGAAACGACTGTGATCACAGATGTCATTCTGACTGATCCCAGCTCATTAAGAAAACTTATGCAACTGCCAACAGAAAGGTTAAGCACCCCGTGGACCTCAAGGAAAAGAAGTTCTAATGGCTTAAAACAGGTTTAAAACAGGAGCTTTTATAACTTCTGAGGGGTTTAGGAAAACATTTGCAGTGCGAGACCACAAAGGAATAGTTTTTTTCCCAGGAATACTCAGGACCATACCTGGGGAGCTGTTTTCTCAGCTGACTCTGTGTCTCTAGATATCACGAAGCACTAATGCTATAAAACAATTTGTGAAGGCTAAATGCCCAAATAAAGGGGGAAAAACCACCGCCCCCCGTATATTCACAGGAGACACGCATTTTCTCTCTCACTTGATACTCTGTATGTTATTATTAAATAATAAAACTAAATTAATAACAATCTTGAAGTTCCCTGTCCAGTTATTTGATTATTCAAGCCATTACTTTAGCTTTGCATTTAGATGGGCATTAGCCTGTTACTGCTTGTATTTAAACAGGGATTTCAGATTAGACAGTGAAATATGTCAAAAGGGGAAACTGTTTTTAAAAAGTGCTAATCCTCTCAGATTTTCAGCATGTGACTTAGAAGTATAAAGCAAGTTGTATGCTTGGTGTTTTTTAGGCTTAATCTACTTTCAAAATGTTCATCATTACTTAAAAAAAAATATCAGTCTATATCTAGGAAACAAAGACACTGACAGAAGCTTCTGTTAATCCTGAACTCTTGACCTAAAGGTGCAGGGCCAAATTGTTTCATGCTTCATCCGTTTGTCCACTGACTACATCACTTGTTTCAGATATTAATCCAGTAAAAAATATGTGGAGAATTCAAATAACCTTTCCTGCTTATTAAATTCATCCTTCTAGTTGGCAGCATTTATATTGTATTTTGTGTGAATAGCAAACATCAAACGATGCTTATCATTGGGAAATTCATTCCCTCCCCGTGCAGTGCGTGCCACCCCCCAATCTGGAGGTAAAGCGACATACAAAACATCTTGGTAACAATTAATTTAATAAGCCATTTTGAACCCGCTTGTGTGTTAACTGTTCCCTAATTTCAAAGTGATGCAAGTTTTTAATCTCGAATACTCAGGGCTAGATACCCACCACATCAGAACATGGTGGCAAGTACCCTTGACATGAGAGGAAACGAGAAAATTACAGCAACAATTACAGAAGTATATCCTCCTGTGGCTCATGTTAACATTGCCAAATCCATGTATAAATCAGTACCAACTATTCATAGAATGTACCTGTCAGCAATATACTATGCGACATATGGCTCTACTTAATCAAATATACAATTCCATTTTTTCAACTCAGAATATTCCTTCAAGGCACAGAGAAGTCAGTCAGTCATTCACACTGTGATGTGGTTTAAAACATTTAAATATTTATGCACCATATTTTATTTATATGTATAGCTATGTCTGAGAGATCTTTTTTTTTTCCATCCTAAGAGGAAACTGACCTCTCTGAAGGCCATTTTGCAGTAGTTGCCACACATGTCTTAGATGAGGGACTAGTACTAAGTCAGAAATATTTTGGGTTTAAACAGCCTACCAAGGACTCTCTTATACTTTCTAAGTTTGTTTTTTATTAAAAGCATTGTTCAAAATATGACAAAAAACAGAAACTGGAGCTACAAAGATTTTTGTTCACATTGATATTTGAGCCAGCTGTAAAGATTTAAATCACACTAGATCTTGTTTTATGAATGTCCTTTTGCAACAAGAAAACCATGGAATGCCCTTAAAAAAGAATTTTTTGATATAAAACAGATGTTTTATCCTTTTTTGGGGGCTTTGTTATTGTAGTGCCATGATAGGTAATTAATTCCCAGGCTCCACATAGGTCTTCAGGCAGATGAAGAGAATGATTTGATTTCAAGGCTATAGTGGAGTAAGGGAATTACAGGCCTTCGAGGGGTCATTGCAGAAGCAAGGTTCCTTACGCTGTGACTGGCTTCAGCCATTAATGCTGCTTGCACAGAATGTAATGTGAAACTAGTGTTGAACTTCAGTAAGGATAGAAGTAGTAGCTGGAAACAATATGCTCTACCGCTCAGACTGAGCTGTGCTTACGTATCATGCATCACTCACCTTTTCATTAATTAATGGAATATTATGCATTTCAAGACCAAGATTCTGATTATTCTGATATAAATCCATGTAGTTTCACTGACTGAAACTCAAGCAGTTCTGGCTACATTTACCTTTACATAGAGCATTCATTGTCTCCTAATTTTCATTGCTATCACGGAATGAATATTTATTAGTAAAAAACACTTTTAGTGTAAATTAAAGTTTTTACATCTTGGAATATTTTTAATGAATGCAGTTGGTTTTCTAATTTCCTATTAAATTAATCACAATAGCTACATTTTTTCTCACTATTGTATTTGCATACCTGCTGCCAAGCTTGAATTGCTGTATTTAGAGAATGAAGTGCATATTGGCCAAAGCTGATGAAAATGGGGTCCACCATTATCGTGCAGTCCAATAGCCTTCCTACTGTGCTGCTGGAAATAGCAATCTGCCCCCAGACTTTGAAAGGTTTCACAACACTCTGCATAGTCACGTTTCGGCACTCCAGAAGTTTACAGTCGGCTTCAGTCGAAAACTGGATCTCCTGGAACATCGACTCATCGCTCCACTGACGAAGATATACGTGAGGCTCATCAAAGGAAATTATCATGTACTCTAGTTCAGATGGCATGTTCTTATCAGATAAAAACGGCTGAAGAAACTTTGGTGGTGCTGAAAAGTAAAATAACAAACAAGGCTAGAACATCACCATTGCCACATTCTGTATGTTTTTGTAAATTGTGCTTTAACTGCTTGCACATATGATGAAAACAACTAAAATTCATAAAAGAGTTGACATTTCTGAAATCTGAAATTAATCCTGTTCACACTGTTTATTAGATGTAAAATAGAACTGTAATTAATAGCAGCTGCAAACAAAAAGTATCTACAAACCAAAATCTTTTCATGGTAAATAGACCAGCCAGCCAAACTGCTTTATCTACACACTGCACAATACTTCAGATTGCCACTTATTTGGAGCAGAGACCATATTTCTGTGAGAATTTTTGCTATAGTAGATGTATATGATATTCCACACATAGCACATTATGAATATAATAAAAATTAGCAATATAATATTTGCTGACATGTGACTGTGGAGGCTAACAGGCTCCACAATGAAAATTGTCTTTGCTGCAATTACAGAGAGTTCAAGACCACAAACCCACTGAGATGCGACATATTACCCCATAATAGTAGAAATTAAACAAAACAGTATCCCGAGACTAAAGCATGAGAATGAGAATGAGAGAGAATGAGAATAAAAAAGATTTTATCGCCTTCACTTAAGTCTCAGTCCTGCAAAGTGCTGAGCACTGTGGCAGCAGACACTGCAAGGCACGTACACCACTTGTGTAACATTAAGCATGCGAGTATTTCCATTGATGTTATTATTTATGTTGCTGGAACTACTCACATGCTTAAAATTAGCATATGCTCAAGTGCTCTACAGATTTGGAACCAAAACACTCATCACTTTCCAGGATCAAGCCCTATTATTCTACAAAAGCATAATGGATACAATAAGTTCTGTGCTCCCTTTGCGCATAACGTAGCACAACGGAGCCCCAAAACTGAAGGCCTTTAGGTGCTATAACAAGAACAACAGCAGCATCAGCATAAAATCAGTTGCTGTTGAAAAATGAAACAGCTGGCTTTGATTTTAATCTGATTTTTGCTTTTTCCAGTATGTGTAATTTTAAAGATCGAGCATCTGGAATTGGAGTGTAATAGTGAGGAAGATTATGTACTGATAGAGGTAGCCAATAGACAAGAAATTATTTGCTAGATGTTGAGTGTCAGTCTTGGTATGATTTGATAATGAATATATTATAATACTTGTAGAAGCACAAAAACTACTCACGAAGAAAGCTGTCCCTGTCAAAATTATCTAAGATGTTTGCTCATCTTCCATGGAAAGCATTCCTGACATTTGAAAATCAGACAATAATCTAAAGATCTCTTGGAATGCATTTGCCATTAATGCAATGACAGAGAGCACTGAATAAAACCAGATGTAGCTCCAAAAGGGATCATAATTGAAATAACAGTTAAGTCTGCAGTTCTCAGAGCTCTTCCAAGGAATTCTTACTAAAGGGGTTGCAAAATCTTCAGGTATTTTAATAGCACTGTTAATATGCTGGAAAATTTAAAAGATCAAATTCATTCACTAAGATGGCTCAAAACTGAAGTGGCACCTGCTGTCACTAATCAGACTACGAAAACTGGACGCCTTCTACAGTTACCCATTCCGGAGGGAGGAAGGGGGCTCATCAGCCAGCCCTACTGCCTACCGTATGTACTTTCTCAATGCACAGAAGTCACCAGTTTTACCCTGAAGTCTGTACCACCGGCGGCTGTTGGTGATAATTTATTTCAAGAATGCCTGTTTGAATGAGGAAATGGGGACTACAGACAGCAAAACAGTGATTAAGCAGCACGTATGAACTATATGCTTTTACTATTCTACATAAAGGAGTACATACCTGTGCCTAGCTGATCAAGATGATGGCAGAGGTGGACTTCCAAATAAGTAAACTGGATCAACACACTTAGTGATGGCACAAACCAAGGAGTAAAACAGGAGTCAACCCTGGTACAGGCTGCTAATGCCGTGGGGGTTACAAGCTGATCGCACGCACTTTGTGAGCCAGATTCACTTTCTGAGCTGTGGAAGGTAGATAACAAAGTGGTAGTTCAGCACTTCCAGGATTTTATCGCTTTACAGTAAGACTTGACCATGTGCCATGGTGGTTTTCTGACACAGCCAATGTCATCATTTTCTTTTAACTGCTAATGATAGTGTATGTACTTTTTCCCAAGCAGAACACAGCAGACAAGACTGCAATCCAACAATGCTTTGATCACACTGCACTTTCAATTTACAACTGAAACACTTGAACCACGGAAGCGAAGCATATTTACAGAAAATAAAACCAAACTATACCACGTATCTTTAATTGTTGAAATAGCTAAACAGAGTACATTACCATTATGAAAGCTATAAGAATGAGCTGAAAGTTAATCTGGTCAAGAGAATGATTTTTTTCATTTTATTTTAAGGAAACCTACTCACAACCATCAAACTACTTCTACGCATAAACCCTGTCCCTGCCTCTGTTTGTTTCCTTTGCCCTTCTCATTCTACAGTCATCATTTAAAAAGAATCTCTGAGTGTTACAAGCTCAGCCTGGAGCCTTTTACTAGCACCTATTACAACATATTAACTATACATTTAAAATGCCACCCCACTGATTTTTTTTTTCCTAGCCGTGCTCCTGACGCCATGAATTTCCAAGCATTATCTTTCAGTCTCTTGAGAGAAACTAACACTACATCACAATCCTATAGGTTGCTAAGACACCACTGAACTACAAATAAACTTTCTAATTTAAGCCAAATCTATCCTTAATGTTCCTTATTCTCACTCCCTTTGCAGTTTGGCAGTAAAGAATTTTAGTTTAAAAGCATAGACTTGAGTCAAGAAAACTAAGTCCATGTCCTCAGCCCAATACTGCTTTTATTTTTAAAATAAAATTTAACGAAGGATTAACTAAGGCCAACTTACTATTTTTGTCAGAAAATAATTAGCTTTTATAAAGCACCATGAATAGATTTCCATTGACATTTTAAAGATATTTTAAAAAAAATAATTACACTTTGATATTCTGAATTAAGACTTAATTTGCACAAACAGCTATAACACTAACTGCAGTAAAAAGGAAGGACATTTATTTCTGAAAGTTGAGGTTTATTCTGAAATTATAAATTTCTTTTCCTCGGAAACCTATTCCCTGAGTCAGTGACTATCAGTAACTCAGAATTTTTATTTCCTTGGATATGTTTTTTTTGGAGATGGATATTTTTATAAAATAAAAAACAAATAAAACCCTCTTATTTAGTCAAATTTTATATACCTGCTTTTTATTTATCGAGCATTTTAGTGTGATGGGACCTTTCTCATTTCTCATTCATAATGATCATTCACAATGATTACACAGCAACATGACCATGCTCGATGCAGGAGGAAATGTGGCAGGAGCTTCCCACCAGGGAAATAATTTAAAGCAGTTAGCCCTACTTTGCTCTGATTTTTCTGCCCCACAAACAGCAGTCCAAGCAGAGGTAATATTCTGGAACTCAAAATGTTGGGAACAAAATGATTCCAAACTGCTTTTTGTTTCCTCATGGAGAGTCACCTGAGAAACCAAAAAGGCCCACCACTGAAACGATTCTCTAACAAACTTCAGAGTCCAACCACATGCTTAAAAAACTAACCAGAGAGGAACAGCAAATGTGGGTGGGACAATGTTGCTCCCTGGGACAGCACTGGCCTTGCATCCTCTCCTGTGGTAGGGAGGGACAAGTGCTGGCAGTGGAGGACTGAGAGGAGCAGGACAATGTGGGCTAAACCACATTTTAGAAGGGAAAGTCACTCTACAGAGAGATCACCTAGAAATCATCTGAAAAGAAATGCAACGAGGATTCTTTCATCACTGTTTTCCTGTCTGACCAGACTTTGTTCAAGTGTTACTGTTTTATCTGTGAAAGGGTCCACCTGATTTTTACTCAACCAGAAACCATATCCAGAATTACAGCCCCCATGTTGTTATGAAAATAAAAATACAGTAACAATATAAACCAGTTACAGTACAAAATATACTAAGAGCAGCATCCAAATTACTATAGTATTGCCTTAAAAAAGAACTGTAATAACGGATCATAACACCGAGTGAACAGTTTTTAAAGGGGGACTGTAGTCCTTACAATCACTACCATGACCCTCCAATTTTAAATTAAATCCCACTTAAACTTTTTGCCTGGGTAGACTTCCGTCAGACCTTTAGCACTGCTACTTTCTCCTCTTACCTTGCATAGAGCACAGAAATCAAAGACACAGTCCTTCATCACATGCTGTGCACAAACAGAGTATAAAGCAGTGTTATCTGAAAACCCAGGAAACTTTCTATTAAGTCCTGGTGAACAATAGTAGGAGCATTAATGTCATACAGGTAGATCTGATTGTGAAATCAAAATTTGTGCATCAAATGAAAACAATATGAAAAAATCCCACATTCTCTTGGCTGCTTCAGAGCTACAAAATGCAGTGTGGACTGTCCACAACTTTTCAGCTGGGGAGAAAAGGAATAACTAGTTTCTACTGCTTTGTGTTTGGCACAACATGCTGAGGGATGGGTGTAGCAAAACCAGAGGAAATTCTAAATAAAACTGACCTGACTTTAATACCAGAAATTTCTTTCTTTTTTTTTTAATCCTGTGAAATATCAGAATTTTTAAAATGGAAAATAAAATACCTGTATTTGAAGTCATTATATATTATAAAGTATGACAGTTTCACATCATGCAAAACAGTTCAAGTTAAATATATGGCAACTRGGAACAATGACTTAACAGTGACCTGCATTATTCTTGTTATTTTAAGAGTGGAATATTTAAACCAAACCTGCCATTTGTGATGAAACCGCAACATGGGAAAATATCCACTGGGAAGAAGAAAGAGACCACTTAACTCATTTAATTTATGACTCAAATGCTGGTCTGAACCCAAATTGTTAGAGGTCAAAATCCAGTACATCATCTACTTTGAATAGAAGCTAAAACAATTAGCAAGAAACATGATCATGATTCCTCACTTTGATTTTTAAAAAGTAGCAATTTAAGACTTACTTAAATGTTTTTGTACTTGTTTCATGGTTTGTATCTTAAGGTATTTTCAATTACTATTTCACATTAGTATGTCAGTAATTGTAAAAATACTGTTTACATTACACAGGAGATGCACAAATACATAAAACATCTTGTAATGTAACCCATTTAAACAGAGAATGATAAACCCCTCCCAGCCAAATCAGGGAGGGGCTTTAGTGTCTCGCCACCCAAACAGAGGTTTAAATAAAAGTAATTTTGATTATAATTTGCTAGTCCTGCAACATGAAAATGCAACCTATAAAAATAATTTAGTCTATAATAATTTCCTTTTTAATCCCCTATTCTAAGGTCTTCCATAAAGTCATTTATGCCATATATGATTCCTGTCATAGACACTATACTAAATCCCCAAGGGGATGCTAAATTATTTCACTTAGGACTTCAGATTTGTTCATTCATTGAATAAACATTCATAAATGTTCATTCAAACCTTATTCATTCATTGAATAATGAATCGTCTACAAAATTCTTAAAAATGAACATCCACATATATACTATGTCCTTAACCAGATAGCTCCTCGATTTTTATACTTCTAATTACTTCCTGATCAATCTCAGAAAGAGCTTGCATACCACAGGATTTGGATCATGACATCTTTGCATATTCCCATATTCATTAGTGGTTGATATACTTCAGCCTGCCAGCTACTGCTCAACGTATCAGCTGGATCCACATCTTCTCACAAATGTCGTTGTTTTCCTGTCACACGAGCCACATAAGTTTTATACTTCATAACTGATGTTAGGAATCAGTAATAAAGTACTTAAAACACAAGGGATCAGCTCTCTGGTATTAATAATTAGCATATCATAGGGGTTACCACAAAAAAAAAAAACCCTGCTGAATTTGAAGGAAAAAATATTATCATTGAGCAGCAGCTGCATGCATATGGCAGCTGTTAGAGTCTGACCCAAAATACAAGATCAAACTAAGAAAATAAACTTCAACAAGACAATGCATTTTTATACTTTACAATTAAAAGTAAATTAAATTTGCTAATCAATCACACAGTTACAGCATGTAATTAATGTCAAATCATCATGAGTCTCCAGGAAAATTGAGATTCAACTTTTATACAGTCTTCACTTCTTGCTTTCATTCGCAGCTACCTTCAGCCTTGAAGTTCCCTAGTCTAACACTCGGCACTGGCTTTAAGCACAGCTCCTTGTGGCTCTTCTCACAAGTCTAAGATCTCATGTTAAACACTTGCTTTAGGAACAAGCCTAACATTGACATTTACCATGACATGGGGCAGTCTCTCTCTCAAAACCAAAAAAGTTTGGGATTTTTCGGTCAAGCAGAATCCAGAATACCTTTTAGGGTGCTTGGTCACAAGAAAATACCCATACTGGTAGCAATATGTTTGTTTGATGAAGACAGAGCCACAGTTTCAGCAAAGTTACTGCCAACAYGGACTTCCTATGCTACTAGGGGTGTAGAAAGGTTGGCCTTCTCTGCAGGTCCACAGTATCTGTCACCACCTCCTAAACAAGGCTTCCCTTTAACAGAACGTGATCCTTTAGGGCTTAACCCTTACCTTAAACTTGTTCTGTAGCTGTAACTATATGTATTTCAGTGCTTGTGAACTGTCTCAAAACCTCCAGGTCAGTGAGATGTGACTGGCATGATTTGCTCTGTCTCCAAGAAACAGATAGTGTGCCTCAAACACCAGAGGTCAAAGCCTCATCTCTGAGAAACAGCTGCTCTTTTTCTGACCCGTTAAGTTTCTCTGAGAAGGATCACTCCAGGCTGGTCAGGACTACTTCTTCCACACCAGTCCTTCCTGCAGTCATCCTTAAGAAAGTTTGCAGTACAGCCTTGTCTGAAGCTAGTACAAAGAGAGATCAGTTTGAATTTCTATCTGAAACTGCAGCTGAGGCAGGGAATGTAAACTTTTCTCTGATTGAAATCAAGAGGTTTTCCTCATGTAGCCCTCAGGTTTCTGGCTTCTGGATGGAGTTCACCCTGACCTACACGAATCTTTAACTTTCCAGTCTACTGTTAGTTCATGTAGGTGTAAACTACACCTCTTAAAACTGTTATAAATTCCTCAGGCCACCAAAAGTATCAGGACTAGTGACTCTGCAGTCTCCACGCACGTGCCTAAGGAGCTGGGAGTTCATAACACCTTCCCTTGACTTCCCTCTTTCTCTTCTGTTTATTGACCTTCAAGTCCTTCAGTAGTGTGGTGCATGGTTTTTGCTGCCTTCTTTCCTTTCCTGCTATCCCTATTCAGTGAACTGCTAATGCTTCAGTTTAATTACTGTTCTTTCAGTTGTAGTTTCTGCTTTAGCTTTATGTGTACACACGCAATCTGGAGGACATAGTGCTTCTAATATCATAGCTGTGAACAGAGAAATTGTCTTCCTTGGAGTCTTCTGGTACCTCAAAGGCCATTAGGGTATTTCTACCCCTTTATAACTTGACACACTGATACCACTGAGGATGGTCACTATTGTGGAGCAGGCCTGCAGCCTCCCAGCTGAAAACTCAGGAGTTTAGACCTTCTAGGCAGGTGAATTCATGTTGTGCTGTAAAATGTTTCTGATGTTAATCACAGTCCAAACTGGTTTTATATTTTTTTTTTACTTATTTGTATTTCATTTTAACCCTAGCCTCTTTCTGAACGATTACGACTCATTAGCTTATCTGAGCTCCCTGAATGAAACATTGCATATAGTGATGAACTCTATTTGAGCAGAAAACAATAAACATGATTACAGTGACAAATGCCTTGATGAAAAAAATCTACTAAATTTCACTACTTCATTTTCAGTTCCCACCGAGTTCACATTTCTGTGGTGTTAAGCTGACCAGGAAGGCAATTTTGCCAAGGTCCCACATTCAGAGGAATTAACCTTGTCTAAAACACTTAACTTCTCAATGATGAAAATGCATTCTTTCACAATTAACATCAAGAAATCATTTCCAACCTGATACTATTAATGAAAACCAGATGTTTAATTTTCTTCATTGATTTTGTTAGCCATGTTCGTATTTCCTGATCTCTCTGAATTCTGTGCGCTTCACATAACATATATGTGGATGCTACACACTCATTCAAGCATGTGTTCATACACAGGCAGCTACAATCAGCAAATACCAATGATCCAACAGGGTCATTCTGGGTTTTCCGCTCTAACTATAAAATGTTAAGAAGGTCTTTGAAAGTAATTCCACTGCTGTTTGTGGAGAGAACTTGTACTCATTTCTTCTTACTCTACATATTAACCAAAACTGAATGAATGCAAATAGAGTGAATATCTGTCATTGTACATTGCTTCCAGCTGTAAACATAATGAAAAATGGATCCCCAGTGTTTGAAAACACCAATTAAATTTTTTTACTGTTAGCATAGTAAGCAAGCTGTGTGAATAATAATGTAATGCTCTTAAAGTACTAAAGTTTTGTTTAATATATTTAAAATAGACACTTGGCTTACTTTAGTCATTGACTTGCACTGAGGACAGAAGAAAAGTGATGTATGGGGGGTGCATGGAAGAAGAATGTTTACTACTACGTTATACAATGGATTGCGCCTCAGCCTTCTTTTGTTAATTAGCTAATTTTACTGCCTTGTGCAGCTAAGAGGTTTCAGGATATGGCCTGTTTGTCTTCACTTCTTTTTCAGTAATCCTTGTGTTCAGAAAATTTGATGAATATGATGCTGTCAGGCTGCCTATAAATCTAAGAGAGAGCTCTTTTTGTGTACACTCCATGCCCTTGCATGAAGGTGAACTACAGTCTGAAGCTCATTTAAGACCAGCTACTCTTACCACATATGAAAACAGTATCTTATTTCCTAAGTCTCTTGAAAAAGATCTCTCAAGAGTGTAGCATTAGATTTCTGTTTTTCCCTCCTCCTTTAAAATTACCTTTGGTCATCAGCCACGTTCTGACTGCTGTTCAGGACAATCCTCCAAAGATCGGAGGCTATAAGCTCTTTCTGATCATTCACAAGGTTGATACTGGGCAGCTGTAGTTCACAGACTTTGCTTTCCGATAGACTGAATTCCCGGAATGCAACAAATGATTTCTGAAGCTCATCCCAGTACTCCAAGCTGCAAGGAATCTGTGATAAAAGGGAGAAGGCATAATTACTTTACGCTTGATTCCAAATATAATGGGATTTACTGTACATGCTAAAAGTGCAAAACTAACTAAAGTAAGCTGTCATATAGAAAATCAGAATTGTAACCGTTACTCAGATCCTGTGCTGTTTTGACATAAAATGTTTTTAGAACTTCATTGCAGTACAACATTTCAAACTTTCTCTTACTAGGTACAGAAATTGCTACTTGTTCCACAGTACCCAAGAATAACAAAGACAATTCAACTAATCATTATTTGTATTTTGCAGCCAAAAAATCCATCAGATGTCATAACATCATGGTATCAAGGACATTCAAATCATCACTAAAATTTTTTTGCTTGAACTAGCTCTTTGAATTTTATTACATAACAAAACATCAATTTATTAATTACCCATTTATTGTCATATTAAAATGATCAAAGATGCAGAGGAAAAATGATGAGAGGCAATACAATGCCTTGTGGGCCAACACAGGAATAAAAACGCTGGGACAAATCATGAAGTACTGGTAACCACATGATCTTTTCTTTCATGGGATATGCTATTTAGACAACTGTGTGCTTTCGAAAACCCAAACCCAATAAATACATAGTAGCTTCAGTTTAATCACATCCCTAATTTTAAGTCTGTAAACAACCCACTTGGATTATTCCTGGATGAATCACTGAAGTGGAGAGAATGTTATCAGAGACATTTCTAAAGAAAAGAGAAAACAAATTTTAATAAAAGCATAGATTTTAAAGGAGTGTGTCTTAGGCCTCCCTTTTTTTTTTTTTGTTAATAGCATGAAAGTGAATGAGAATATGAATTTAGAACAAATGCAAACTCAGTAAGATATGAAGATTTTAGAATTAAGATACAGAAATCCACAGTTATGGCACTTGCACATGCTCAAGAAATACTAAAAGTCAAGTTGACATAAAGCAAGTAGTAAAAAAATGCATATGTATGTGCTATTACCTTTTTTATCCCTGTGTGACTGTGTGTAGACATACATATATAAATAACCATGAAAAAAATAAGAACGTGGTAGAGATGCAAGTAAATCTAGGCACAGCTAGAAAAAGCTCTGTAAGTATTCTTCCTTGTTACTCAGTAAGGACTATAATGCACATGGAGGCGACAGCAGGCTGATTAATTAACAGGAATGAAGGTTAAGAGGGAAAATTCAGGGAGCTCAGTGGTTCAAGCTGGGGAGGGCAAGGGAACATAAATAATCACCAAAGAATTCTGGAAGAATTAACATGTGGAACCACAGAGCCTGAAACACGGATTTTTACTACATCTGTCAAGTCACAATGATACCTGAAGATTGAAAAAACCAACCACAGTCCCTAAAATTTTTTTAGGTCAGAATGGAGGGGAAAAAAAAAAAGTATCTGATAACTGCCAGCAAAACTCTGCTGCCAGTAATGTATATAAGAGAGTAGCACAGCAATATCAATCAGGAGTGCCGATTTAATTTCAAAGACTAGAGTCCGAGAAAAAGGGATTGATTTAACATCAAAAAGCACACATCATATACATAAAGATAGCAAGACATTTGTTTATAAGCTGCATATTCAATTGGAAATGGTGAAGATATGTAAACGTCAGCTGGGAAATTATGAGGCAGTATGATGATGCCTGGAAAAAGCAAATACCATCCTCAGAGACGTCAGGTGAGGTATTTCCAAAAGCAAGGGACAAATATTAATTGACTTGTATAAGACACCAGTGGGGCCTCATCTGGAATATGGCACACATTTCCAATTATTTGTGTTCATAGAATCATAGAATCATTAAGGTTGGAAAAGACCTCTAAGATCATCAAGTCCAACCGTCAACCCAACACCACCAAGCCCCACTAAACCATGTCCCYAAGCGCCTCATCTACATGTCTTTTAAATACCTCCAGGGATGGTGACTCCACCACTTCCCTGGGCAGCCTGGTCCAATACTTAACCACTCTTTCAGTAAAGAAATTTTTCCTAATGTCCAATCTAAACCTCCCCTGGCGCAACTTGAGGCCATTTCCTCTCGTCCTATCGCTAGTTGCTTGGCAGAAGAGACCGACACCCACCTCGCTGCAACCTCCTTTCAGGTAGTTGTAGAGGACGATAAGGTCTCCCCTGAGCCTCCTCTTCTCCAGGCTAAACAGTCCCAGTTCCCTCAGCCGCTCCTCATAAGACTTGTTCTCCAGACCCTTCACCAGCTTCGTTGCCCTCCTGTGGACACGCTCCAGCACCTCAATGTCCTTCTTGTAGTGAGGGGCCCAAAACTGAACACAGTAGTCGAGGTGCGGCCTCACCAGCGCCGAGTACAGGGGCACGATCACCTCCCTACTCCTGCTGGCCACACTGTTTCTGATACAGGCCAGGATGCCGTTGGCCTTCCTGGGCACACTGCCGGCTCATATTCAGCCGGCTGTCAACCAGCACCCCCAGGTCCTTTTCCGCCAGGCAGCTTTCTAGCCACTCTTCCCCAAGCCTGTAGCATTGCATGGGGTTGTTGTGGCCAAAGTGCAGGACCCGGCACTTGGCCTTGTTGAACCTCATACAGTTGGCCTCAGCCCATCGATCCAGCCTGTCCAGGTCCCTCTGCAGAGCCTTCCTACCCTCAAGCAGATCGACACTCCTGCCCAACTTGGTGTTGTCTGCAAACTTACTGAGGGAGCACTCAAGTTCAAACTGTGGGATCTGTGGGTTCTTTCTGGGATCTGTGCAGAGTTGAGGACCAAATGAAGGAAAACAAAAGGAACATGAGACACCTCAGGAGAGAAACAGTTAATAGAGGAAAAGATCTATAGAAACTATGGGTCAAAACTCAGTTGCTCTATGAATAAAGTGTAAGGTTAGAAACCTGAACAGAAAAAGAGAGGGAGGTTCGAGGACAGCATTGGTGCTCATGACAGCTGCTTTTAAAAGCTTGATTTGTTAATAAGATGGAGACAGTAACCAGCATTGCTCCAATGGGAGGAGGGTGGGGTTGATGACCCAGAAAACATCTTTCTTGGTTCTGTGTTGCTAACTCTACAGTGGTGCTGTGCACAACAACAGCAATATGAACTATTATATTATTGTGTTTGTAGCTATATTTCAAAGTCACACTATATTTATTCTTTTTACTCTTAGTGTCACTATAGAGTTTTAGATTTCTTCAAAACTTCTCAGTGTTGAATTATTTTAACCGTTAATGCCTGTGGACAAACACTCAAAATTACAACACCACAGAAATGTTCCTGCCCTTCAATTATGGATATACCCAAGGAATTCCCCCGTGTTAACTATGAACACATAAACAGCAACTTCCATCATCTGCTATCTTTCATACTACATTGTGGAGTCATTCACACTCACATACTTCTTTACTAAACCTCCACAGCCTCCACTGGTGATAAAACATTTGATTTTATTTAAAATATTGCAATACTTGGCATATTTCCTATAGCATAAGGTCTTGGAATTATATCATTACAAAAGGATCTGTATCATTTCTGACAAAAGGTTGCAGCCTTTCACGGTTGCACAGGTACTTCTACATACAGCAGTGTTTATTTCTGCATATTTTTAAATCTCAGTCCTTAAAATACCATGAAATTTTTTAGGAGTCTGATTCAATATATTTGAATACTTGGTTTGGTCTTGTGCTTCCTATTGCCTATCAACACCTAAGTTATCTTTTCTTGTCAATACTGTTGAGTAACACGTGTGCAACAAAAGTCTTGTAAAGCTATCTTACTGTTTAGGATATTTATTTCTTTTAGATTACATCTCACAACAAAACTTTTTTTTTAATATGCAAGTCTCCCTAATAAGACTCTCACAAAATTGGATCAAAACGGAAGTAGTGGGCATTTTAAAAGAGGCTGAGCAAGGTGATGAATTCTATTCCCACTAAGATTAATGAGCTGGAAGAACAAGCTAAAGAGCACAATAAAGGAATTTCATAAGTGGCACTACAATACAAAAAACCGTAAAACTATCAGTAAGGCTAGAGGAAAGTAATATAGAGAGATTGAAAATAAAGACTGAAAATAAAGGCAGATCAAAACTTGAAAAAAAAAACCAAAACAGATTTCATATATATTGTTTAAAAAAAAAAAAAAGTAGGTACTTCAATATTTCCACCCACTCAATAGGTGGTGGAAACATTGAAACTTATCTTGAGGAAAAGATGGCAAAATAAAATGATCAAAACAATTATTATGCCATAAAGAAGTAATAACTCCTCTTCAGGCTCTGGTATAACCTAACATCGTATATTTGCCTTTTAGGAACTTCATGGTAACCTCTTCAGCGAACTATGAAGAATTTGGAAAGGCACAGGAATGACCGCTGGACTCAGGAGTATGAGTAGCCAGAAAGAACATATCACCTAACAATTAAAGCAGGCTGGTAAGCATGTTGAAAAGATTATTCCTCTTTAATTTTGCTCACGAATTTTTTCCTAGCTGTGTTGTAATACGTCAAGAAATCTACCAGAGCAAGAGACAGTATGTTTCAAGATGTCATGTGCACATTAAAAGTAAAAAGTCAAAAGTCACAGTTTATGTGATTGCTTATACAAAATACAGCTCATGCTTTGGGACTGTCCAAACTGTAAGCTCTCTAGCTTGAAGCTTGCAAAAGACTTAGTTGACTTAGAATCTTTGATTTCTACATATCTAGCTTTATTTGTTCTAGGGGGTTTATTACTAATGCCTGATCTGGATAAGTTTAAAGAAAGATGGTAGCTCTGGGCGATATTAGCTGCCAAAAATAATAGTTGTGAAAGCCTGGAAACAGGCTATAACACCAAAACTGAGTCATAGGCAGTGGGAATAAGTGAATTAGCTGCAACAAAAAAATTCCCCATATGTAGAATTAAATACGGTACTTTTACCTTAAAATATTTGAATAAAACCTAAGCTTTAATTCATATAATAGTTACCTCTCAGAAAATGTGACAACTAGTGCTGCCTCTATAAAACTAAACACTAATGAAGTATATCTAACCACAAACTTCTTTGCTAAACAACAAGCATGCTTCTTCAACAGACACTTCTCCGTAGCTTTTTGTCTTCTTTCCTAGCTCTCAAAGAAAGTTTTAATTGCAATGATTTTATTCACCTGTAAAACGCAAACCAAACCATTACTGTACAGCCCCTATCACTTACGTGTGCATAAAACTATTATTTAACTGTGGGCTCAGATTTAACCAAGAATCTCCAAGTTCCGTTTCACAAGAAAACCACGTACTATGGCACAAACACTTATTTAGAAGGATGATTATGGTAATAGAGAGCAAAACAGCAGTTAAATGTTTTTTTTTCAGCAGCATTAACAACAGAGATCAGAAGCAGTAGTGAAAAGCTACATGAAAACAGCCTAAACTCTAAGTACTTATAACAACAACTGTTAATAAGATAAATACATTTAAAACAAAACAGAGAATTTGAAGGTTCCTCCTTTTTCTCTTTACTGCTGTGGACTACAGACATGGGAGATCTGAAAATTTGCGTGGCACTGTTCTGATGAAGAATGAAAATGGTGTATTAACAAATTCTGATAGGAAGGAAAGCAGTTGCCTCCAAGTGACAGTTCCAGTCCTGAGCCCTGCGAGTACAGGACACAAAGAAACAACTCAGCTCAAATAGTTGCCTGGGAGCAGAAATCTTTTGAATTAGGAGAGTGTGGATTCCTGTTCTCTGTGAATCTCTCATTTCACTCTATTTTAAGAAAAAATCTTCCTATATATTACACTAACATAGACATTACGAGAATCACCTCTGTGAACATACATCAAGTCTCTACAAATAGAGCTTGTCTCAATTTCAGCAGAGCTGAAACCTCTATCATATACATTTCCCCAAAAAAGAAAAAAACCCAAACAAGAAGAAACCTGAAAACACCCTTAAAAACCTGCATCCTTCAAGTCATTTCCGGCACGCTTGTTAACCTATCAGCAAGACAGTATTAATAACCAACATGAAGTATTCCCACTAATGCACTACAATGTGATAGGTCATGTTTTTTCTTCTTCATCATATATCGTGTCACACATTATCCGTACCAGAATCATTTAATTCCTATTTGGAAACTAGGGGTCGAGAAATGCTACAGAATCTGTTAACGCTATGTTACACATTAATATTTTCATCCATGTGTTGTACATCCTATTGACCACATGGATACTCCTTATTCCCACTTAAAGTTATGTGAAATAACAAGACACAATGGGAGAGAAATGACTGTTGATCCATATGTGCTTTTTAAAGGCTTTCATGATCACAACATGCTTCTAGATTTTCCTGTGACCTGATGTTATCCTCCCAGCTTTAGACTACTTTGCTAATTTGGACTTGAAAAGCCTTGGGTGCACACCACTTATCACTAGGTATGTTTCTATAGCTGAGCTCTCTAGCTGAGCAGACGGCCAACACCAATGCACTTCCACGAGCTGTCACGTTACCATAAATGATTATACCTATTATTCACTATACATATTGTCATAATGCTAAGAGGTCTCAGACAAAGACATCATTGCCATTTAGGATAGAAATAATTAAAATATCTCAATTTCTTAGCTAATCCCATCTTTTTCACAGACATCTTTTTTGTCTCTAGGAAAAAGCTACAGCCATCTGCCTACTGCTTTGAGGTTGCTGAATGAAGGGTATACAAAAGTATGATTGTATCATTACCTAAATACTGAAGCATATAATTTTTAAACTCAATATAAAAAAATTGATCTTTAATGATACACATGCAGATCTCTTAGCTTGCAAAATACATCTTGTCCAGCTGAGAAAGAAAGAAAGATATTAACAGCTGGATTACAGAAGAATGTGCTTAATGTTAATTTCAGCAATGCTTCCTTTTGATTCATGTTTTTGCTAGAAAATAAGCTTCTACAGAATAAATGTTCATTTCTTGAATCTCAGTCCCTCAGATGGTGGGCGCTTCCTCTTGGAAATGAAGTTATTCTTGTTCCAGAAACAACTACTGTACAAGAAAATGCACACAGAAGACAGGAAGCGTGTGTGTGTTTTATCTTCTCCGAGCAGGGCCACCTAAGTGAAGGAGAGGCAGAATACAATACAAACTAGTACTTTGTGTCAGACGCCAACCCATGCTGAGATTTTAACTCCAGCTTCCTGAGCATGAATAAACTGATTGCTCTGTAATAAAGCTATTCTGTTATTAGGATATTTTACTGTTTTAGGGCCAACTGCCTTAAAAATACAATTCTCCCATTAGGTGAACAGAAGTCGCAGTAGTAGGAAATAAAAAGCTTTATCCAGATTTTTATTAGGAAAAAATTCTTGGCAATAACTATCAAGAACATTACTTTTGAATTTGATTTTGAAGTATTTTTATATAAAAATACCAAAAAAACCCTGCAGAAAAATATATTATGTAGAAAATATGTTCAAAAGAAAATTAATATTAAATAGAATAAAACCTCTGGAATATGCCTGTTTACATGACACACACAATCCAATCTGACCAGTGGAACATCATCTTGGACAACTGTAGGATACTTCAACATCCACATTCCTGTTTATCTTATGTGACTGACATTGTGAAATCGTGCTACAAACCAAACTGCCTGTTGGATAACATTTTTTTAGCCTTCCTCAGGGGTAAGATTGTATTATATCAGTGTGGAAAACAGCCGCCCCTGGCACAGCTACAGACCACCAATTTTCCCTTTTCATGAAGATCCAAATAAGAAAAAAAAATTGTGGTGGTTTACAGTGAGGTAAAAATTTAGCCTACTATTAGTAGTATTAGGATTAGCAGTAGTACCAGGATTAAAAACATTCTAGCTGTACAAAGTATTTGCTGTCCCCCCAGCTCAATCTCCTCTGTATTTTTATTATGGTTTTCTGTACTTTGACACCATTTTGATGTGTTACGTACCCATATATTTTGGGCAGTAAAAGTTATTCCACTATGGTGCATTCTCAATTTTCAACACTCAGGAATAATCAGATACCACAACTGGAGAAGTTTTTCAAAATTATCCCATCTAATTTCTTCACAGAATTTGTTTTACTTCTCTTTGAATTTGGTTTAACAAATTTTGTCCTAAAGCTAGAACATTTAAATTATAAATACTCACTTAAAAATTGAATATGCAATATCTGCTTAATTTAATTTTTTCCCCTATCCATACTAAGGTCTTTGGCTGAATAATGAAAATAACTACTATTTTGCTTTCTGAGTAATAACATACACCTCGGCTCTTTCAACTCCATTTAACAAATTTATTTATGGTCCTATTAGCATATTTATTTCATTTTATTTAAATTTACATCTGTACTGCAGTTTATAAAATAAATATTAAATAGAGTTATAATAAAGACATGTGAAAGAAAACTCCTGTCTTCTGAGAGAAATTGTTCTTTAAAAATACATAACTGCCTTTTAGCTGACTTTGGAAAAAAGCTTCTATACATCTTCAACTAATAGAAGCTATAAAAAACCCTTTGTAATATTGGAACCAGTTGAGAAACCACAAGTATTCAAATGCAGGAAATCATGATTTTATAACATTTTAATGTGATCTACTCTTGGGAAACAAAGTTAACCAAGCCCTATTTCTGTACAGGAAATATTCCACTGTACAGTTGTAATACATTGTGGTGAGGGGTACAGCTGCAAATTTTTCACCTGTAATGCCCCACTGGTATTGTGGCTTACTGAATTGCATCAAGACTGCCTTCCTGTCCGGAAAGCCCTCTAAGTACAAACAAGACTCTAAGCCCAGGTTTTATTTTCCCTTGGTATCAGAATATGGTAATTTAAGAGCCCTGAGAAATGCTTTTTAACCTTTTAGAAGAAATATGTAGCATTCTTTTATTAGGAGCTATGTTCTTTGCCTTTTTAAAACAACATGTGACCAACTTATCTTATCAATTTATCAGGCTAGCAGGTTCAGAGCGAATGCAGGTGTGTATAGTAATGGAATCTGTCACAGATACTGGCTTTTTTCATTATGGAAAAATTACTCTGAACACACTTAACAGCTTTTGTTAAGAAAGCACAGAATAGCACTATGCTATAATTGAGAAGATTTCTGCAGGACTTTTTAAACAGGAAAATGTATGTACTATTAAGTGTCAAACCCATTTTTTTCTGCTAACTGTCATTCATCTTGAGACTGAGTTTATGTGCAGATCACTTGCTCTTCTAATAGCAAAAGCAACAGTATTTCATTTAATTTATTAGGGTCTTAATTTATTGTTGCAAATATTGAGAAACAAAAGTATATAGATAGGAGATCTTACATTAGGGACTTACCTACTTCTTGCAATACTCCTTATTCTCTTTTTCTGATACAGGAACAATCTTCCACATTTTATTTAAGGCTTTTCATTTTCTAAGCTTCACTATTTATTAATAATATAAGCATTATGCTGTTGAAATGTAGTCACCTCTGGGACTGAGGGTAGTAGTCTATTAATACATAAGGTACTGCGTAATTTTCGGTATATGGGCTATTTTGACCACATGTTCTCACCACAGTAAAGCCTGACTCCTACAAGAAGTGCCACAAGATCAGCGTACAGCAGGAGGGACTTCGGTTTGCGAAGTTTCATAAATCAGAGTTACAAAATCTGAAAAGTACAGAACACGAGGAGAGTGTAAATCTGTCATTAAGATAATCTGATGGTTTCGTCAGTCCTCTGGCACCCGGTAGAATTTTCACTGGCTCAGTAACCCCAAAGGGTAAATTTCAGTGTGATGCACAGGCAAATTATGCACAACTTCCATTAACATTCCCAACAAGTTACGCTTAACTCCCTGCAGACTGCACAGAAACTGTAGGCCAAACGATACAGTCTCATCTCAATGCAGTGAACACTAAGATCACACAGCAAAATAATTAAGATTATACACACAAAACACAGTAACAAAATAGTAAAGTCTGAGATAATCCTACTCTCAGGCAAGGAAGTTCACAAATAATGTTTAAAGCTGGAATTCCTAAAGAGAACGGGCTCTGTTTCAACATCTGCTTAAGACTCACTGTGTAACACTGCAACTCATTTAGTCCCTACTTCCTTCCTTGCAAGAAAATGAAGACAATACTTATCATTAACAATCAGAGTCTTAACCTTGGAAAACATGTGCAAACTCTGCCCAGCATCACAAACTTGCTCCCATCCAGATCATCTGAAGTGTAAGTGGCTCAAGCTACAAGCAAGCCTTCAACCCTCTTAAACAGACCAGTTGTTCACATGATAACCTGCATCCATTTTTGTACACATGCATGGATGTAAACACTGCTTCTACTGATGGGAAAGCAGTTTCCTACACTAGAATAAAAGGCATTCATTACAGTTCTAGTTTATGATCAGATATGCTCAATAATTATACTGTATTGTTTCATTTCAAGCTTGTTGCAACTCTTCACACAGTAGAGAGATCATAAAAACACCGTATACAGTCTATGTGTATTAGTAGTATGACCAGTACAGTCATTTTGAATAACATCAAAAGGTAGAATTAACAAGAAATGTAAGTTTTAAAAAGCAGAATCCCAGACAAAGCACCAAATTTCCCTTCTGAGAAATTCACAACAGCTAGACAAATTATTTCACCATCCATTTAAAAAGTCTGATTATTTGAAGACAGTACTTAACTGCATGGCAGTATATTCAAAAATTTGCAAACCGACAGGTTTATCGATAAGCACGGTTGAACTTTACAGCCTATTATCTAATAACACCATGAACTTAAATCACTAACCTGTCACACACAAATCATCTGGATTTCCAAAATAGTTGTTGCTTTGGGAATGTAAGAAATAAATCAAACATGAATAAAATTTGTGGTTTCCCAAAAAGCTCATTTCCCAGACTCTCAAATGCCCAGCTGAACACTGTAGCCCCAACAGGGAATGAAAAGTAAAAAGGAAGCAGAGCCAGCCAAAAATGAGGTATTCTCTGTTAAAAGGAAAAATGAATGTCTTTGACATTGATCATAATTCTTTTCCTGTTGACTGTCATGTCAGATCTTTCCTGGAATAATGACTTACAGTAGGTCTAATGTCAGTCATTCTTAAGCTCATGCTTCCTTAAGCCACTGTTTAAACAACCACAAGGTGTTAGAAAAATGACTGTTTATTGGCTGACAGTGTTGAAAAAATCAGATTCCAGACTGCAGAGTTTGCCAATGCTTTATTTAAATTGCGTAAGCATGTAAGGCAATGCAACAGACAATTTTTTGAATCCTCACCTTTTGAAGTTGGAAATATTTTACGTACTTCTACAAGAGATTTCACCATCTCAGCAAATGCTCTGAGTGAATTTTACCAGAGTGGTTTTATTTACCTAGTCTTTCTTTATTAAATCTCAGTTAAGCCCTTGCAACCTCAGAACTATACTCACTGCCCTAATTTTCTCCAGTAAACCTTGAGATCTGGTTAATTTATTCACCACTTTTCTAAACCAGGAATAAGCACTCTGTTTATTAGGAAACTATATAAAGAAGAAAGGCCAAAAAAGGAGACCTCGGCACACATTCATCTTTTCATCAGCTGTTATAATGCCGACTACACTTGCATGCAATAGGAATCCTGGCAGGTACACAAGGGAAACATCCTCAAATGCAAAAACCTGTCAGGGTTATAGCTCAGCAGATATTTTATTTTAACTTCATATGGAGAAATGAACATATGCCATAGGTTATCTTCCTTTTGTCTTGTAAGCTTTAACGGCTTGTATCTCTCACTGGATGACAATCCAAGAGAAAGAATTTTAAGTCTGTGTTGGTGATGCAGCTTAAATAAATCAGAGAGCTCAGAATTTGGAGCATTACACATTATATGATCACTTTGATTAGACAAATCTGGTTTTCTCCACCTTTTAAATCCATGGCCACTTGTGTAAACACTCTTGTGACAATACATAGCTTTTTGTTTGAGATATAGGGCAGTGCCAGCAATATCCCTTATTGGAAAGATAACTCTACAATGGAATGGCAAACACTGAGCATCTCTGTAAAAAGTTCACTAGCTAAAATAGGCCTCCAGCTGTACAGGAAATCATTTGTATGTCCTGTTCACCTGCTTGCACAGAAAAGCAGAATACTTCCTTGATGGAATACAAATTGCTTTTCTTGAGCTCCTCCCAATCGTTGTTCTCTCCCCTGCCAACCAAACCTGTTAACCTTGTTCTTGGTAAAGATAAATGATATAAAAATGTGGCCCAGATGAAATCAGAAAAGTAAAACAACATAGGCTAATCAGAGGCAAAGACAAATGTAAATCTATGATTCTCAAGACTGCAGGAAGACACAGGAAGACTTTGGGAAACTAGAAGCATAGTGCAAGCACACTTTTAAGTCCCACAGCACAGATATCCAGCAGCACTTTCTTTGAGCTTAAATGCCTAAATGTAGCTAACTCGTATTTTATCTGTACAATTTGAAAGTCACTACTGAATCACTAACAGAATTTTTTTTCCTGCAACTCCCTCCTTCAAATTGTAAAAATACCACAGAAGTGAAGAATGCTTATGCTTTCTCAACTGCTGCAACCTGACAGATCCAAGGAACTGTACAAGCATGGCTGAATTTAGCATTACATGACAGCTCTGAAATACAGTTATTAGTTCAGATTAGAAATACAGTTATTCTTTATGTTCAGGGACAGTGGCATTATCTGCATAACCCTAAACTATTGTCTGGAATTAGGAATTGCTCTTACTCCTTTCTTCCTAATGCCATATTTCCAAAGCAACCGGAACAATCAGGATGGAGGAAATAGCCACAAATTCTCTTTCAGCTGTCCTTGTAACCAGCTCAAGCCAATGTTCTCATAATTTGCGAGATGAGGAGAGAGACTATGAAGACCGTCCTCTGCAGTTTAGACTGTCTACCACACTTTTGTTCCTGAGTTACTCACATATCTTCTACAACTCTGATATCCCTGCAGGAGACATTTCTATATACCTTATAAAACATATWCTGCTTGAAGGCTATTACCATGCTTCGAAGTCCTCAGTGGAAGACACATTATGGACAGATTCACAAGAACGAGAATTCCAACTTCAACTTCTATGAAACAAGAACGTCATAAAGCAAATAAAAGACCTGTTGCCCTATAACGACGAGCTGATTGCCTTGCAGAACATGGTTTACTGTTAAACTGGGAAACTGAGGCATACCTTAAGTCTTCACACGTGAATACTTGCTGAGACAAACCTATAAATATCTGCACAATTTTTACTATAGAAATCATCTGCACAAAAGAGTGTCCTAAATGTAACATTAACTGTTTTGGAGCAAGAACAGTAGGCTTTGTCTCTCTGGTTTTGTGCACGTATTTTCTTTAAGTACATAACAGGCTTTTAAAGTTGCTCGTCCACCTATCTTCAACCACAAGACTTTCTCTTATCAGCAATCTACTTGAATGATTTCAAAGTTTCATCTGTTGTAACTGAGAAACTCTCAGAGAGCATCCTTTTTGATGTACCAATACCAATCTTCAATATTTGAAAGTAATGGCATTGCTACTTCATCTTGCTTATTATCTTTTGAATTCATTTTGTGAAATTTTTCCAAGTTTGGACTTTCCTCGTCTCCTGAGGTGTGAACATGATTCTCACATCAACACCGTTCCACCCTTTGCCCTTGCTGATTTGGGCAGTAATGGATTACCCTGGTTTACGTGACATTAGATGTAGTCAGCACTGGGATTAACTTCACTCTTATGAAATGTGTGCTGTCTTAAGTGAAGTTACCAGTGGAATATGCTTTTTCTTCTCCATGTATTTTAAAAATAATCTTAGCAGTAGTCAAGATCAAAAGGGTATGCCTTTACCAACATTTGAGTTGCTGCCTGAAGGTCTTTTCTGTAGATCCCCTTTATATAAGGGGTACATTAGTGGTGGCTTAGAGCAATATTCATCACATGGACAAGACACAGCCTATTTACTTTTTTTCCTACAAGAACATGAAACTACTGCTCTTGTGTGTATATTCCTTCATCCCACATTGACCTTTACTAAGATATTTAGCTGTATCTAGAGCTTTCTAAACACCGATCAAAAAAATCTCACAACTTGGAAAACAGATAACCATTAGTAGAAATGAAACAGAAGCTGACAGAACAGTCAAGACTTAATAGTTTTGATCAAGGAACTAGGAAGATGTTCAGTATAAAAGACTGAGGAATATTCTACATCCATAGCACATCTCTTTCTTGATACAGAACCCAGTATTAACTTTTTTTTCAGTTAGCTATACAAGGTTGCACTCAAAACACTTGTAAGCACAGTTGGCAAATTGATTTTTGCTTCACTTCATTGATTTTGTGTTCCAAAAATAATACCCGTGTATTTACTTTCTTCATTAGTAAGAACTTGCAAATACTACTATATATACTTTAAAACAGTCTTGAGAAGGTATATTCAGAAAAAGATCTTGGCAGTGATGTAGACACAAGGGGAGTAAAATAAGAGAAGGTCTCCGGGTCAAAAAGGGCTAGAAGTGATGCCAGACAGTGGCTTTAGTACCCGAGGATAAGAAACACCGTATGTCACTGAACAGGAACTCCTTAAAAAATTAAAAGAGGTACCAGGGAAGTCTAAAGGCGTTTCATCAAATACTAGTTATCTGAAAGAACGGTAAATCACATAGAGCCAAAGAACATTTGTAGCATGTGAAAATGGGACAATGAGGGATTAAAAATTAAATAGAAAGGGGCTGCAATGTCTGGTAAACAGGAAGAACAACAAGTTCAGATACTCTCAATCTCCCAAAAGAAATACAATCCTGATGCAGTTTTTTGCAAGTGCATCTAGGATTCTCTCTCACTTCCTTCAAACAAATAGATCAAACTTCTATTTCAGATCACTAAAGAAAATGCAACATGCTACACCATGGCAGAAACATCAGTTCTTCCTTTTCCCTCCACAAATAAAAGCAATAATGTTGGGATTGTTAAAAAGTAAAGTATTAGAAACTCGACCAGTGAAACTGCTTACCTTTGCAACAACACAAGTAAAAGCACAAGAAAATAAGCTCATGCGACAATCTAGAAATAGCAGCAAGGTAAGGTTTTACAGAAACAATATAGTTCATATCAACTCTTATAATCTGAAGGTGTTCGCTTATCCTTTGGCCGCAGCAGATGACACACAACTTCAATATTTAGAAAAATTCTCTTTATGGTGAAGCTTTTGCAAGTTCCAGGAATTTGAAGAATAGCTATAAAAACAAAGAGACTTCTAAAACCTATCCATGATTAAAACGATATGCCAAAAAAAGTTTAACAAAGATAGAAAGCTAGATGAAATGTCACAGCAACTTACTCGGAAATAAAGAACATGCAACTGGCAAACTTTTAATTCAAGACAAACTACAGAAGTGCACCTTTGCCTGGATTTATGTGAAGTAAAGGATTAAGGGAGACTGGTAACACAGCTGGTGACATTATGGGTCCTCCTAGCATTTGAACATATACACAATACTGGGAAAGTTTTTAAAATATTTTTTTAATATACTTTGATATCATTATTGTCTTTAAATTTAGATCCTTTTTTCAAAAAAGCTAAAGTCATTGGCTTGCAGATGTTCCTCTAACGTTTCATGTCAAGAAGTGAATAAAAGTGTTGTTTTGCCTTTTCTCTCTTTATAAKTTGTGAATTTTCCATATGCACTAAATACACAGTATATTAAGAAACAGACATGTATCTATACAGGGAAAGAAGTGGAGCTGATGAAAGGCCTCCTGATTAATTTAAATCAGAACCTAAAGTTTGAGATGAGTATTTGGTAAATGTAGTTTACCTAAAGAATTTGAAAATCGACTCTGTATTACTTATTCCACCCACATATCTATGTTAGACTAATAAAAAAAATGCATATTGTCCATGTTTAAAATGGCTGTTTATCTACATTGTGCGGAGCTGCTCTGTGTAGGTGCATGGCCATTTCTGGAAAATGTGATAATCACCACCTAGAGCCAGGCAACAGTTACTGCCATAATTAATGGCCCACTACCAAAATGTGGATCCTCTTGTAGGCATTTCTGCAGTCCATGTGCCCAAGAGCACAGTTTTTGAATAGATGTCCTCTAATTTGGCTGATTTCATGTCTTCCCTTGTAATTGAAAGCCCAAGGTAGTAATCTAAGATTTACTAAGAATTAATTAATCATAAAATTGACAGACCTTAAGAAGAGAGTGTGCCACAGTAAAACGCATCATGGGAAGCTATACAGGGATGCTGGACCACAAACTTAAAACAAGYGTGATGGAAACAGTTCTCTGCGGTCAATGTATAAGATTAAATGCAAATCTGAAGAATTACATGAAGACCAGTAGAAGTTGACAGAACCTGAACACTGGTAGTGGAGTGCTTCCCAGTTTCTATCTGACTGTCCAAGGCAATCACAGGGGAAATGAAAGAGGATTGCAACTACCTTCTTTTCTCTAGACCATAGCATGGAAGCACAAAGCAGCAGAACGTGTGTGCTACTAGAGTCCAGCTGCGTACGCCCACTTGAAGAAGAACTAATATTCCCCCTGTACAGGGTCATACTATTACACAAACACATACATTATGTTCATGATGTCTGTTATCTATAATGGGAGCTTAATGTAATTATACCAAAAACTTGGTGTGCTCTGCTCTGAAAGTACSATCCTGAAAGAAGGCAAATTGCTGCCTTTCATAGTAACCTAATAGGGTCATCAAGACAGCATACAATAACACAATTCTGATCTTTGATTCAAACCTCATGCCAAGTGGAGCTAATTTTTTTCCATTTAATTTTAATTTTCATATAACTGAAAGGAGCTGACATTTGGCTGTCTAGAGGGCAAAGAAATTGGCAGGACACTTACATGATCTCACTAACAGTATGTGCATGGTAATAACATTATACCATTTATCTGAGGAAGATTATCCTACTTATCCGTAACTCAAAGCATATTGGTGCATAATTCAATTTTAAAAGCAATTTTTAAAGTTATAGCAATAATGAAATATAATTCAACATTTCTGAACAAATAGGAAGAATTGGAAGATATTTATTTCCCTTGACTCACAACACTATTCTGATTAACAAGCAGATTCAAATGAAAAAAAATAATGACAGATCCAATTTGTAATACAAAAAAAGAAACTGATATTAACAAAATTAAAATTGAGCAAAAATCAAAGAGTAAGTAAATTTATAAAGATGAATTACACTAGACAGGAGAGAATTGTGTATTTTAGAATGCAAAAATTCTCAGAGTTAAGGATCAGTGTAATTGTGAGGTATGGCCTATTTTGGGGGCACACAGTCACAACAGCTGCAGCACTCAGCCCTCCTTTGAAGGGCAGTTCCATGATCCCACACAGTCAAACTGGACTGCCCAATTCAACCTTCTCAAAGCAAAACAAGAGAAAACAGATCCTTTCTCTCTACCCTGTGGATCTTACTAGAAGAAGCACAGCCATCTGTCATCACAGACACAGGAGAGGATGGCCAGATTGGAGATTTTAGTTCAATGATTCCGCTGAATCTTGGCAATTTCAGACCAGGTCCTTCCTCACACGTTTCAGTTTCAAATCAAATGAAGTCTTTAAGTAAAGACTGATGGATGGAATCATAGGAAGACAGAATAAAAACTCTGCATGCTTGCAAACCAGAATGGATAAATTTGGCTATAGCTTATTAAGTCACGGAAAAACTTTACAGGTAAGAGGTTAAAATGTTTGCACAAGTAGTTTTAAAACTAAAGATGTGCTCAAGCTGTGGAATTTATCTCCTACTGATTTTATAGAGCTCCTGACATTTGTTTTGTGCTCATTTTTAATAAACCTAAGTTTGAAAACATTCACTTTACAGCAGTAACGTTTTCTTTTGTTAATGAAAGTAGAAAACTCTCATTACCTACCTGAAGAACATCTCCAAGGTCAGCAGTGCTAATATCTGGGTCTTCAGTGGTGTTAAAAGGAACAGGGTTAATTCTTACAAGAGTGAGCACTCTGGGTTCTGGATATCTCCACAACATCATTCCTGGACTATCCTCAGTTTCATTGTAAAACACAACTTCATAGGCACTGGGCAGTTTTTGCGCTTCTGTCAAATGAAAGCAAGCTATAATCTATAATACAATTTCTAGAAAGAAACATGCTGGTTTATGAGACCAAAGTAGTTAAAAATAAGCCCCTCAGGATCAAAAGGAGAGAAAATAAAAAAGCGATTTCCCTGACTTTTAAAAGATTACAGCTTAATGGAAAGAAATCACAAAAGTATTTTTTTTTCATTCTAGCAGATGTCTTTTCAATTGCTTTTCCAAAACAAATAAAGTATTCATTGTAAGAGGCAAGTAATCTTTAATAGGCTACTACTGTATTTACTTCATAATTTAAAAAAAAAAGGAGAGAGCAATAATATTCTTCTTACCTGCATCTTGTATATACTGAAACAGGCCTGTTCTCAGATCATCTGAGGTATGCTCAGTTTTTGAGGCCTGATTCCTTCCCATAGAAAAACAAGTGGGGTGTGTACATTCAGATATCAATGTCTCTACACTGCCCTTTTTAGTGAGGTACTGCCACAGAAGCTCCTGGAGAAGAACTAAACAGTTCAAATGCTCTTGACCCCAGAAAACCTTTAAAAAAAAAGAAAAAAAGAAAAAGAAAGAGAAAAGACAAAACAATTACATAAAAATATTTAGTCATTTTTGAAGGAAAAAAACTCCCCAAAACAACAGGAACTTTATATGGCTTTCAGCCTGCTCTACTTACACATTAATTGCTTGCAAGTATCCTTAATATGAAAATAAAGAGCAGGAACAACAAGAAATCTCTACAAAACCATTTGGCAAATTTGTTCTTTTCATCATTCAAGGGAAAGCATTAATTCTTACCACTTACAATTGATACTGATGCTGCCTGGAAGAGCACAAAACTTAAAAGTGATACGTAAGAACTTACAGCTGAGTGCAGTATGTAATGCTAGGACTAGTCACAGGTTTTGCAGTTTAAGATATGACAAAAAAACCTTAAAGATGCAAAGTTTAAACTGTTCGAAGAGCATGCTGCTCCAAAAGTGGAATTCTGGAATGCATTAAAAACTGAGTAAGTGACATAGCAAAGATGATGACTAGAAGGACATAYGAAAGATCATCTCAAGCACAAATATTGAGTATACACAGCATATGAATTGGATGTGCTGTAAGTTCTCAGAGTGAAGTTTAAAAGTTTAAAGTTTTTTTAAGTTTAAAACAGAAATTTAGAAAAATATCCAAGAAAAACTGGCATTCAAAGTCCAGAAGATTCATACACTTTATAGCAAAATAAAAGGCATGTAGATGTTCCTCTCCCCCAGCTTTGACAAGCAGCGCTGCTTTTCTCAAATCAAACTCCTGTTTGAGAGAATCACGTTAACGGGGACAAGTCCTTTAGTCTTTATGTGCAGAAGTGGACCCAGAAGCAACAGGGAAGACAAGGAAGCAACTAGCAATTAATAAAGAAATAAGACTTAGAGCCAGTGTGGGACGAAATCAAAATCACCAGACAGTAACTTAAAAGTCCATGGTAAGGGTAGGAGTAAAGTAAACAAGTCAGGTGTGCACATAAAGAGTAGTCAAATTTTTTCACTGGGGAATACCAATTTTCAAATATGAAAAAAAAATCAGAAGATGCCTAAAGGGAGTGTAGTACAGCTGTCAAGAAGGAAGCTTTTCCTTCCCCTGCATCTGCATCTAAGCCCATGGAATAAACCAAGACCCTCTTGAAACACAGCTACAGCCAGTCCTGAGCTAAAAAGTCCCAGGCTACCCAGGTCATCTCCCTAACTCAGTGCATCTCTACTGCAGTTTCTAGAGTACCTCTGGGCCCAGGGCCCCACACTTGGTCTAGCACCACCTCAAAGGAGCTCTGTGTCACCTAAGCTGATCCCAGAGGCCTCAGTCTCCCATTGATGGAGGAGGGAGGAATGCTTTTTTCCCCTCACTTTTATTCATTTTATTTTTAGGCAGCTGGAACTCCAGAACACGGAACTCCTACTACAATATTCACAGATGAGGCACCAATTTCACATAAGCTCTCTAGGCTCTGCTGCAATACAAATTAACAGTGGTAGAAGATGAGGTCATGTTTAGAGCTGGTAAAATCATTAGCCGTAAATAAATTAATTTGAAACAGAATTGCTAATGCTTTTGTCAGCATTCTCAAATCTATTCTGCCAGACCAAATACTTAATTGTTTTCTGCAAAAGCTAATTATCCCAGTGTATACTCTAATAATAAATGGATTTCTCAGATTTATAGATATTTTTCTGGTCCTTGTCAAAACCACAAAATTTTGGAAAAAACCCCACAACTTTTTATTATTAACAACATGTAGAGGTAGTCAGCCAAGTACCTGTGAATAACAAATAAAAAAGAAGCAGAGAAACAAACTGACTTTATTTATTCATTAAGATATAATTTTAAAAAATTTGTATTATTCAATTAGCCCTATTCCCAGTGCTGTGGTTTTAAGAACTTTTAATGCTGATTCTGGGAAAAGACCTAATGACATGACTAAATGTCAAAATTTCCTTTTTGTGTTTTATATGCTTCATTTATATATTTATTTTAAAACATTTGGTGTGTATAGATACTACAACAAAAATAACTAAAACAAGACATATCTTAAAGCCCACTTGTTTAAGCCCCACAGAATCTATTTTTCATTTCAAGAACTCCCATGCTTCTTGGACTGGTGTCAAGTTGTGGGCACTTCCAAAAAGGAGAGGATAGCATGGAAAACTGAGTATTAATTGCTACAAACAACAGTTTATAATTGCTCCCCTGAGAAATTGGTGTAAGTTTAATAAGAAAGGATATGTATTTCTTAAAGCTACCCCTAGGCATTACAGACACATATCTCATGGACAGACAAACACACATACATCAGAGCAGGGTCTTAGATATTAAGTGTTAGTAATTTGATCCAGTAGTTTTAAGGGAACACACACATATAGCTACAATACAAGGCTTAAGCAGCATTTAAAAAAAACCCAAAACACTGTACACAATTTTTCAATCAACAGTTTTACAGGAAAGAATAGATACTTATTTTAAAAGGTAAAATAAAAACCACCCAAAACAAACAAGCAAAAAAACCCAACCCAATGAACTGTCGTAGGCTGCAAAGCTTTACAGGCTTTCATGCAATTTACTTATGAAATCTCAATCATCCAAAGCCAGTCCAGCTCAATAGCAGAACCATAAGCATCCTACACGGACCTGCAGCAGTCCTCCTCTCAAATCGATGTATATTTTTGGAATAGATTGCTCTGGGCCAGGATCACCACTGTGTTTACACCACTTGGCTTCCACATTAACAGAGCAGCAAAAAGGGCCCATCAGACATCTGGCTCTTTCTTTGAGACTTGTTTTAAGTAGGAAATCTTTTATGTCAAGGACAAAAGATGATCCATGGATTCCTAAAAAGAGAGAGAGACAATTAATCTCGCTGGTAGTTATTCTCCCAACATTTATGTGCTTATTTCCTGACTCCACTTGTACCATGAGCCTGGGAATCTCTGCTCGCAAGCAATTACTCACACAAGTAGTCCCACTGACTTTCATGGAAATACTTGTGTGGACAATAGCTCTCCTCTCCAAGCAAGAGCATCACAGTTGGGCCACAAGACTTGTGATTTTTTTTTTTTTTTAGCTTGGTCTTCCGACACTATTGAGCACGCTTTATACAGTGTTGCAGTTATGCAGCAGGTATGTCTCATGCACATTCCTTACAAAGAACTATTTGCCAAAACATTATGACTTTTTACATGTGTGAGTATTTTAAGGTTTATGAGAAGAGACATTTTTCATTAAACTATGAAATTTTTTTCAAAAGAGTATATTAAGAACAMGAACAGCTGCTTCACTTGATTATATTTTAAACTGATAGGAAATAGCTATTTTGAACGATTCTCTCTGCTTTTGTTCAGGTTAGTTATTATAAAATATTGCCTTGCTAGACTTTGGGGTGCTTAGCAGGAGAATAAGGGTAATGTTTGAATTCAAATAATTCAAAACAATTACTGTAACTCAAAATATATAACATGTGTTTACCTGAAAAACAGTTTAATCCAAACTTTTCACATCATAACCATTCACACTTTACATAGCTTTATAAAACATAAAAATAATAATGGCAGGCTAGATTTATGACAGAACTTATGTACTCTCATTAAAGACACGAACATTTTTAGGAAAGAAACACTATCTAGAAATGTCACATCTCTTGTGAATTTAACTTACTGCAAATCACTGTTTAATAAAACAAACCATACTTAGTATCTCTGTATTTCTTCTGTATATTTACATGAAAAGTACTACATCTGAGGTTGGGTTAACTTTTTTCTCTTCTGGTGCTCGTACTTGGACTCAACACTTTGAATATTGAATGTCGCCATACTTTATAATGCCCACAGCTTATTTTTCTAATGAAACTGGATATTTACCAAAGGCAAAAGATTAAAAAACACCTAAGGCTTACATACAGATGTTTCAAGGTACAGTTCCATTTTATATTTTCATACCTTTGCTGGTAGAAAAATCCCACAAAAATACAACTCACTGTTTTGAATACATGCAGTAGAACTTCTCCTATGAATCTCTTTTAGAATCCAGAAAGAAGTCTGTCTGCATCCTGGGAGTTATGATTTCATAATACCGAAAAATATTTTATACAATGGAAGGAAATATAGTGGATTTTTTTTTTTTTTTAATCCAGCATCCACTAGGAAGGTGGTCCAACAGTCCCCATAGCAATAATGGCATTGAATTGTATTCAACCCGAGTAGGAACCACAAACAAGAAGAAACTCTCCCTTGAGCAGTTTGCAGTTTAGTAAGAACGATCAAGGGCTCAAGTGAACCTTTGTCCCAGGCCAATCAACAGGACTGTTGTCACCGATTGGGAAAGGGGTTTTAGCTCTGGATTATTTAGGCTGGCTTCTGAACCCCTGGGTCTGGTCTCATGTGTAACAGGTTTATACGACAGAAACTGTTCAGGTTTTTTTGACACTGAACTTCAGTGATAATCAAGAAAACTAACATCAACACACCCTGACACCTCTCCTTTTGATACTGGTTCAGACTTGATTCTGTAAACTGTGGAATGAAGCAGCTTCACATACAGTCTTAACCCAAGAAAAAGAGGTATTTTTATGGGAAGGGCTCACCCTCACCCTGCTACGCTCAGTCTAGTTATTTTAAGAGGCACTACAATATTTGGAAATTAAATTTATTTTATACTCTACACGGAACTTTGATTTTAAAGAGAAGAAATTCTCAGTAACTATTGCACAATTCTGCAATATACAGAAATGTTCTATAGTTTTATTGGAATATGTGCCAAGTTGCAGAAATAACAAAAGGGAAAAAGGAATGCCAGAATACAAGTGGTTTTATTTATGTTTTCTTTCACTGGGATTACACTTGGAAGGATTATGCTTTGCAGTCTTTTTCTGTTGTCATCTCAGCTCCACAAAGTACAAAGAAAACACAATATCCAACGGCTTGGAACTGAGCATTCAGCACATAATACTGCTGGTTCAAAATCAGCAGTGCCTCTCTCAAATGCTACATAAACAATGAGAAATGAAGACACAATTAAGAATAAGGAAGTGTTGGTAAATTTTAAATAAATGAAATATTACAAGACACATCCAAGGATTGTGTCCTACAAATACCAGGAAAAGCTCAGGGACTCAATGAGAGATTTTTCTTTTTCTTGCTGCGACCCATATTGCTCTTGTATAGGCAAGACTCACACCCTTGTCCTTCATAGCAGTTGTATCTCCATCCCCTTTTGGGGATTAAGTGACTCTTACTATAAAAAGCACTGTGCTCTTAATAAAAAAAAAAATGCAGAGAGCATTCAGACAAACTTGCACAAAGTGATGTCTTGAGGAATCTTAAAGAAAACAAATGAAGAACAACAAGTAAGCACAAACCCTAAAAAGCAATAGTAAATAAAGAGATCTCTGGGCCTGAGGGAAGCTTCAAAGGGGTACATTACTATGGAAATCCTAAAAGGATGACATTAGAAAAGAAATAATCTCACATCTTAAGGGAAAGGAGTGAAGAAATACCAGTATGCACTAGAAGGGAGCTTATTTTAAGATTGCTAAATGCCATACTAACATTCAAAGTCTATGCTCAGTTAGTGAAGTTGCTTTCCTATGACTAAAGCAATCATCTCAGAAAGGTAAAGATGCAAAATAATTCTCCTCTGTTTTTTTCCCTCCCACACACTATTTTCAGTCAGTCCTTTCATGCATCTCACAAACTTCTATTGTAGAATTCAAACTTCAGTTTAAACAGATTAAATCAAAGTCTCCATTTGAAGTGAGCTTGAGATGGCACCACACAGAAGTAATATATCTTCATAAACGATTGTTGTGATATGTAGAAGTTAACTTGTTCTGTTTGGATTATTGGTCATGAACACCAACACACTTTCAGTACATGCAATAATTTACTTCTAGGAACAAATAGTTTCATGACTTTTAAAATACTCCTCCAAGAGACTAATAAATATGAAGCACTTGCTTTGGACAGTGTTTAAAAAATGCTGCCAGCCCTCCATTGTCAGACTCCACCCAGACCCACAATAGCACCGCAATATGCTGCCATGCTAACTGAGCAAAATACAACTTACACCAGCCTTCTGCATACCATTGGAAGGATTACCTTTATGATGACATATGCTCAAAAGGAATATCCAGGTATTTTTATACGGTTGGAAATAATGTAGGAGGGTTTGAAAAAAAGCTAGCACTTGCTTGGTAATGTCAAGAAATTAACTTGCTCAGAAATTAAAGATGGAGATCATTACAACAGAATAGTGAAGAAAATTTACTAAAAGACAACATTTGCTTTGGTATTCTAACATCTTTTTTTAGTCAGTAGAGACTTGATTTATGCTAACATTTACAAAGACATCTCATAGAATCTGAGTACCCTAATATAGTTATAAATATAGTTATATTAGGGTTTATATATAGCTATAATATAGTTATATTAGCATTACCAATAATAGGAGGCTCCATGTTTGTTAAACTGCCCTGTGTGCATAAATCCATTTGTGTGTATAGAAAAAAAAGAGCTGGCCCATTTTAATAGATGCAGCAAATACATTAAAACAACCCTTGCCTTACAGTAACAATCACTTAGTGTTTAGGCAAAACAGGTGTTAAGAAAGAGTTCTGTTATTTTTCCTAGTTCACAGACAAAGGGAGAGACAATATTTTGACATTAACTATGGACTTTCTGTTTTCAAAAACATATTTTAAAATACTGATATTTGAATCAACTCCAAATGAAACAAGTAGAAAGGTAGCAGGAGGTTTTTTCCTTCTATTATGCTCTGTGCATTTGCTCTTCCTTAGATAGCTGCAAATCCTGTTTGGTTCACTGCACCGTCACCTAACACAACACAGAGCACGATTTTAATTGGCAAACTTCTATACGGGAAAAGAGTTTTAAGAAAATGGAAACACATGTATTATAATAAATATAGCAAATGGCACCGGACTATAGTCGAGCTATCTTTTGAAAAGCCTCTTGGAAGCTAGTAGCTTTGCTACAAACTGTAGTGCTAGGAAGAAAATTGCTTTTCTGAGTTTGGGGCACCTCAGAAGCAAGACTGTGTCCCAGAGCACAGAGCCTGCCATGCTGGTTTGGACTGGGCAAGACGCACATGAGCGATGTGGTCTGCACCGACCGCAGCAGCTGGCAGACTGCATTCCCACCCAAAGGATCACAGTGCACTCTGAAGGAAGAAGTCCAGGCTCTCCCATGGGCCCTCCATGCCTGGGCGGCAGAGATACAATCTGGCTGCTGAAGGTTAATTAGCGAGTGGTTTTCCTTACTACCTTCTGCTTTGATGTCATACATTACTAAGGTGATAATCTGTGATACTTCCTTCTGAGCATTCACTCTTCATATTTGCAACTTCAGTAGCTAGTTTAAAGTTGCCAAAGATACTAAACCAGCTTTGAATACATAATATGTTATTATATCTAATATATTGATACAATTATCTACATGATTTTTTTCCTCTTAAGAAAACTTCAGATACATCATGTAATGAGCACTTCTACTACAGTTACACTGCTCTCTTGACAGGTATCCTCTACGAAGCAGCTTCTGATAAGAAAGGGTAACAAAGCTATGAAAATAATTACAGGGGAAATACTGCAGTTAATTTAAGAGTCAGCCAATTTATTCAAGTCTGGAAACAGCAGTAGCAAACAAACGGTGAGACATAGTAAAGGACAATTTTCTAGGAGAGATTTAGTTAACAATCCACTGACCGCACTGGATTTCTCATTAGTGTCGAGTTGAATCTTATGATAGTTCATTCTCCCCACAAGAACAATATTTACACATTACCAATTAACTATTCTTTAGTGAAAGAGAGTTTTTCAGCATTACATGGGGACACATGTGGGCTCTGTAAAAACATGAGATGTGTAACACACGGTAAACAGAAAGTAATGATCTTAAACAGGCCAAACCCTTGAATTCGTCACTAATAAATGTCCCCATGCATTCAGCAGTCCTGGCTGCTGGGAGCCTGTTTTCTTCAAATACTTCAAACACTAAAATCCAGGAACATTTATTATTTTAATCCATTACAGGCAGTGCTTGATTTAACTTTATTGGTTGTGGTGGTGGTATTGGTTATAGTGGGGGTAAAGCTATGTTCTTTTACACATCATTTCAAAAGGGCTTAATTATATTTTATAGCTCAGGCCAGGAATCCTGCTTGTTTTGTGTCTAACAAGGTTCAAATGGAGTTCAGGTCAGTGATGAATCAGAAGAGAAGTCAAAGATGGTTATCTATATGAAATGAGCTCATCTCCCTTAAAGAATAACTGGGCAGGTACATCATGTTCATTACACTACTGCATACTAAATAGCTGCAAAATCTCATTTCACTTGTCTATTTGGTAATTTTGGATTTTGTGATGCCTGATCAGAGAGGGCATATTAAAGTTAAGATCTAAAGGGATTTTCATTTTTGGTCAAGGCTGTCTTTGGTATACAACAATGTAGAATATATTTGTAAAGCTCTATATTGCCCTATCTTACTCTAATTAAGTGGAGAAAAATGCATAATGGAAACCAACAAAAATAGTGCCCATTTTGCATCCGTGAGTCCAGCTTTCAAAACTGACTGAGTGCTATACTGACATGAGTAATACTTGGTTCTTGCATCATAAACATTCTATTTTTAGATATCAGCAGTTTTCAGAAAAGTGACTAAACATTCTTACTCCAGCTTTACAGATTGACATAGAGAGGTTCTTCAATTTAAAAAAAATCTATGTATTTTCACATCTTAATTTTAGGTGGTTGGTTGAAAACTTTGGTTTATTTTCAGGAGACAGCTGGTACCTACAACCGTCTTACAAAGTTGTACATACTTAGCACTACTAAAAAAATCAGACATTGAATGGCTGCACAGTAAATGAAGCATTACAAAATAGTGGATGCCACTCAAAATGTAGCCCTATATAATTGCCACAAGGTTGAATTAGAATTACAGCTTTGGTGTCTTGCTCCTCTGCTCTACGCTTGATTCACTGGATTTCAACTGCTTTAATAAACTAAATAGTCCATGAACTAGAAGGTAACTTTTCTTTATAAATAAACCATCCTGAAGATAGTGCCTGGCAGCACCCGAGCTGTTTGAGCCTCTATAACCCAGTGAATTATGCTTGTGGAAGTCCAAGGCTTGACAGATGCACCCAGGCCACACAAACTGAACAGGTTTCCCTGCACTCTTGGGATGTGGTTCCCCAGGATTAAGGCCAGTCCAGGTCCAGGCTCCTATGTTCCAATCGTCTCCTCCCTTCAATCCTTCCTCCCCCTCCCTCCTTTATATACTTCTCTGAATTCTCTTTTGTGCCAGCATGGTCATTAACATGTACCTGTCCAGTGAGCCAGCTGAAGGAGATGATCCTGCTGGAAACTTTTCTTTCCTGTTGGGGTAGTTTTCAGACAGATCAGTGCCCTGACTCAACTCATTGAACAGCTGCCCAAGTAACAGAGCTAGCACAAGGCAGAGTGTGGAAATGTGCAGCCACAGTAACCTAAACTTCCTATGGAATTGCACCTTTTGTTTGGGCACCAGGCTGGTGATCTCTCTTGTCATAGAAAAAGAAGAAACGTGTTGCCAGTATGCCAACAATTTAAACAACTTAAGGAACTGGTCCTTAAGACCAGGCAATAATGCCTAATCTCTGTGTTCTGTACCTCACACTGCAAAACGTAGATTGAACTGGAGGAATTGCACAGAAAGCATAAAATGTACAAAGAAAACATTCAGCTTTCATTCTGTATTTCCTCATGAATGTAAATATTCTATAGAATTGACTACCATGAAAATGCTGTATCACCTACTACTGCCACCTATAGCACTGGGATCCACATAACAAAAGAAATTCCAGTCTCAAAAAAATATGCAATTACTTCCACAATAAAAGCTGAAGAGATTACAAAACCAACTGTATTTGTTCTGAAATGAATTTCATTTGGAGCCTACTTTTTAAAGTCAAGTTATTTAAACTGTAAATGCAGTTCTACAAAATTAGTGCACACTGTCTTGAATCAACAACCTACAACTAACTTTTTTTTTTCTTTTTTCTTTTTTTCCCCCCAAGTTAACGTGCTAGTTCATCAGTAGCAATTCTGAACCCTGTTACAAAGTACCAGTAGGGAATCTGACCAGGATTAATAGTGGTACTCAGTCTTGGGATTAGGTGGTGTCTTGTTTCATGGATTTTAGGCCATCTGTTCTTCCCTCCTACATTATACTCCTGCAGAACTATAAACGCACCTCCACCTCAGGGACTATAGAAAGGAATTAGAATTCTTCTGCTTTTCATTATCACAAGATTCAGTAACTCATTTCATTGTCAGGATAATCCCCTTTTACTCTTTCTTTTGCGCTTGCAGGGTATGCCAAAATGACAAATAAAATCCCAGATGTTAGAGACCTGATGAGGTCTCCACCTTTTCTTGAGTGTTGGGTTTAAGCTACTTGGGACATGGTGTCAAATCTGACAGGACCCTGATGCCCACACCCAATATTCATTAAGGTTTGTTAGTGATTTGTATAGCTGTCTACAAGCTGCACTTCCACCTCAATCCTCAGTGGCCATTTAAATACTTAGTTTGTCCTCTGGCTTTTACTGACAAAGAATTAATTTCCTATTGTTCAAGTGTTGGAAAGAGTTTATATTTCTTTCTAAAAGTAACAAAGGTCTTCTGGGTGTTGTAAATGGCTTGTTACTGCTGCATATTATTTTAGGTAGTCATATCTAATTTAATGTTTTATTTCCCCATGGGCTAACTTGCATATCTGCAGCGTCCAAAGGCTATGACAACGCCTTAGCAGAGTTTTCTGGAGAGAGTCAGTTAACTCCAAAACGAAGTTTGGTCTTTGCTCTACACCAATTAATAGCTGCATTTAATTTCTAATATTTCTGTAAAGTATCTTAAGTATGTAATTTCTTTCAGGTTTAGTAAAAATATTTGCGATTATCATATGCTCAACTAGTGTTTATTTTTTTCCCTTGTTTATATGCTAAAGTAATCATCTCTGCATACGGGATGAAGGGCTGGGGAATTCTGTCTATGATCTTTGGAATATTTTATGTCCGTAACTCTCTCAGTTCAGACACTGAACAGCAAGACTTCCCTCCTGTGTCCAGCCAGAGCAAAATAAGGCTCCACCGAGAGGCTACAGGCTTCTTGCTGTCTTTCACTCTGGGGAGAGTACAGTCAGCAACTTCTCTCATTTATCTGCTCTTTTGGCAGGTACGTAGTGCTAATTTCAACACCAAACCTAAATTAACTGAAAGCCATATGTTTAGAATTGCATTCTATTTCCTAGTATTTATTGTTAAAAATTATTTCAACTTTAATGGCATGTCACTGTTCTGGAGTGAGCTACATACCTCAAGTGTGATACCAAGCAATCTCAAATCGGACTGGGTACGTGGCACTTGAGAGCTCTAGCCACTTTGTAGAAGATGCCACATACTTCAGAGGACAAAAATCACTGAACCAGATCTAATGACAGTTCTTGAACTTTGGGTTTTCATCAACAGTACAAATAAGCTGCCAAAAATGAGCTAAATGTTTGTTATTTGCTTGTCTGAAATGGGTACAAGTTTTAACTTGTAACTCTAAGCCAGAAAATATAAAATGACTACAGATAAATATTTTATTTAACATCAGTATGACTTAAACTCCTGCCCTTAAGGGTATCAGAAAAACTATACTGGTAGCCTCTTCTAAAGTAAAATTAATAATATCTTTTTTTGGAAAAGGGATTTTGTTTTGGTTTGTTTTTTGCCAATACACTGCATCACATTCTACAATAGTATTACTTTACTAAAACCGAAATACTTGGGATTTCACCAGAAGTACAGAGGAGAACATAAATATTCTATCAGAAATAGTAACCATGTTGTTATAAGCAACTTGTATTAAAACATGAAAAATGTCCAAAAAATGAAGTCCCTTGACATACTAAAGGTTTGGGGTTGTATAACAGTGCAGCAGGATACGTAGAAATGGAGGTGTTCTAATTTGATCCAACTGCAATGTGAGTGTTCAACACTTACAATTTATTTTGTTAGAAGTGAAATAATTCAACTAATTAGCCCCTCTGTTTTCAGAAGCTACATCTTTTTACTTTCATAAGAAATTAAGAAGAAAAACTAAAACAATTAGCTTCCATGATTAAATCAGGAAAGTCTAGAGGGAAAACTGATAATTAAAAAAAAAGTTATATGGCAAGCTTCTTTCTTAATTTCAGCTAAAAAAATCAAAGCATTACACAAGGTCACGCACTTTTGTTTTCCCCCTATAAGGGAGGAAAAATGCTGACAATACATTCTTGTGAGGTTTTTTTGCTAAATAATTCCTAGCAAATACGATTCCTTACAAACCAACTTCATCTCCTACATTAAAACTCATCTGGAAAAGGGGTCGTTTACACTGTTTATAAAACACTGCCACATAAAATGTGTAAAAAAACCATATTTCACTAAAAATAGCTTGCGTAAGTAAGGGATTAGAGTAGTTTCTACTGCTATAATTGTTCCTTTGTAGTTTTTTCCATGATGTTTTTGAACAGTGTTTTTAACTATGTTTATTAAAGTCAGCACATCAAAAAGGATCAAAGAGAAAGCTAGTGAGAACTAAAGAAACCCCAAGCGTATTGTGTTGTCTCACTGGGGAGTTATGCAGATTCAAGTAAACAAGTGCAAATTGTTGAGGTTTTAATGAAAATTTTCTACAATTATTGTATCTGAAGTCATTCTATATAATAACATCTGTACAGCAGATGGCCATACTGTACAAAAGGCAAGCAATGCTCCTTTTTCTTCCTCTGTTTTAACAGTACATCTGAGATGACTACTTTTGTCATTGTGCTTAGTTTGGTTCAGCAAATAATTCGTAAAATGCAGCTGCTGCAGATGGTCACAATAGTTATTTGACTGTAAAATCAAAGACACAGTGAAGTATTTGCGTATTAGTTTCATTCTATAAAAAAAATCTGACATTAACCCTGTTCAGCTCAAAAGGTATATCTATACAACCTTTTGTAAAAAGAAAAGTAGTGAAGAACTGACATATTTAAATACTCCTTGCTCGCAAGACACAGCTACTACACTTTTTTTTAATTGAGTTAGCTTGCATAATTTCTTTGCAAAAATAAAACAAATCTAGTTAGTAGTCTAGTTAGTAACTGTGGTATTCTTCTAAAGTATTTTTAACACAAGATTATAATACCATTTCCCTCACACTGAGTAATTTATCTTCTTTCCTGAAGTTATAACTTCCACTTCGGTTTCTATCAGCACTTTAATTTCAAATTAATAATTTTAAATAAAAATCCAAACAATTTATTAAAAGAATTTTTGACAGTTTCAATCAGTTCTGTGGAAGTGTGTCTTTCACACTTCTTGAAACTTAAAACAATTTATTGCACTGTCACAATAGCATGCATAACCTCACGCACATGTATTTTTCTTTTTATAAAGTAAAGATAAGGCAACTTTAACCAGAAAAAAATGTGAAAAGCGTCTGTTGATGTCTATTATTGTCTGGTTATGAAAGTTCTTCATATAGAATATGAATTAGATTCAGCATCAGTGTTGCTTTACTTAACAATGCTTGCCAGACTACAAACATACTGAAGATTCATGTATAGCTTGTGACATGAAAAATAAAGATTGGCTTCCTCAGACTGCCAGAAGAATTAAGAAACGGAACTTTGTAGTAGAATGTTTCTGAGGCTTAAAGTGCAAGGCAAGGTACGTCCTCCTTCTGGGAGGATGAAAAACTCCAGGGTAAGTGATATACACTGCTAAGTTTGCCAAATTGCTTTATAGTACAGTGACGGAACGGGCTCGACTTTGATATATCGAAGCTTGCTGCGGACACTGTAATGTACCATGGAACAGATGATGTATAAATGATAGAGGGGAAGTGATGGAAGGAAAGAGGATTATTACACAGAAAGAAAACTAGAACTATTTAAAGGACATTAGAAAGGCCTTTTACTCAGTTGCAGTGCCTTCTGTGCTAGGGTTGCGATCCGATTGGAAAAGCGTGGGAACGCAGGCACTGTTCCTGCCTGTACTGCTGTTTATTTATGGATAAATCAAGAGTTTCAGGCTCCAGCACTTTCACAGGCTTTCATGTCCTATGAACCTCAAATTTTTCATTTTTAACTTTTAAAACAATAAAGAAGCACTGAAACTTGCTGGCCTGAGGAGAAATATTTCTGATGAAAAAGAAATAAATCACCACCTCACTTGGCCTACAACTTGTTCCTCTCAGCTACAGACCATTTTACCTCCCAAGCTACTCTGCCAGCTACCTACATCTGGCTCATCTCCACATCATGTAAATGTACCATCTTATTAATTTTATTAAAAGACTAATAAAACAATTTACAAAAACACTCAAAATGTCTTCATTTTAAATGAGTCTCTGGTATCCTGTTAATTGTACCCAAGGTGTAAAGTTTCCTTGCAGTTCTGCAGTAATGAGGCTGGAGCGCCTGTTTTCCCCGGGTGACTCTCAGCTGCGCAGAGGAAGCATGTAAAAATTTAAAACTTCATAAGCCTGGAGGAGAATAATGGTATGACCCAATATTTACATAGTAGCATATGTCAGGGCTCTGAACAATTATTTTTGTATTTTTTTTAAACAGAAATACAGAGTCCTAACAAGAAAATGTAGTTATAGAGTGAAAACTGTCAAAATTTTGCCCTTTGAAGTATGTGCTGTGTTATCAGAATACCAGAATAGTGGTTCTTGTAACCACTATTCCAGCCAGAATTCCGTCAATAAATTAGTAATTACAAGCTAGGGGATATTAACTACAAAATTAAGCACTCTTGGGTGCTGCCTCATTGAAAGGAAAACTCAGGTAATGGAGTCTATCAGGGACTTGCTATTTTCTGTTGTGGATTTATGATGTTAGCTAGGAGTCCCCCTCAATGCCCCACACTTTAAAATGGTTACTAGACCACCACTTGAACGAATCAGTAGCACTTCCAACTTTCAAAAACTCTTACCTGCAGTTTTATGTCCACTTTTAATATTCAGGCTCCCACTGAGGTTTGATAAAGAGACTAACAAACAAGGTTTACTGGGATGTGGGATGGTTTCCATCGAAACAACCATTTGAACAGTGTGAATGGAAATTTTCTGGAAGCAGGAAAGGGCTCGCCACAACTTTTCTTGTACTGAAGCCTTTTGCGCAGCGTTGGTGCGCGCTGCAGGTAGCAAATCCTTTGTACTGGGGTGTTTGGTTATCGAAGTGACATCCTCATCTGGAATAACGCCAGCTGACAAAGCAGCCTCCTTCCTGGGCTCATCATCATCTGTGGTTATGATTTTCTTCAAAAACTGGTTTATTTGATCAAGTCTGACAAAACTGAGATTTGCTTTCAAAGGTTTTGATATGTCCACATTTATGTCAGCTGTAAGAGAGAGTTGAAGAAAGAAATATGAGAAACTATAGTGCAATTATTCAAGCAATGTAAAAATATTAGGCATTTAGTGGAGATAACATTATTTCTACCATGTTTCATTAAAAGGACTGAATCAATGGTAAAACATAATGAAACAACATTTTTAGCAATAAATCTGAATTAAAACATCATGAAAAGCACTATAAGCAATCTTCACTATATACAGTTTTAAAGGAAGAAACATGTCACAATGTCGATCTTATTTCCTTGTTTTTTTTCCCAGGGATCACCAGAGCTATCTGAAAGACACACACTTTATTCAAGTATGTAGGAGGGTAAATACATTAGTCCTTTTGTGTCAGAATGAAAATATACTTCACATTCTCTTGAGTTTTACATCCAGTAGAACTATTTGACTAAACTCCAAAGCCAACAGCGAACATTTTCAACACATTTAAATGAGTGAATAACGTGTATATTCTGTTGTTTCCTACACAGCTAATATGCAGTATTCTTCAATGCATTTTCAAGATGAAATGTGAAATAAAAAGCAAATATAAAAACTGAGGTATGTTTAGATTTCTTTGTTTTCCAGGGAGATTGGAATAACCTAATATTTTTAAAATGTTCTTCGTCTCCTTAAGTAAAGGATTTTGGTACTTCCCAGACTGCTAAAAGTCTCACAGAATTTTTAGAAATCACAACTAATATGAACAACATTGACAATAGTGATACTTTAGTAGCTGAGATGTTGCAATTACCAAGATTATTCCACAGATGGGAAGCAGGATTTTATGATGGTTGAAACTTATTTCTGTGCTGCTATCTGCCTTTTTATCAGTACACTACACTTCATTACAGAAATCCAGCTTTAACTTAGTTTTTAAAATTTTTCATTTCAAATTCAGCTTTCACCCAGTAATGAGACAGCTACCCTGGGCAGGGGGAAAAGTTTGCTTTTCACTTTGCTGTTTGATTCCCACCACCCCACCCCCAAGAACCAAAAATGATTCAAATTCTGTGCATATACCTAAACTAGATTAAATGTTCAGAGAAAACAGCACTACTTAGTTTCAAGTTTCATTATAAATATATATAGGAAACACTGTTTGTTGAAGGTTTTACACAGATTAATGAGTATTTCACCAAAATTAGGACCTAGTTTCAAGTTGTCCAGGATCACGTTCTACTCTCAATGCTGATGAAAACTGATGAGCTCGATTCTCCCATTCTTTAGGTAAATTACAAGGCTGTAAAGGGCTGCAGGAGCAGAGCTTTGGAGCTGCTCGTAAGCATAGGTTTATACTGACTTCAGAGAGTCCCAGGCACATGACAAAGCACTCATCTGACCCCCCAAAATATCTGGGGGTTCTAAATTTCACTTAGATGCTTTGGTATCTGAATAGATAAGTCTCTGAATTATAAACCAGCACTTTTTCTACAAAGATAAGAGAAACTTATTAATGGCCATGTAAGATTTGTTATAGCTGAATTAAAAAACCCAAAACGATCTTAGAAAAAAGGCTGTAGTACTCCACAAACCACAGCTAACTGAAATTTAAGACTGAAAAACTATTTTAATTATAACTTACAATTTTAATTAATGGTTTTTCCGAAAATGCTTTCTCTTGTGCTAAAGCCTTCCACACTGAACTAGAAACTGTGGCAAAACACTAGCTAACATGTGGGCCTAGTAGAAAGGCAAGTATCAAAGCTATGAAGCTGGACATTAGAAGAGAGCAAGATTTTTAGGCATCCAAAACCACACATGATCAACTTGGAAGATTTTTCAAAATACTTACGTCCCAATATTTTTAATTAAAACCAAGGGAAGAAGAATGTCATAGAACTTTTGAAAATCTCTCCACCCTTTTTCGCACTAAAGAATACCCCAAGACTCGCCTGCCTTTTTGCACACATCATTGGTCCTCTCCTCCCTTTGAATGGAGAAAGGAGTCTTACAAAGAAAGTAGAGACCCATGTGACATTATGATATTAACTTACTTATGATACTCAAATGGAAAGGAGTGTTATTCTAATGAAATACTAAAAAAAAAAAAACCCAAACAAACAAATGAGCAGCATTTTTGAAATGACCCAAGTTTGAAATCCAACTCACACTCGGATTTGGGTTTCTGAACCATTTTGACACTTTCAAAACAAGTCCCTTATCGACTTAATTTTCTCCATTAGTGATGTAGTAATAAAGGAGTAAAATAGAATAGATATTCTTGTCTTTGCTACATAATTAAGTTTGTAAGTTAGTAAATGAGGAAAGGACCCTTATTGCTTGGTGTGACAGCTTTCACATCTAACTGCTTTGCCAGAGGCACATTTTATTGCCAACACTTTCCTATGGTAGTATAGCCCAGAAGAGGAAAAAACAACAAAAACCCCTACAACCCAAAAACTGCTTAGACATAAGTTGATAGAACAGGTGTCAAGCTAAAGCCAGAGAGCAAACCGATTGAGAAAGATTTAAAAGGAGATGAATATGAGAGCAATAGTTCTCTCTTGGGCTTCCTAAGGCCAGGGCAGAGAAGACATAGGGCGCTGGTGAAGCTCAGCGGTGGAACATGCATGGCACCTGTGGTCCTGGACCTGTGTTTTATCACTGCTGTTAGTCACTTGTTTTCACAAACACTGCACTCATCCAAGAGAGCAATAAAAAAATGGACACTAAGACACCAGAGAAATGCAAATGACTTCCCTGTTTTCTGTTTGGAAACTGCACATTTCACACAGAAAAATGTTGTCATGACTGATAACTTGACAAAGGTTTGTATTAAGTTATTATTATCCAGTGAACCAGCCCCAACAGAAGGTGGTGGCGGCCAAAAAGATAATTGCAGAAAATGTAACTCTGGAAGCTTCACTGCAAATATTTTGACTATCTCATAATGACACAGGTTATTTTTACATCTGGGGAAAGATTATGTAAGGAGATTCTTTGGCATTTTAAGTAAAATGTTCAAAAAATAAAAATCCAATTGAGCAATCAACATGGTTTTAGTCTTTGTACTGTTTTACACTTTATATTTAGCACTGTAAAAGAAACTTTAACATTCCTTCTAAGAAAAACATATTTAAGTGATGGACAGAAACAGTGAAAACTGGTGAAATACGAAGAGCTATTTATAGCAGTTGAAGAAGATAGATGTTCAGCAGCTTCTCCAGTTGCTCAAAATGGGCTAAAAAGAGATGTTACGATGTCAAGGGTCACCTAGATGCAGCTGGAATAAAATTTCCAGGGTGCAAAATCGAAGGGTAACAGTCTTTTTATATGATTTTAAACACCTTGGGAAGCACACCACACAACACTGTGCAGATTCTGTACTGGTAGGAAAACACAGGTTCCTATAATTCAAACAACTCTTTGAATGCTCCAAAATTACATCAGAATCAGGACGACAGGGCAAAAGGTAGCTTAAAGCCACCTTTAACTCCTCAATTACATCAGTCTCTCCTCTGCCTGCTAGTGACTGGCTACCACAATTATACCCCAATGCTTTCTTTAGATTTAAGACATAATAGCAATAACTTATTTTGCCAGGTGTTATCTATTTCCAGCAAATAAATAGTAAAGAAATTACTGTGCTTGTAAATAGATTGCGTTCAAGTGAGTTATTTCTGGTTATGTTTAAATCAGACTGAACTAGATGATATCAAAGCAGTATTTTTTTTATTACAGTGTAGCATTTGAGTGTAGAATTTGAATTGTTCTTTCTCCCTCTCAATTTCTTCACTACATCTCTTTAGATTACCCAGTAAATCCATATCTGTCAATTATTAGTTTCTAATTACCCTTCACAACTTTCTGAACAGCTACTAGGAAACAGAATGATGAAATAACTATTGAGTTAAAAGGAGATTAGATAAATATAAATAAATTACACTTATTATATGCTCCCACCACACCAGGAGATGACTTAACAGCAAAAGGAAAAGAATCACGTTGCAATAATGAAATCAGAGAGGGAATTCAGGTCCCAGAGGCGATTCTACGGAGTTTATGTTAATGTACACCTTGTGGGGGACCAAAAATCAACTGGAATAGTTTCCTGAAAACTGTTTCCAGCTATTTTCTCATTTAAAAAGTTCCAACTTCACTTGACCCATTAGTCATCATATTACTTACATTTATTATGTATTTTGAAATCTATTACAAAAAACCCAATGGATTCAATATGGCCTGTTTGAACAAAATCATAACATCTATAAAAGAAAACCTATAAGCAGCACTCTGAAATTTCTGTCTGAAACAATTTCTTTCTTTGTCATTTTATTACTTAGAGCTTCAGATAAAAAATTTCAGGGTTATGAGTATTTTACCCTTGTTCTCCATAACATTCAGATTTGTACTGTGAAGATATAATTTTATTCTGTGAACTTGGGGTAATGATATTACTCAAAAGGACTTTTTATTTGGTGGGCTAAGGATGAATAAGCAACAAAAATAACAGAGCTCCTAGCAAGTTGCTTTAGGTCAATCCCAGCTCTTACTGATGTCAGGGGGTTTATTCTAATATATGCCATAACTTAATGTACACCAGGTTACTATTTCTATGACTAATAAACTACCATAGTATACTCTTAATCTGAAAAACCAGAAAGTAAACTCATGAAAATTATTTATAAGCTTTATTTATAAGACTGGGATCTTATCACAGACTATGAGACATGTTGAACTGTGAGACAGAAAAATATGGCATTTTCCAAGAATTTGTTCACTTCTCATACCCCTCATGCAGTGGATCTTTTATTTCTCATAGCTAATACAGAAAAGGCCAGGCCTTTCTTCCTCAGGCTGGACATGGGTCTCACTCTCCCCTACCCCAAGGCAGTTGTAAAATATTAAACTTCTTAATAAATAGTACTGCTATAGAAGAAACTACTATTTGCCCTAAACTCTTAGGATAATTGAATATCCTAGTCCTAAACAGGAGAAGAGCAGACAATGGGCATGAAACATTTTACCGCCAATAATATTCTTTCTCTGGGAGCCACCTGTCCTGGTGTAAGGAGTCTAACTGAGGAAATCTGAGGAAGGTAAAGGTAATCTTGAGCCCTGTTTTGAGTCAGGGTGGCCCTTCAGTAACAGGGAAATGACTGAACTGCAAAAATTAAATTTATAAAAATAGGAGAGAGAGAGATGTAATGAAAAAACTAGCTGTACTGTTCTCAATTGTCCCTGGTCAGGCATCAAAAGAGAGACAAATTAAAAGAAATTGAAAAGCAAGAAGAATACAAACGAATTGTTTTTATCCTCTAATTCATCATTCCCAATTTGGATCAAGGGAGAAGAAGGAAGAAACTTGAGACAAGGCTTCAGAGGCCATCTGCAGTCCATCTCGTATTCTGCTTCTTTGAGACAGATGCCAATTAGTCTGGAAGAGGCTGGTAGTCACTGGCTCAGTATTTCTACCTACTGCTGTCTGTGTGCTGCAGCCCACAGAAGCAGCTCTCTAAGGCCAATATGGCAAACTACAGCCTTCAGGGAGCTTAATCAACTTGAGCCATGTGGGGTGTTCCCCAGCAGTAACAACTCCTACTTCCACGACCTAGTATGTCATTGACATTATGCGAAGGTGACACAAAGACATTAACAGCTCTAGCTAGCCAGTGCCTGGGTTTGAGATCTCAGACAAGGCTCAGTGATGTAATTCTATTATTCTTCCTAAATTGTCACAATTGAACCAAAATAAATTGTTGTAGGTCGAGAAGACCAAAGATACCATTAATAAAGGATGGAGGGTTACTGCTATTCATAGGATGTTGACTGAAAGGAAGCAACTGTGCAACTACCAAATATATTACAGAAGTGTGTCAAGGGTTGGGTGGCAAGGCCAAAAACTATAATGTGGGCATTGGGAGGCACTACCATGAAAGGAAAACCCTAGCTAAGGGAAACATTAACTCTCTCAACAGAGAGTCAGGGAAGTTGAAGCACAACACAGTGAGATGAAATGAATTGTTCCAGGTCATGGAGCAGGTTTGTGGAAAAGAAAAGAACGCATAAATATTAACTCTCTATTATCTGCTTTAGCTGCTGAATAATACACCTATATTGAGACATACATAAAGAAAGGAAAAAAAAAAGAAGAAAAAAAAAGGATTTCAGAAAATTGGGTAAATGTTTGAAGTAAGTTTTAAAAAGAATGCCAATACACTGAAAAAGATACCAAGAAAATATTTTCAAACTTATCCATGTGGCTTCAGTGTGCAGTGTTCATTTTCAGTACTGAGGCATTTAAGAAACTAAATTTCATTTAAACTAAGTGTTGTGGACATTGCTTTTAGAAAGGTACTTTGATAATTTTACACATTATTACACTGATATTACAGACAATAGATGTGTCAAAAACAAAGCAATACCTACAGGCTGGTACACCTGTTTGGAATATTTCTCTTTGCCCTCTTAATCAAATAAATATCATTTCATGGCTACAGTGTCAGTGCTTTAAAAACTTGTTTGTAAAAGAGCAAAGGGAAAAAAAACCTACTAGAAAGCTCAAAAGTTTTGCAAATGACCCAGAGTTAATTAGAAAAGTCTGCACCCTGGCTAGTTCCCCTTCTCACGTGTCAGCTCTCATTAAATCAAAAAATTCTCATTTCAAAGTTAACAAACACTATGGTTAACAAAACTGTTAAACTGGGATCAAGTGGGCACATTCCTAGGTTTATATATGATGTCATGCTAAGCAGCCCACAGCTGAACTTGCAAGTAGTATGAATGATTTTTCAATATATTAAGTATCTGATCTAATGCTAATTTTCTCTCTATAGGCTAACTGTGCTGGGAACAGGTGGCCCTGCTTTCAATTACGGAGGGCTAACATGCCAGTGTGAGGCCTGGATTAGTTCACCTTCTCACAGGGAATTTGCCTCGGTTGGGAATGGATTTATTATGGCTTCACACATGGAACAGAGCTCATGTCAGCTGAGGGCAGTGATACATCATATGATTCAAATTAACCTGCTGTGGACTGTTCCGCAGGGCTGATATTGTGTATTAAAATGACGACATTTTTAAAACAGCTTGAAAGAAACCAGGATTGCTGAAGTGCAATGGTTCCAATTTGTTCCAACTAATCTATCACCTGCTGGAGGTATTATTCTAGTGGGTTTCTGGTAGCTGCTATTTTCCAGGTTTCTCCAAACCACTGACCTTGCTAATGGATACAATTCTTGCCTTTGCAAACAGGGGGAAAAAAGCTGTAGAGAGTGCCATGGTGCAGTTTTGTTTGTTGCTTTTTATGCATAACCCTAGATCCAGTGTTGTGCCCCCCGTGGTGCCCAAACAGTGCCAGGGAGGGACTGTCAGGAAAGAGCAAGCCCCCAGGTCCTCCAGTTCTCACTTTATCTTTCAGTGGAACACAGTATTTCTTAGTTTATCTGGATAGTTTCTTCTGTAGAAATTATTTTGAAAGGCAAAGTATCAAGGACTGCAGTTAATTCACACCTTGCCTAACATCTTCCCAAGAAACTGCTGGGGGAAGAGGATTTTAGCATAAACCATCTATATTTTGTGTGCATAAGTATTTTAAGGCCATTTGTATGAAGCTGTACTTCATGAACATGTTTTGTATCATTTGCATGCTGATAGAATACATCAAAAAGACAGCTTTTACAGCTAAGAAAGCATAGTTGACTTAAAAAAAGAACCCAAAGAAAGGACTAGAGGGTAAAGAGAATAAATTTTCAGAAACAATTAAAACAAGATGGTCATATTTGTTCCTCACTTAATGAATAATATCTAATGCTGAAGCAATAAATAGTTCACTTACATGTATTAGACAAGAATTAGATGTACAATCCAGTAACAGACGGAATATAGAAGAGAGAGGGTCATGTAAACTGATGTAGATGGAATTTAAAAAATTTTAAATAATTAGTTACTGTAGAAAGAGAAAGAATAGTCCTTTAATACATTGTGGGGTTAAAGTTGAGGTCTGTTCCCACAGGCCTGATGATGAATGCTTATTTCTCCTAGGATCCTATTACCTTAAATCTGGAAGAAATATCATTTTTCTTTAGTTGCCAAAAATGTACAAAATAATCAATTCATGTGGCAAGAAGTGCATTAATGTATCCTGTTATTCTCATTTAATTAGTGGTTTCCAAGTTTAGCTACTTGCTGTAGTTTTTTGATCTCTGAGCTAATATGGACTGACAACCTGGCTTCCTGTGTGGTGAAACCATACGATTTTTCTATGGAACACTATCTACTTATCTACTTCAGCTGACAAACTATTTACAAGGAGTACCGGTTTTATCTAACACAGCAAACACTGGGAACCACTTGCAGATTTTTTCTTTTAACTGCTTGCATAGTAGTTTGCATCATAAAACATAGGCATGTTTGATTGTTATATTTGAAATTTAACCTCAGCACACCAACAACGTATTTTGCAAGAAAAATGACATTACAATTAAACCGCTGAACTTTGAACACTTAAAATYTATACAGAAAACTGTACAGTTATCCCAACGGCTACATCCAGATTTTTGTCTGCATAGGCACAGCTTTTAAAAATGTGCTGACTTTTCAGAACAGCAGATCAGCTATACCCAACAGGTAGCACCTACTAGTGCATCCAATGCGTTTTAATAATTTACTTACTGCAGTTATAAAACACATATACATAAATGAATATGAAAACACACAGTATGTCCTTAGAAAATATGCCAGTAGCAGCATTATTTGCCAAATGTTCACCAAAAAAGAGTAGGCCTTTGAGGCCTGCAACATAAGCATACTCCAGCAGTGCATTTATTTATTCAATTTATTAACTGTGATGTCTCCTGTCACAAATATCGTTTGTCTGGTGACCTTACAAGAGCTCTGAGGAGTTTTGCTGAGGTTCTTGTCCTCAATGAACAATCGCCAGCTTAGTTAGGATCTGGTGATGTAGACACTTTCTCCAGGCCTGCTGATGGCCAAGCTACCTCACCCTGGAAGAAGTTGTGGTTAGAGGACTTCTTTCCCCCCAGGAGAGTTAGTAACTTATTTTCCAGTAGCCTGCTGAGAGCTGTCAAGCTTTCATAACTCTTTGCATGTGCTGTTCTGACGCAATCACATGCGGAAAGCACCTTCCATTACTCATCCAATGAAACCTCCAGCCCCCAAGGAAGGCTTCTTGGTAAAGGTTAGTTTATTTGAAGAGGATCTCATAGTGGCAACAGCTGAGGGTAGAAAAATCTGCAAAGGAATGCAGAGCTGTTATGTTATATAACACTGGCAAAACACTTCATTAAAATTCAGAGTAATTACTGTTGAGTCATGTGTAATGATAGTTCCAATTAGCAGCAAAAAGATGATTAAAAAAAAAAGCCATTTGGCTAAGAAGAGATCCTGGAGGAAACCTCTGAAGTTTTATATGCTTTGCGAGAATAAATAGACTGAAGTTTATGATGCATTAATTTATGGGTTTTCAGTTCCCTATTTAGCCAAATACCATGGAGGGGAGAGATTTAACACCAATTCAGGATCTGACTGAATTGTTGAGAATGGGGTAGACACTTAGACTACTTGTGAATATATACTTTGCAAGCTGGTACCAACTTCCATGTTTGCTAGTTTTGTTAGAAGTCTATCCTACTGACAAGAGAGCATCAGGGAAACACCTTCAGGTGTGTAATAAATTAAATATAAAGGCTGTGCCAGGAAACTACAGTGAGAACCTTGAGAAAAGGGGAATGCACAGATGAAGGGTCTGGGAATATGGGAATCTGCCAGATGTGGGGAGAGAGGACACAAAAAAATTGGTGGGGGGGCGGGGAGTAAGGATAAAAGAAAACCAGTCTGGCAGCAGTAACCAAAAGGCCACTGACAGTAGGTGTCTCTACCCCTCTTATGCTAGTCATGATTAGAATGAAAATCTATTATTATTATCAATTAATCCTTTAGTTCAAATGGCAGTAGAACATGCAGTAGGCCTGAAGGTTCAAAGTCCTATTAATGAAGCCAAATAGGGATCAATATAACAAATCCTCTGCATTGTCAGGTGGTTTTAAAATCTTCTCTTAAAATAATGCTTTTAAGGCAGCACAGAAAACCAAAAAAGGGGCAATGATGAGGTTGTTCATGTACTTTATTCTTTCCTCAAGGCTCGTGCCTGCCTGGGTGCAAAAAATGGGATTTTTCAAGTTACTTAACCACAGTATTTATAGTCAGTGGGTAAATAGGTAAGTCTCATTCTCTGGTTGTTCAATTTGAAGTCCTGGAGTCTGATATGCTGAAGTGATTACTGCTTCACCCAAAGACAATATGAACTGTGTTTCCAACATCTAAATTTCTATATTTTTAAGTACCTTGGAAAACTAAACTGTGTGTTTTAAATTGGTAACCTTAATATAATGAGAAAACCTTTAATTTCCCTGTGCCTCAGTTGCCTTCTGTGAAATGACAAGGGCATACTATTCCATCACCCATGGGAGGGTTGTGCAGGTAAATTAGTATTTCTGTAGTGCTCAGATCCTAAAGCAGTAAGCAACGCAGAGGAAATAAGTAATTCTGCTGTAGAGCCAGGTTTAGATAGTGTGCTGTAAGACTGTATGAATAGGTAACTGAATGAATAGGAAAACCCAGTACTGAAGAATTGCTCACTAAATGACTGATAACAGCTCATTCTGTGTGCCGAGTGAAGTAAGGATATTCACGGGGAAAAAAAAGAAGTTACACAATTCAACAAATTATAACAAATATGCATAAGAGAAATGAATTATGATGGCACAGGTAAATGTAAATGTATTTTATAACTTTTAATATAACCTCAATGATATTCTACATAGTAATGTCATTATAAATACATAATTCACAAAATAGAGAATGGATGACATACTTCGATTTGCAGGAGTTTCTGACACTCTAGGAGTGAAACTTCAAGTCACGTTATTTTAAGTAAATGCTAATAAACTTTCATACTACACCACTTATATTCTGTGTTAATTAAAGAAACACAATATCACTATTTTTTAAATTTTACAGTATCAACACTTTAGATGATAGGAATTTGCAATGCCAGGTATCCAGATTCCAAAGAACCCAAGAGAAGGCGGCTTATAAAAATCTTCAGAAACATTTTAAAAGTCAGCTTTTATAAACATAACTGTAATAAAATTTCAGTTGTTCTAGGGCTAGAAGCAGGTAGGTTTCATTCCGTTGGAAATTTGCCAACCTCAGCCTTCTTGAGGAGTAAAATTTCTGAATTTACCTTGGGAAGAAAATAAATAGTTAGACCTTAAACCTATGACTGGTCCAGGGCTGACCATTCCTCAACTTAAATTTCAATTCAGGGTAATTGCTGGAGGAAAATTTCACATTCATTAGCAAGGAATACAGCATTTTTCTGATGATCTAATGTGTGTGTCTATGTGTGCATATCTACAAATAGATTACATTAGAAAATAGAGATTGAAGTGCAATGCTTACCTGGTCCATTAAGGAAGTCTTTAATTTGCACAGTGATAAGAGGAGGCGGAATACCACTTTTAGCATCTACCTCTCCTGCTAGTGTCTGCAACCAAACCTTGCAATAATCCAGAGCTTCTGGTAGAGTCTTCCCAGGATCTGCAGGTGATAATGATCATAGTCATTAATGATACTCCAGGAATATGATACATAACAAAATGCTACATACAAAATTGATTAAATAAAATTAAAAAGTTTAAAATGTAACACAGTAAATAATATTCCTAATACTACTGTTATACATAGTATTTGTGCCTACAGACAGATGCATGTGTATAACAATGCATGCATACATAGGCAAGAGGGCAAAGCTGTAATTACACAAAATGTAGAAAACCTGCAAAAATACGAAGTAAAATACGAGTGAAAGACATCAGTTACCACAAGATGACTTTAAATAGCACACAATTTTAGCTTTAATTATGATGACACTTAAGCAGTCCTTACAAGAGAATCTGTGCTCAAAACCTGCTACTTACAGATTGTATTTTCATTGCCAGGTAGAGAAAATAATAATGGAAAGATAAATGATAAAGGCTAAAAGACCAGAATGCTACCAGATCTCAGGAATAGAGCATAATGACAATGTGGTTATATCATTCTTTTTGGAGTTTCACTCAGTAGCTATTCTTGCATACCACCCTGAATTGTATTCCTTTGATCAGTTTATAATATTACAATAGTACATTAAAATTAATTTCCTCCAAGCGCTATTCTTGTCTTCATTTTCCGCATATCACAAATGGCAAAAACAGTACTGTGAAAAGGCTTTTTAATCTTTAGCAACTCAAGACCTTCATTATAAAAGTCCTCAATTCTGGCACTACAGTTCTTAAATTCTAAATAATCAATTATTCTTTATTACCAAGACTGCTATGTTAATTATTGAATGTCTGCCTCATCCTTAATGATTTAAGGAGATTTTCTTGATGTTATTCTCTCCCATTTTCAGTCAATTAAAAACTGCTATAATTGCTTTATTTGAGTTTTACTGAATGGATTCCTTTCAAGAACAGTATTTACATACCCACTATTATAGTCAACATATGGTATAGTGGTATCACAGTCATATGTGGACTGGGTATATAAAGTCAGCATTGGAATTTGTATTTCTTGACCTTATCATGTGATTCATATAAAACTTGGCACATATGAACCCTTATGTGATTTCAAAGAACCTACTAAAACCAATTGATCATGACTTTAGATCTATATGGAAAAGATCAAAAGTTAGCACATTCTTCTGTTTTTATTTGATCAATTTTCAGGCAATGACTTTACAGCAGTATTTGTACTGCATGGCATATACATTACAGCCTTTCCTTCCCTTTATTCCTGCTATACATTTATAAAGTCAGCTCTCATCAGTTATTTAAGAGCTGTCACTGCATACAACAGATTTGTGTATTTTCCATGTGAATTTCTACATTTTTATGGTTCTTAGCCCTTTTCTTTAATTACATTAACCAGAATGGTGTGGCACACTCCCTTTTCTATAGTAACTGCTTTAGGGAATATCTCGTTTCCTGTGTCTGGAGTTTGCCTAGTATACTGAAAATAATAATAATAATAAATCTTTACCACCTAAGTACACATCTTTTCCAAAATATAGTTTTGTAGTTGTTCTGAACAAGGATATTATCTCTAACTTCAATTTATACCATAATATCTTGTTTTGTGCTAGTAGCTCATCATAAATAATATGCTGATGTTTTTCAGAATATATGGTGTAAAGCATTGTAAAAATTACTGAGCATTGTGCAATGAACATCACTGAATCAATTAAATTGATCTCTAAGTTATTGTTCCTTCAGAAGTACTAGTATAAACATTTAGGTGTACCAATAGGGGGCAAAATGTTGCAATATGCCATTATTTTGTCTCATTTCTGAAAGATACCATCACACACTGTATCTAGCAACCTAGATCATCCACCGGCTTTTCAGAAAATCCAGTAAATTCAGTCAAATATTTCTTCTGAAGAATACATTTACAGGTATTCCTATTAACCTAAGATGTGTTTATGTTATAAAATACCTAATAATTATTTCAAAGTTGTAGCTGTTTAAAGATGAAAATATCTCTGATGAAAAGAACTTACATAGCAGAAAATCCTTGCGTGACATAATACATTAGCTATACAAACACTGCCCTCAGGGCACTGGGAATTGCAGCACCTAAGCACAGAATCAAAAAAATAAAGGAACCATGGGGCTCTCAGGAGATTATTTTGCTCTGTCATGTCTCCAAGGAGCATAGCACTGTCACCTCTTTATTACCTGGGGCACTGCAGGACTGGGATACATGAATAATGAGAAGGACTCCAGAACTTACAGATTAGGAACACAACACAAAGAAATCTCGATGCACAAAATTAGCCTGAGTCCAACAAAATATATTACTTTTAACCCAGCACTGGCCTTACTGATTTCAAGCATTTTTTTTTTAGTTCAAGTGAAACTGTGTTATTCTGAAACTGAGCTAATTCTGGAAGCAGGATAGTTGCGTTGACACAATTTTGCATTGGAGGTAATAATCCCAAAGGGCCATGCAGAGAACTAGTTTGAGTGCTTCCAAGACCATGGCATATGGTTAATTTGGAACCTGGGTAACAGACTTGACTGTACATCCAAATAAGCCAGATACGGATGAATAAATAAGTTTTTACATGATGAGAAGAAAGCTAAAATCCAGAGGTTTCAAAACTGACTATGCTGGTGTATATCTCAAAAACTTGAAGGGAGTTCCAAATAGGAGCTATAAAATATATCTGGGTAAGACAAATTCATTTACATCAAAGGTCAAAAGACTGAAATATGCGTATCTTGATTAAAATACCTTCTAAGGTAGAAAACAGCATATGCATTTTCATAGGATTAAGGATCAGGAAAGGAATAAAACAGTATCAATCAATCAATCCCTATGCCAAGGGCATAGGAATCGCCAGAGAAGCAATTGAATGAAAGAGAAAATGAATGAAAGAGAAAATTTAGGCTGAAAAGTGAGGAATTCCTGAAGGGGAGAGCTGTTAGAAGAAGGACTCTTCTCCCTCAAGGAAATGATGGAAACATTCAGAATGTTTAAAAATACACTTGACAGAACACTATAAAATATACAATAGGGAACAATTATGCATCAGCAGGGAACTGGTCTGAATAATGTATTATAATAGGTCATTTCCATTTCCATTTTCTATGATTCTCCCAAAAATCAACACTTAAATTTGCAGTTCTTTGTATAAAGAAAATGCTGGAGAAAACCCAAGGGATACATATGTAAGTAAAAGGAGAGGCTAGAATTACTCCACAGCAAGCCAAGAGAGAGAAAAGAAAGGCTTGAGAAGTGAAGAGCGGTGAAGACGGCCAGAAATTCTATCCTCTACACGATGTGAAAAATTTGTCTGTGGCAGCAAAAGAAAAATGGTGAGACAACTATCACAGATTGACAACCAAGACTGTAACTTAAAATCTGTAAGACTGAGAAGCTGAGGGCTTCAATATGTCCACATTTCCCCCCTTTTTTTTTAGAAAAAAAAATCTCTGGCTATTTTTGGATCCACCCAAACATCCAAAGCCACTTTTAGTCTTGCTAAGGTCCAGACCTCAGCTCCAAACTTCACAGTTTATGAAGTATCTTCCTAAACTTGATTTGAATTTGCAAGCTTTTGATTTCACCTGCGTCGTGGTTTAACCCCGGCCAGCACCTAAACACCACGCAGCTGCTCGCTCACCCCCACTCCTCCGGTAGGATGGGGGAGAGAATCGGAAGGGCACGAGTCGGAAAACTCGCAGGTTGAGATAAAAACAGTTTAATAATTGAAATAAAACAAAGTAAAACAGTAATGATAACAGTGATAACAACAACAACAATAGAATATACAAGGCAGGCAATGCACAATGCAACTGCTCACCACCTGCCGAACCGACGCGTAGCCCGATACGCGAGAGCCCGTCCCGTGACCCAGAGCCACCCCCCAGCCCTTAGTTTTTATACTGGGCATGATGTCGCATGGTATGGAATACCCCATTGGCCAGCTGGGTCAACCACCCTGGCTATGCTCCCCCGGCCAGCTTCCCACACACCTGGCAGGGCATGGGAGGCCGAAAAGTCCCTGGTGCAAGCACCACCCAGCAACACCCAAAACATCAATGGGCCATCAACGCTCCTATTATAGCAAACCCAAAGCACAGCACACCCCCCCCCCAGCTACTGGGAAGAAAGTTAGCTCTGTCCCAGCCAGAACCAGGACAATATCCACCCCTTATTCTATACCATCTACGTCATGCCCAGGTCTCACATTTTGCAGTATATTCCAATTAATCATCACCATTTTTCCTGCCCTTTGATATATACACAGATATCATTCCCTTAGTCTATGGGCCATCCCTCTAAAATGTCCATTGAGTTCATTTAGTCCATGACTTTCAGGTTCCATCTGTCATAGCAGTCTTTCAGGGCAGGAGAGATGGTGTGTGGTGTTGG